>JAHRHZ010000263.1:33058753-33085080 GCA_024137785.1 Ginglymostoma cirratum | reverse complement strand
GTTCATCCAGCTCTACACCTTGTTATCTCGGATTCTCCAGTATCTGCAATTCCCACTATCTCTGACTTAAATGCAATCTTGAGTGGAACAATATAAAGAAAACCTATTTTTAAGCAGCGAAAAGAGTATGTAATATCAAATAAACATTTAGGACCTTGTTTAACATGTATTTCAATTATGTTTTCATGTTAAAATAGTAAAAGTTCATTTGACTGAGGAAGCACAGCAAGGTTAAATTCATATGTCAATCTTAGTTCAGCTGTGCCTTTCTTTACTCAGTTCAACAGATCTAGGGGTTAAGCTTCCTTCAGAGACTTGAGCACATACTCCAAACTGACACATCTGCTCTCTGGACTACACATAAAAGATCTCCAAGGCACTATTTAAGTCTACAGTGCTACAGATATTCTAGCTGACATATCATCTCAGTCAATTACACTAAAAAAAAATCAATTATCTGATCATGCACAACTTTTCATTTCTCAAACTTAAAGGCATAATCCAGAGATAACAAAGTGTGGAGCTGGGGGAACACAGCAGGCCAGGCAGCATCATAGGAACAGGAAAAGCTGATGTTTCAGATCAGGTCCGAGCTGATTCTACAATACAGTACTAACAGGCTCCTGTACTGTCAGAGGTAGCCTGGCTAAATGGATACTTTGACCGCTGGGGAGCAATAGTCGAAAATAGTCTTCAGATGATAGTTCTCTGAATCTGCAGGATTTAATTGGATCTTTGCCTCTTTGCTGAGCAGACGGATTCAGCAAAAGGCATCTTTTTAGAATCCATCTTGATAATTCTGACACATCTCCTGCTGACATCTTTGCGTCTGTTCAAATGTCTGCTCATCGCTGTGTTAAGACAAGGGATCAGGCTGCCATGTACCTGCAAAAGTGCTACCTCCTGCTAAATGTTTTTCAAGGCACTTAGAAGTTCAGCAATGAGCCTTACATCAACCCAAATGTCCAAATCACAGTGTAACCAAGCATCAATGACATGCCTGGCTCTGCTATCACTTTGGTATAAAATCAGAATATGTTTGTGCATGCAAATGTACACAGTGATTCTGGTAGCAAGTAAAACCACAAACTTATGATAAAACAAATGCATATCTGATTCAATGTTAGATTTTGCCCTCAGAAGGAAGAAATATCTTGCATTTAATTTGTCATCCAAAAGCTGGGGTTGAAAAGCTACATAGTTATTGAGATGCAAAAATTAAATATACTCAGGTGCATAAATTAAAGCATAGTTATAATGGGAAATTTTCATAATTCTGATAGAAACTATGTGGTAAATAGTATTAGTGTAAATCTCAGTATGAGACAAGAATTTCTGAAGTGAACTTTTATGTTGATATATTTCCAAAGAATACAATCAAATCAGACATAGATGTATAGCGCATCAAGCTTGCTTCACCATTTATTACAATTTTTGTTGATTTATGATTCAACTCTACCTTCCAGCTACCTCCTCCTAATCCTTGGTTCCCTGAGAGACCAGAAGTCTGTCTATCCCATTCTTAAATATATTCGACAATGGAGCAACCATAACCATTTGGCATAGAAAATTCAATAGAATTGCAACCCAGTGGGTTACATAATTCTTTTGATCTCTGCCTTATGATGGCCTCTTATCCAAAGACTGTGCCTGAGTTTTCCATTTGCTGTCCAGCAGAAAACAATCTCTCTGCCTGTCAAGCCCCTACAAAATCTTAAGTCTCTCTGAGATTACTTTTTATTCTTCTAAACTCCAGAGGATATAGGCCCAACTTACAAGCTCTCGTGGTAAATGCTGTAACAAAATGGCAATATTTAGGATAGCCCTTCCATTCATGGAACTAATTTTGTGAACATTCACTGCACCACCTTCAAGGCAAATATATCCTTTCATAACAGGAAGATGGAAATTGCCCACAGTACTCAGATGTAGTTCCACATAAACCGTATACAATTTTAACAAGACTTATTTATTCCTTTACTTAAATAATTTTGCAATAAAGGCCAACATGTTATTTCCTCTTCCCAACTGCTTGTACATCTGCATGCTGACTTATGTTTCTTGTACAAGCATATCCAAGTTCTTTGAATAACAAACTTGAAAGGTTCACATCTTTAAAAAAAGTTCTGCTTTTCTATTGTTATGACCACTTCACTACCATTACCATCAACCAATTCCTACACTATCAACGTCTTGGATGTTACATTGATGAACTGACCAGCTATATAAGTACTGTGGCTACAAAACAAGGTCTGAATTCTATTGTAAGTAACTCACTTCTTGATTTCCCAAAACCAGTTTACCGCCTACAGAGTACAAGTCAGGAGTGAGGCAAAATACTCTCCATTTGCCTGACTGATTATGCCTCCGTCAACGCACCTGATGTTTGACACTATCTAGGAAAAGCAATCTACTTGATCAGTCCCCCAACTTAAATATTGATGCGCTCTACCGCTGATGAACAGTGGCAGCAGTGCATGTGTAATGTGTACAAGATTCTCTGTGGCCATTCACAATTGCTTCTACAATGGCACATGTCCTCCTCAATCTAAAAGGTTATGGCCAGCAGACACATAGCAACAAGGCTACCTGCAAATTTCCCTCCAAGCCAGACACCATTCTTGATTTTGAACTATATTGCTGTTCCTTTACTTGTCTCTGGATCAAAATCCCAAAATTAACTAGCAGCAATATAGGTGTACTGACATATGACATACTGACATGAGATGAACTGTAGGGTTTCAAGGCACACTACCACATCTCAAAAGCAATTGTTGATGGGCATCAAATACTGGCCTTTGTCACGGATGCCTACTTCCCATGAAAGGATTTTAAAAAATGATTAAAATCTGAAATGTACTGCTTGAGTGTGATGATGGCAGGAAGAATGTGAAGAGCAATAGAGGAAGTGGGGAGTGACACTAGGTAAATTTGTTCCTTCTGAGAGACAGCATAGACACACCAAGCTGAGTGGCCTCCTTATATGCTGTAATATCAACATTCCTTGCTATTAGGTACTTAATAAAGCAAGCACATTCTTGTTAAAAGAGCTATGGGCTCACGTGTAATAGGTAAGGAATAAAGTGAGCTAGCAGTCATGATCTTCTACACTAATCATGCTGCCTTACTGCAGGTTGCAAATTGAACATATCTTTTTCAGCTGGTGATAGGGAATCTTCTAGTAGGCCATGTTGCCCTTTTTTTAAACATGTACATTGGGCTCTGATGATGCATTTGAAACCAGACTGTAATTTTAATTTCAGGCCTGTGTAATTAAAGAGGTTGTATCTTTCCCGCTAGGCCAACAGGGTGGCAAGAGAAGCCATGTCTACAAGAGGGCCTGAAAGGAAGATTAGTTTTTTTTTGACCAGCTGAAGCAAAGATGTTTTAAATCATCCTCTAGCCTCAACATTGCAGGGTCTTCTTCAACCAGAATACTGCCAGTCAAAATACAGCCCGCAATGTCTTACATTCTAGTGGTGCACCCATACAGTCAGATACTTCACTTTGGTAACATCATACCCCTAAAGTGTAATTTTAGTACAGTATTCCATTCTGACCTGCACAGTTTAATCTTATTTGTACATATCCTTCTTAAGCCCAAGCAAACGTTTCATCATACAAGGTCAGTAGTAAATCATTAAACTACTTCATGACACAGTGAGTGCATATATGAAACAACAAATGTGAGATGATTCAATTAACGAGCAGTTTCAATGAGTACAATCAGTGCAATCTGTTATCATGCAATCATACAAAATAATGAGTTCATTACTCTTCCCCCACATCAACCGACAGCTAACTTAAAAATAATGTCTACCTACTCTAATGTATTCTAATCTGCCATTTGGGACCTTACCATTAGTGTCTCAATTTCTTGTGTTTTTTTTCCATGTGTCTCTGTTCACAGCTGGAAGCAAAAGTCTTGTGAGGATTTTCATTTCAATCTCACAATAAAGCTTGCATTCATCTCAGGCAATTGTAAAGGGTACCTAAAAAAACAAATTCTTATCTAAACACATGGATTGATGAGGCATGTGGTGTCACAATACGTATCAAATTGTATGTCCATTTTAGACCAAACTTCATGAGAAACTCATTTCAATTTCTGACCCAGTGTCTATTTTAATCCATTCACAGAATTTAAGCCGCACATTTATTGCCCACCCCACCCTACTTGTCTCTGGTGAACCACCTTCTTGAATTACGACAGCTCATGTCATGAAGGTACTTACAGTGCCGTTAGGTGGGAAATTCCAAGATTTTGACCAGTCATAGTGAAGGAACGGACTTCAATATATAATTTTACATCTGAGTCCAGATGCTGTGCAACTTGCAGATGTTGGTGTTCCCATGCTCTTGCTGCCCTTGTTCTTCTGGAGGACAGAGGTTACGGGTTTGGGCAGTACTGCCAAGGAACCCTGGTGAGTTGCTGCAATGCATCTTGTACATTCTTCAGCTATGTTAAATGTGAGGTTGAGGAAGTGAATGCTTAAAGTGATCGATGGGGTTCTATTTGAGCGATTTTCTTTCTCCTGGATGGCAGTTCACTTCTTGAATGTTGAAGCTCAAAGAACTATATGCAGAGTCTTCCATCACAGTCCTGTCTTGTTCCTTGTAAGTGATAACAAGACTTGGGAAGTCTGCATATAAGTCATAGTGTAGCGTTGCCCTAATAGCAAAGTATTTACTTACCTGGAGATAGCAAGAAATGCAGATGCTGGAGTCAGAGTCAACACAGTGTGGAGCTGGAGGAATCACAGCAGGTCAGGCGGCATTAGAGGAGCAGGCAAGTTGATATTTCAGGTTTAAACCCTTCATCAGGACTTATTTACCTGGTTCAGTTACTTTTTTGGTCAATGATGATCTTGGGATGTTGATAGTTGAACTCTCTGCTGTTGGAGGATGATCATTGCCTGGCACCTGTGTCACGAATGTTACTTCCTACTTGTCAACTTAAGCCTCCAGGTTTTGAATCATATGGACTTGGGTTGGTTCATTACCTGAAGAGTTACGAGTGAGACTAAATATTGTGCAATTATCAGTGAATATCCCTACCCCTGGCTGTATGATCAAGGGAATGACGTTGATGAGGAAGCTGAAGATGCCGGAGGCAGCATGCTGAAGACCTCTAGCAGAATATACAGTGGCTTTGATAGTTGGCATCCGACAACCACAGCCATCTTCTGATGTGCCAGCTATAACTCCAACTCATAAAGAATGTTACTGATGCTCATTGCCTTGGATTTTTACAATGGATGCTTGATGGTCCATTTGGTCAAATAGTACTTTGGGCAGCTGCTCTTATCTCAGGAATTCAGCACTTTTGTCTGTGTTTGGACCAGGGCTGTAATACGGCTTGACACTATTGTGAACAGCACCTTCTATCTCTTGACAGATGTTTGAGAATAGGCTGATAAGGCAGTAATTGGCCAGTTTGGATTTGTCCTGCTTTTTGTGCACAGGTTGTAGCTGGGCAATTTTCCTGTAAAATAGAATGCTGTAGCTTTGGTGAAAAGTGTGGCTGGGTCCATTGCTTTTGTCGTATCCAATGCACTCAGTGATTTCTTCAACATCTGGAGTGAATTCACTGAAGACTGGTATGTGTGATGGTGGGAATAGGGAAGGATACAATGGATCATATAGTCAGCACTTCTGGCTGAAGTTGCAAATAGTTCAGAATTTTCTTTTTGCGTTTATTTGCTGGGTTTCACTATCATTAAGGAAGGAGATATTTGTGCTCCTTCCTCCGCTCATTAGTTATTTAATTGTCCACCACCATTCACAAAAGGATCTGGCAGGATTGTTAGAACTTTCAACTAATCAACTGATTGTTGGAACAATTAGCTCTGTCTATAGCCTGCAAGCTTTTCCCTTGAGCTTGCCTGTAGTCCTCCATTGTAATTTCACAATTTGGGATCTCATTTTTAGATTTACTTGGTGCTGCTCCTGGCATGTTCATATATAATTGAATTGAGGTTGATCACCGGATTTGATGGGAATGGTTGACTGAGGAAGATTGTTGACTGGTCCAATGAGTTACAGTTAGTGCTTGATTACAATTTTGCAGCTGCTGATGATTCACACTGCCTCATGGATACCCAGTTTTGTATTGCTAGGCCTGTTCTGAATCCAGACATTTAGCAGTGTTGCAGTATTATACAACATGAAAGAGGAATCCTCAGTATGAGGGCGACCTGTGTAAAGGTTACCCCTATCAGTACTGTCAGGGGCAAATGCCTTTGTGACAGATAGATCATCCAAGGTGAGGTCGATTATGGTTCTCCCTTATGTTGGTTCCCCCTCCACCTGCTGTAGGCCTACTTCAGAACTCAACCAGCTTTTACAGTTTGCTGCAACTGAGCCACTCTTGGTGATGCAGATTGGATCACCAACCACCCCACAACCCCTCCCCTCCTCACCACTACATTCAGTCTGTACTTCTTCCAAGCAGCGTTCAGTATGGATGAGTACTGATTCGTCAGCTGAAGGATGATGATTTTAATCATAGGAAGTTTCCTTGCCTATGTTTGATCTTATGCCTTGAGACTTCAAAAACTCCAGAACCAATATTGAGGTATGTCAGGGCCACCATCTGCTACTGTCTACACTGTGTTATGATTTCTGGTGGGTGTGTGCTGCTCTGATGTGAGACATGATATTGTCAGGGAAAGCGATGGAGGATTTTGAAACTTTGGCCGTGACCATGGCAATGTCAGACAGTTATCGGATTAGTCTGTGAAATAGCTTTCCCAATTTGAGATACAAATCCCCAGATGTTAGTGAGGAAGACATTACAAAATCAAATGGCCTGGGTGTGCCTTTGCCATGTCTGATTCTGATGCCTAGATTGGTGCCAAGGCCAATCCCATTTTATTCTTAATATACCTTTTAGTTGCAGGTCCATTTAAGAAGTGGCTTTCTAAGGCATTTCAGAAGGTAGTTGAGATTCAATCATGTCTGAAGTCACTAATTTGCCATACTGGGTAAGAATGTTAGTGAACTAGTGAGGTATTCCAAAAATCTAATAGTTACGTTGTCCCCATTAATGATGTAGCTTCTATTCCATTTACCAGTTCAAATTTGCTATATGCTTCAGAGCTGTGTAGAACTGCAGCAATCAGTCAACTCCACAAGAGCCTCAATATAAAGTATTATACGAACAATTAAATACATGTAGTGGATTGCTAATTACATGTATATATTAGACTCATAATGCTACAGAAATAAGAAAGTCTTTATATCAATAATATTTTAAAGTCAGCCCTGTAGTTTCCATGGGAGTGTTTCAACTTTAATTCAAGCCTTTGCAAAGCACACTTTGTATTGACTTCAGTTAATACTGCAGCTAACGTGAACAGCAAGAAATTGAAATTACTTCCTATAGCGTATTGAATGCTCAAACCTAAAGTGAAACTAATTTGTAATTATACCACGCCTCTCATTGATGCCAACCTGAACCTGATTCTGAGTGATCAAAAAATGCAGTAAAAATATTTAAAGTCCATTCAAAGGATACTGAATTTTCCCACATTTTAAATTACATTGAAATTAGAACAGAGAAAAAGGATGTTTGGCTCAACAGATCCAGGACAGCATTTATGTTTTGTAAAGGCTAATCACTCAATAGCCCTTTTCTATTCCTCTTTATTCCCCTTTCCTTCAACTACCCATTTAACTTCTTAAATGCCTCTGCTTCAATCGCTGACTTTGGTGGTATATTCTAAAGCTTCCTAACACTCTAAAAAAGGTTCTTCATGTTTCTGTCTGAAATCTTTTAACATTTGAACTAATATCTGCACCTCTTGAACTAGATCTCTCAGTCTCTGGAAATAGATTGTTTCTACCTACCTCGATGAACACTCCCTCTATCACCCCTTAAATTTCTCTGGAGTAACAAAACAGCCGTGCTAATCAATAAAAATCTAAAATAAGATGAAACTTGTTTTAACCTAACCACATATCAAAAGTTCATCTTAAGTTACAAATAAAACTCCAACAATAAATGCATAAAACTATAAACATTCCCACTTTCTAATTCTGATATTTGGACAAGTATAATCTCCCACAAGTAAGTGAAGACCTTTCCATGTGGAAATTATGCTTCTTTTTCAAGACTATTATAAAAAGACAGTTCAAATACTGTTTATAGTCAAATTGATCAAAGAGTAATGACAGAAAAGGGAAAACTAAAACGGTACAAGGTAATGATTAAGACATTTAACAGCAAAACTCACATCAATTCAGTACTGTAAATATTCACAGTTCTTCAAACAGAAATATAAGATTTGTATGTTAAGATAATTTTAAAAAGTAAAACATCAAAAATAAACTTACATTGAAAGTGACTGGTCTTGTGCGTCTTGTGATGAATAAAGTGCCGTACATAATTATAGAAACCAAAAGGACATCACACAGTACATGGCAGAGAAGTCCTATGGCCAAAATAGATCAAGGCACAGATTTTACAAGCTGTAAGGACATTCGATCAAATCCACATGATGATCATGAGACTCTCATTTCTATTATGTATAAGCTTTTCAAATTTAGTTAGTTGAAGTACTAGGCTTTTATTTGGTATCTGTTACCATAGCAGCTAAGCTAAAAGATGAGCATTGGATTCATCCCAACTCAATTCTTAGTCTTCCTTCAGCAATGTCCTGGTCCATTTATTTGGGAATCACTCCAACCAGTAAAGAGCTTTATCCTGCGTCTCACTTGCACCAATTTTGCAAGGTTCCCTGATGCCATACCGAATAAAATGTCACGCTCCTTTTCCCTCTTGAGTTTAGCTGTTTGTACCTATGTTTGGACGAAGGCTGTAATGGGATCAGCAATTGAATGGCTCTGGCTAAACCCAAACTGAGTGTCAGTGAGTAGACTATTTCCCCTCATGGCTTACTGTTTTACTTGTCTGCTCAATTAATCTCTCCAAGTCTGTCACCCTATAATAGACTTCCTTTTCGTATTTCTATAAACTTTCCTGCAATTCCCTTTTTCTGCCTCTACTTGCTTTAAACCTGTTGTATGAATGGTGTTCTCCCAGTTCTGATAAATGGTCAGTGGCCTCAAACATTGACTTTTTCTCTCTCCACAGATGCTGCCAGACCTTCTGAGCATTTCCAGCATATTCAGTGCTTATTTTTAATTTATTGATTTAGATTCTCTGTCTGATTCAGTGAGTGAACCAATTTTATTGGTTGAAGAGCCATACTGTTCATCCCTGTGCTCACATACAGCAAGAATCTGCTTGCTGTAGAGGGCACTACACTGGGTCAAACTCCCAATGGCAAAAACCTGATGCTCAAAAACCTGTCAATGGTCAACAGACAGCTTGAAAGGTAAATACCATTCTTTCATTGTGACCATAAAAATCCAAACCTTTCTTAGTCTTTAAAATTAAGTGAATCGTATATTAAAATTGCTAGAACTCTCACTGTCTTTCTATTTTTAAAATTATTTTTGATTTGGAACTGTGAGTTGAAAGGGTCTTCAGAATGTACAGCTTGAAAAGAAAGGGAGAACAAATAAACTGATATTTGTTGATGAGAGCAGGCCTGGAAGTCAATTGCAGATGGATTCTTGTTCAAAGAACTCTAGAGGCGTTTCAGTGAAGTGGCATTGTGTTCAAACAGATTGCAGATGTCTGAATGAAACTGGGCCATTACATGGAGACCAGCGTTGACTAGCCTAAGAAAAAGAAACCAAGATTTGAACTAGTTTTGAACTGTGTCTGGAGATTTATAGCTGCCAAAGCTACAGGACAGAGTTTTGGTTGCTCCCTAGTTACACTCCCATTATTAACTTATTGAAAGTTCACAGAATACAATCTCAATTCTAAGAACAAAATGAATATTTCTCTGAACTGACTGGAAAGCTGTTTGCATTGACTGGTGTCTTCAGAAACCAAGCAAGATACAATCCCATGTGCTGTGATACGAGGGATCGTGAAGCCAGTTAAGTGAACTGGTCAGTTACATCTCTTAACAGAGTCTGTGGGGCATGACTCAAAAAAGTTTAGATTTAAATCACAGGCATTAATAAGATTACCTTGTTGTTACTACTGTATTATTAATAAGTTATTACTTCTTTCCTTTAAGCTATAAACTTGGTCTCTGGTATAAGATATTCACAAATTATTACAAACCATTGGGGCAATTTTGAGGGTCATTGAATGCTTTAATTTTATGATGTAGTGAAAACAGCGATAGGGATGCTGATTTGATATGACTGTCTCTCTCTATGTCATAACATAATATAGAATTTAAATCTTCCAAAGTTTAACAGGATCTTGGTATCCAAGTGTTTCACATTTCTTAACACCAAGAGCTTACAAAGGATTAAAATCTATTTTTTACTTGAAGCTTTCTGACTTTATTGATGTTTTATCTATGTTGCCAACAATCATCAATAAAGTACTGCATCAAGATAGAGAGAAAAATATTGAGCAGAGGTTTGTATATTTTTTTCTTTTCAACAGCCTCATACACAAAAACATCATCGATTTCTTGAGATTTGTACATCTGAATTTTGCCATTTCATATTTCAGTATTAAAGCAAAATGCAGAAGTTGCTGGAAATATTTCCTGAAACAAAAACTACTGCAAAAATATTGCAAATTGTCAGCACGTCTGGAGAATCTACGAAAAGGGAAATATGTGGTTATGATTTCAGATTGATGATCTTTCAGCAGAACAGTTCTGATGAAAATTCATCAATCTGAAACATTAACTCCATTTCTTCAACTTTCTGTGTCAAGTGCATAAAAGTCAACTGTTAAGAATATTGTTACCATAGGGCTGCTCTCCAGAGAGATGACTGGTGGTAGTTTACCCTAAGTATCTCCACATGTCAGGTGAGAGTCCTTCATGGTAACCTCAGCCAGTACAGGAATTGAACCCACACTGTTGGCATCACTCTGCATTGCAAACCAGTTATGCAGCCAACTGCATTAATTGACACCCTGTTAGAAAGATACATTGCAGAAATAGGCCAATTTGGTAAAGGGTGAAGATCCCACACATTGTGACCTGACTTCTATTTTCACAAATACCAATTAATTTGTTATGTGTATGCAGCATTTTCAGATTCTAGCATTTCTAGTTCCTGCTTTAAATTTTCCCTTTCTAATGCTTATGTCTTGAGCTATCCAACTTGGTATTGCAGCAATGTAATTTGAGAGTCAATCATTTTTTAAAAAGTAAATAACTAAGCACACTTAATTAATATAAATCATTTTGAAGCATTTCAGCAAAATTGAATTCAATTTTATTTCATATGTCTTCATCATAAAATGGATGTAACTTCTGACTTTTCTCAGCAAGGAAGGTATCACTGTTTTCCATCTTTTCTTTCAACCTCTACTACCAATGCAGAAAAGGCAGCTTCCTTCCCAAGGAGTCATAGTTCCTAGTCATCACCTGTAGTTCAGGTATAAATTACTTGCTTCAGAGTTAGGGAAAAATAAAGTTTAAGTCCATCCAAGACTTTAATACAACACCTTGTCTCGGACTCCAGTTCAGTCCTGAGGCGTGCTGCACTGTTATAAGTGCCACTTCTGTATTATTATCATCTTTCTGAAGAGATACTAAACCCAGGTTCTGCATGCCCTCTCAAGTGGACATAAGATATCCCACAGAAATTTTCAAAGGTAACCCAGGGAGATCTCTCTAGTGTTCTGAGAGATATTTATCCATTAGTTAATAAGAAAATAAATTATCTGTTCATTATGACACAGCTATGTATGGCACCATGATGGGTGGAAATTGGCTGCCATATTTCCGACGTTGCAGCAGTAACAACAGTACAATAACAGTGGTTATGCTTTCACTGTCACTGGGTCAAAATCCTGGAATTCTCTCCCTAACTGCACATAGACTGCAACGGGTCAATAAGGCAGCTCACCACCACCTTCTCATGGGCAACTAGGGATGGACAATAAATGCTGGCCGGCCAGCCAGCAATGTCCACATCCCACAAATCATATGGTTAATAAAGGCACTTTATAAATGTATGGTTTTCTGATGGATTTTTATATATACACACACTTGTTCTAGATTTGAATATATGCTTAATTCAGTCATTGCTCACCAGATGTCAGGTGCTGTAGAAGTCCAGAGGACTAAGAAGCCAAAGGGATTTGAGTACTTCACATAAAGGATTACTTCTTATATCAATTTCCGTCTCTGAACAGAACTACTGATTCAATGAAAGAGGTGAAACAGTATCCAGATGAGGAAGCTGAAATATAATTGGAGATTCTCTCTACAATGCAGTTTCTTCACATATTTTAAACCTGGTAACTTTACACTAGTTAACTTCGAACATTTTCCCAAGCCAATACAAATAAATTCATTAGAAGACACTGGCAGATATTTGATATTTCTACCACACTAATGAATAATTGCTTTGTTGTTTTGACAAATCATACCATCTGCAGAGAATATAATATGTTTTGCTGTTTCCTTCACAACCATTTATTTGTTTGATCATTGTTGAACTGTAAATCAATTGAAGCAGCAATATTCAAGCACACTGACTGAAGAAACGGGAGAAACTTTGACCCTGAATAGATTTTCAAATGTATTTAGTGAACAAATTCGCTAAAGAAATGGCAATGAAACACTTGGGTTAAGACAAATCAAGACTGGCACATCTTTCATTTTAATTATTTGATTCAATAAATACCACACAGCAAAAAGCAATTCCTAGGATTCTACAAGTGCCTTTAGTTCTCATTCATTTTGTGTCAAATAGAACTCAGGATAAAATTTAAGATATTTGACCAAGTCCTAATCTTTGAACAATACAGTTGAAAGTAGGAGCTACAATTTTCTTTGGTATGCCAAGGTAGAGAAGGAAATAGTAAATGAGAATCTTTGCTCTTCACTGGAAAGTATGTGTGCAAGTTGGACACAATCATGCACAGGCACAACTGAAATGTCCTGTACAGTTAAGAAGTTGACCACCATTATAAAGGCAAAATAACGTGTATGCTGGAAACCTAAAATTTAAAAAAAATCAGAAAATGCTGGAGAAACTCAGCACGTCTGGCAGTATCTATGGATGAAGATGTAGAGTTAATGTCTCAAGTCTAATATGGCGCTTCAACAGAACTCACTTAGTTCTGAAGAGTTATATCGGACTCGAAATGATAACTGTTTGTCTCTCCACAGACACTACTAGACCCGTTGAGTTCTCCAACACTTCCTAATTTTATTTATTGTTGTAATTAATCACCATGCCTTGTTTAGGGTGCACCAACTGTAGGGTCACAACCCAAGTAGGGAGTAGTAGAAACAGTGAACAGGGTCTTGAGAAGTAAAGTCATGCTAATTTCTTAACCTCTTGTATTGTCCGGACAGTGTGAAGTAACCAATCACAAAACAAATTTCTGACATTGGGATACTTGAGTAGTTCCAGCAGTTCTGAGAGGCATACGGAATCACAGAAATGTAGCACAGGAGGCACTTCAGCTCATTGTATCCACACCAGTCTCCAAACAAGCATCATGACTCAGTGCCATTTTCCTGCCTTTTCCCAATACCCTTGTACATTGTTTCTATTTAAACAATCATCCAATGTCTCCTTGAATGCCTCAATTGGAGGCCTTTGCAATACTTCCACGAAGTGCACCCCAGACCTGAATCAGTGTGAAAAGTTTTATTCTCACATAACATTTGCATCTTTTGCAAATCACTTTAAAACTGTAACCATTCCTTCTTCATTGTTTTATAAGCCAGAACAGTTTCTCCCTATTTTCTCTCCCCAATCCCCCTTGTGATTTTGAAAACATTTACCAGATCTTCTCTTAGCCTTCTCTCCAGGAGAACAGTCCCAACCTCTCTAATCTATCATCATAACTGAAGTTCTTCATCTCTGGAATCATTCTTGTAAATCCCTTCTGCAACCTCTCCATTGCAGTCACATCCTTCCTTTCATGTGGCATCCTGAAATGTATACAATACTCCAGCAGAGATCCAACAAGTGTCTTGTACAAATTCAGCACCACTTCCCTGCTACTGTGCTGTCTGCCCCTATCAATGAATCCCTGGATGCTTTATAAACTTCTCTCTCCACCTGTCCTGCCACCTTAAATGATCCCTGCACATATGCATCCAGATCCCTCTCTTCCTGAACGCTCTTTAGAAATGTACTCCTTATGTTGTCTTTCCATGTTCCTCCTACCAAAATTCATCTCTTCACATTTCTCTACATTGAACTTTATCTGCCACCGATCCACCCACTCCATCAATTTGTCCATGTCCTTTTGAAGTTTTACACTGATTCCTCACAGTTTATAATGCCTCCACTGTTTGTATTATCTGCAAACTGTTAAATTCTCCACGCAGACCAAGATCTAGATCATTAATATATATCAAAAATGCCATGGTGTATCTGTGTGTCTACAGAAATATATCAGATGCTCCCCAAGTGACAGCAATGGAAACATGCATTTAACGTGCATTTGTTGACTGTCAGAAAAACCCACCTGGTTCACCAATGTCCTTTGATGAAGGAAATTGCCATCCTTGCCAGGTCTGACCTACATGTAACTCCAGACCAACAGCAATGTTGTTGACTCTGAACTGCCCACTGGGCAATTAGGGATGGGCAATAAATGCTGCCTGGTCAGAAACACCCTCATCCCACGAATGAATTAAAAAAAAATACAGGCAGCAACCTGGTCTCCAAGGACCTATGGTTTTAATCACGGGTTTTCATATTATATGATGTGTTGTTTGCTGATCTATGATCTGCAGCTTTATGATAAGTCCATGTAGTCTTGATGTGAGCAAAGTCCCCCAGCATTGAAGAGCTCAGCTTGAAGATCATTTGGAGTCACAGGTGTTAGTCACATATTTGATTATTTGTTGCAGTTTTTTCATTGATGGTGGTTCACCCATAGATTTTACCATTACATGCCTGGGGGTTTTCAGATGTGACTGGATTTATGGTTGAGGAGCTGACTTTTCCAGCTTTGACAGTTGTGCCAGTTAAGCCTGCGACAAAGTAACAGCAGTGAGTGTTTACCAATAAATAACTCCACACAGAATCTAGGAGCAGGAGTAGGCCATTTGACCCCTCAAGCCTGATCCATCATTCATTACGATCATGGCTGATCCTCTCTCACACTGTCATATTCCTGCTTTCTCTCCGTATGCCTTGATACTTTTTTAAATCTACAAGTTATCCATTTCTTTAATATATTCAGTGACCTGGCTTCCACAGCCTTTTGTGGTAGAGAATTCCACACATTCACTACCCATTGAGTGAGGAGACGTTTCCTCATCTCAGACTTAAAAGGTCTAGTCTGTATCCTGAGGCTGTGTTCCCTGGCTCAAGACTCCCGAGTCAGGGAAACATCCTCCCTTCCCATCATGTCAACAAAATCCCTGTGTACAGAGCAGTTGCTATCACCTCACTCCTAATGTGACAAAACTATGGCATTAAGAGGTGTATTTTGTCCTTTTCTTTGATGAAGAAAGGTTGAGGCAGAGGCACCATGTGGTTTGCTCATATCCAATAAAGTAAACAGCTTGTGAAGCCTTGAGTATCTTTTTTAGAATTTGGAACAATAGAAGCAGCCTGAATGGGTGGGGTCAAGCTCCCATAGAACCAGGATTTTTAGTTTTCGCTGACAGCAATTGCTGAGGTCTTGAAGCTGGATGTGGAAGCTCCCGCTCTGTTGCAGTTAAAAGGTGGGGTTCTCTTTCTGCTGCTAGAATTGTATATGAGACAATTTATTTTAATGAATTTGCCTTTGTCAAGGGTGTGTTTGTGGGATGATATTGGAACAGTTAAGTAGTAATAGTTAATACATATATTATTTTGTTAAGCATTTGGATAGAGTTACAGACAAGCCAGTTTTTTTTTTATCTTGTCTGTATTTTAACTAAAGCATAAAAATGTTTTGCTTGAAGTCAAGAAGTTTGACCAATTGAATTGCATCTGGAATGCAATGCCCTACAGTTACGTCTAAAATAAGAAAAAGTTAGGGTCTACGCTATCTTCTTAATATATTTTGAAGGGGTTTGGTCTGGTCCATAACACTATGCTGCAGTGAGACCCGGACTGTATATTAACAACATATAAAAGTGCTAGATTCATTTCACCAGTAATGCCTCTGCTGCATCCTCTGGATTAAATGAGGATGAGTGTTGAACAAATGCTCGTGTCCTTCTTGAAGCCGGTTCCAAGCATGCAGGTGAAATGCTTGCAAAAGCAGGACCCTATATTCTGATGGATGAAAAGCATCTCCCTCGCTAGGTGCTGTTTTCTCAATGCTTAAATGGTCAATGGCTGAGAATAACAAAGAAAATGTCAGAAAGATACTCTAAAGCTCTTCTTGACATGTGGCTGCATTGACATTAACGACTTGAAGGAGCTTGCTTTCAATCATTCAAGGGGTGATAACTTATCCATCAAACAGCGTTACAAATCATAACATCCCAATGATGAAATGAAATGAAGGCAGAGAAGGAAAGAAAGGAAGTAAATCCTGCAATTCAGGTTCCCTTACCTCAAAGATGTGAGGCCCCATGTGTCCAAAGATCTTTGGATCAAGAATCACGAAGACCGCATGGCAGAAACTCAGCCCTGAGTAGACATCAACTTACAATTCAGTGACACCCACCAAAATTAAAACACAAATTTTAATTATCTACCGAATGTTACTACGCTGCTTTATTTCTCTTCTTCTTCTGTTGTTATATGGGGTTACTTTAATTTCAATTGTTACTGCAGTCACATTAGAAAATAATTTCAGAAGTCCTGAGCTAAATGCAGAAAAGCTAACCATTTAGCAAGACACATGACAGCTTTAAAACCTCGTGTGAATTAATGACACAGTTGTACAATAACAATTTGTGGAAAAGTCACAATTATCTTTTTCAATGCTGACTGGGTTCTTTAGTTTAAAAATCTTCATATATGTATCCACATACTGCTGTGTTTCACAAGCTTTAATACAAAAATTATAAGGAGATAAACTTCCACAAGGATTTTCCTGCTTGACAGCAATCAAGAAAACACGAAAAATAGCTTTAACATGTTAAAGTTGGTGGTACAGATTCAGTGTTGGTGCCATTTTTTCAATGTATCCCGATCTCCTTCTCCAACAGATAGAATGGATAGGGAGAACGCTCATGGAAATTCACTCTGTGCATTTTCTTCCAGAAATGTTGCAACTGATTTATTATGTCTGATATTTACTCAGAAAACTACTTTTACTTATTCCGTATTTTGCCTTCCAATGTGCTCAATAAAAATTAAATTGCTAATTTAAACAAGTATATCAGAAATAGCTCTAAAGATAAAGCAGCAATCACCATTGTCTTGTAAATGAAATGTAAATGTTACAATATATCTAAATAGCACACACATTGCAGTTGGCAGAAATATGTTAGTCATTAGCCTTAAGAAATTCCATCTAAGTGGCATGAATTTCCTTTCCCCAAAGTTGGTTTGAAACTAGTATCAAGAGTATCTCCCAACTGTTCAGCCACCGCAATGTCATAAAGCAGCGTAACCAATCACAATAATGTGTTCTCACAGAAAACCAAGAAGTTAAATGAAATGAAAACAGAAAATGCACAAAATATTCAGCAAGTCAAGCAGCAACAGTGGAGAAAGAGATAAAGTTTTACATTAGTGACCCTTTATCAGAAGTAATTTTCACGACATGAAATATTAACTCTGGCTGTCTTCCAAGAACAATTTCTGCTTTTATTTCACACTTCCAGCATCTGCAGAGTTCTGCTTTTGCAAGTGAAATGCACTGATTATCCTTCCAGCTTTACAGGGAGCAAAATAAATGATCGAGGCATTCACTTGGGGTTAAGGTAGAAGTTAAAATGTAAAACAAGTTTTAAGAGCATTTTAAAAATGTATTATTTTTAAAATTTGCTATTTATCATAATGGAGATTTGACATTCCCCAAATATAATAGCTTATCAAGCCCTAAAGATTTTAAAAGTAACTATGAACAGCATGCTATCAGTAACCCAGAAATTTTTCATTCAACCAGCTGTATCTATTAAAAGGTTTTGTGTAGTCAGATAATAGTTCAAAGGAAGAGCAATCTGAACCAGTACAGTGATTTTTAATTTATTGCAATTTGGGGATTTTCTACAGCTCATCTTATGGAAAAACATAGAATTACTGACAGTATTGACACTTCTGTCATAACGCAGTCCATCTAACCAGTTCAAATTACTAACATGCTTCAATTCCCCCTCCCTCGATTGATTTTCCTATGCATTTTCCAGACAACTGTGTCCACCAAATGCTTGAGCAGTCTATTCACCATGTTCGTCATCCTTTGTATAAAATTCTTAAGTCAAATTCCCTTCAATGTTTAAGCTTAAAGGTTTACACATGTGGCAACCTGAACATATTATTGTGCCATTCATCAATTCCCTAAATAATCTTAAATAATATTTCCCCACAAGTCATCTGTTGTCTGTTGTAAACGGGGAGGTGGCAGCTTCAGCAGCAGCGATGCCATCACAGCCCAACGCAGAAAGAGCGCGTGTTGAGTGAGGTTGCCCCGGTATCTGTGGTGGTGTCGTCGAGAACAGGCAGCTGTGGTTTCCCAGAGAATGAGACAAGGGGAGGACTCATCAATGACTGTTGAACTTTTAAGTTAATTCCTTTATTTTTCTAGTTTAAATTAAGGTTGACTTTAATGCTAACTATTACCTTATTTATTTATTTTCCTACATGTTCAATGAAGGTTATGCTTGACTTTTTAACTCTGTTCCTCTTACTGCTTTTTACCAATTTTTTTTGTACCTAGGTGCCTTTGTACCTAAGATGGCACCATGTCTGTCAACATCATACACTTTTCATTGTACTCCTGTATTTCTATACTTGAGTACACGTGACAATAAAATCTAAGTCTAAAATCTAAATCCAAGATGTGCATTCATACAAGACCAGGTTCAATGATTATCTGTCGAACTAATTCTGTATGCAAAGGATTTTCCCATTCTTTTTTCTAGTGTGGAGGCAAGTGTATTAGGTGGTGATGAACACGACACTACACCACTGAGAAATTGTATCCAATCGTTCACCAATCAGTTCATTAGCTATGGGAATAGCCTGCACATCCCTGAACATTATGGACAATTTAGCATGACCATTCCACCGAACCTGCAAATCTTTGGACTCTGGGAGGAACTGGAGTATCCAAAGGAAACCCTCACTGACTTCAACAATTTTAGGGCCTGAACACCTTCTCCCATATCCTTACCCTGTTTCCCATACACCAGTCCTCGTTGTCACATGGACTGCTAGCATAAACAACCCATAATCGCCCACTAATGGTCCCCATTAGCAGCTATTCATTCTCCCAGGCTGATCTTTATCCATTTCTTTGTCTGCTGAAATGTTTTTCTCTCTTGGGGCTCCATCTTCAACTATTGTTTACTCCTACCCCTTCCCTCGACCCCATCTTCGGATCTGATTGTAGCTAGAAAAAGGGTCACTCAACACAAAATTGCTTTCTCTCTCCACAGATGCTGCCAGACCTGATGAGTTTTCCCAGCAATTTCTGGTTTCGTCACCATAAATCTAGGTTTGCTTTAAACAAAGCAGATAATTAACGTACATTTACTGGGATTTTAGCTATACTTTTAAATTAATTAAATAATTTTAAATTATAATTATTTATAATTTACATAAAATCAGGAGGTTGAGGAGTGACCTTATAGAAGCTTATAAAATCACGAGGGGTATAAATAAGGTGAATGGCAGGTCTTTTCCCTAGGCTGGGGGATTTCAAGACTAGAGGGCATATTTTTAAAGTGAGAGGGGAAATATTTAAAAAAGACATCGGGGTAATTTTTTACAGAGAGTGGTTTATGTGTGGAATGAACTTCCAGAGGAAGTGATGGATGAGGGTACAGTTACAATGTTTAAAAGACATTTAGATAAGGACATGAATAAGAAATGTTTGGAGGAATTTGGGCTCAGGGCAGGTGGGTAGGACTAGTTCAGTTTACAATTATGGTCATCAGGAGGTGGTTGGACAGAAGGGTGTGTTTCCGTGCTATATGACTCTCTGACTCTATTACAATCACACCTTTTGTATATTATACATATTTATAAAACAAAAGTTATTTCTTCAAACCACAAAAGAATTGTAAATAAATAGATAGGTAACATAATTATAAACACCTTCTGAGGAAGGGTCACTGGACCAAAAACGTAAACTCTGTTTTCTCCTTCACAGATGCTGCCAGACGTGCTGAGCTTTTCCAGCAACTTTGTTTTTGTAACATAATTGTACTTAGGCAGGGTTTAAACTAGTGTGGCGGGAGGGTGGGAACCAGAGCAGCAGATCAGTAAGTATAGAGACTGGGGAAGAGCTTGAGTCCAAGGCAAATATAGCTAAAAGGAAGAGCAGAGTCAATACAGTGTGGAGCTGGAGGAACAACGCAGGTCAGGCAGCATCAGAGGAGCAGGAAAGTTGACTTTTCGGGTTTACACCTTTCATCAGGACTGGGGACGGGGAAGGGAGGAGTGGTGGGGCTGGCAGAAGGTAGGTGGGATGGTGAAAGGTGGATGCAGGTAGGGGGTAATGGGGATTGGTCAGTGGGAAGGGTCAGGCGAATAGGTGGGAAAGAAGATGGACAGGTAGTGTCAGGTCAAGGAGGCGGGAATCAGAGGGAGGGTTGGGCATGGGTTTGAGGGCAGAAGTGTGGGAAATGCAAGTGATATGGTTGAGGGCATTGTGGATCAATAGAGGGAGGACATTACGGTCCTTGAAATAGGAGGACATCTGGGATGTTCAGGAGTGGAACGCTCCATCTTGGGAGCAGATGCGGCAGAAGGGGAGGAATTGGGAATAGGGGATCGCATTCTTGCAGGAGGGTGGGTGAGAGGAGGTGTAGTCAAGGTAGCTATGCGAGTCAGTGGGCTTGAAATAGATGTCAGGGCTGAGACGGTTACCGGAGATGGAGACGGAGAGGTCCAGGAAGGGGAGGGAGGTATCAGAGATGGTCCAGGTGAATTTGAGGTTAGGGTGGAAGGTGTTGGTAAAGTTGATGAACTGTTCAAGCTCCTCATGGGAGCACAAGGCAGCGCCTATATAGTTGTCAAAGTAATGAAGGAAGAGGTGAGGGATAGTGCCAGTGTAACAGCGGAAGAAGGCCTGTTCCACACATCCTACAAAGTGGCAGGCATAGCTCGGACCCATACGGGGGCCCATACCCACCCCTTTAGTTTGTAGGAAGTCGGAGGAGTTAAAGGAAGAGCTGTTGATGGTAAGGACAAGTTCCATTAGGCAGATGAAGGTGTCGGTGGAGGGGGACTGGTTGGGTCTGCAGGAGAGGAACAAGTGGAGGGCTTTTAGGCCATCTGCTTAGGGGATACAAGTGTAGAGGGATTGGATGTCCAAGGTAAAAATGATGTGTTGGGGGCCGGGCAACTGAAAGTCTTGGAGGAGGCGGAGGGCAATGGTAGTATCCTGAACGTAGGTGGGGAGCTCCTATCTAAGAGGAACAGCAGTAAAGGAGAGGTTGCTGAGCTCAGCAGAACTGGAGGCTTGGACTATATTTGCTTCAATGCAAAAAATATAACAGGTAAGATGGATGAATTTAGAGCAATTATTGTGTTGTTATTAGACAAATGGCTGAAAGGGGGACAGGATTGTCAGCTTAAACTTCTGGGAATCAATGTTTTAAATGAGACAAAGGAGGAAGCAAAACAGGTGGAGAAGTTGACATACTGGTTAGGGAGCATTTCACAGCTACGTTGAGGGAGGATACCCTGGAAGGATCTCGCAGCAAGACGTTATGGGTACAGCTCAGGAATAGGAAGGGTGCAATCACAATGCTGGGATTGTACTACAAATCTCTCATCTGCCAGTGGCAGATAGAGGAAGAGCTATGTAGTCAGATTCCGGAAAGAAGTGAAAATAACAGGGTTGTTGTGGTGGGTGATTTAAACTTCCTCCATATTAATTGGGACTTCCACTCTGCCAGGAGTTTGAATCATACAATCCCTACAGTGTGGAAACAGGCCATTCAATCCAACAAGTCCACACCACCCCTCTGAAGAGCATCCCATCCAGACCCATTCCCTAAATTTCCCATGTCTAACCCACCTAACCTAAACATCCCTGGGCACTATGTGCAATTTATCATGGCCTATCCACCTAGCCTGCACATCTTTGGACTGTGGGAGGAAACCGGAGCACCCGGAGGAAACCCATGCAGACATGGGGAGAACGTGCAAACTCCACACAGAGGGTTGCCCAAGGCTGGAATCAAACACAGGTACCTGGTCTGTGAGGCAGCAGTGCTAACCACTGAGCCACTGTGCCACCCACAAATGGGATGGGGATCAATTTATTAGGTGTGTCCAGGAGGGTTTTTTGAAACAGTATGTGGTTAGTCGAACGAGGGAGGGCCCAAACAGACCTGGTATTGAGAAATGAGCTCAACCAAGTGATCAAAGTTTCAGTGGGGCAGTATTTTGGGGATAGTGACCATAAATCCATTAGTTTTCAGATACTTATGGATAAGGACAAGAGTGGGTCTCGGATGAAGGTTTTAAATTGGGGGAAGGACAACTATAACCTGATTAGGCAAGAATTGGAGAATGTGGATTAGGTGCGGCTGTTTGAGAGCAAATCCTCATCTGACATGTGAGAGGGCAGGACAGACACATTTCTGTGAAAATGAAGGACAGGAATGGCAGGATTCAGGAACTTGGATGACAGGAAATTATCAGTTTAGTCAAAACAAAAGGAAGCATACTTAAGGTCTAGGCAACTAAAAACAGATGAAGTCCTTAAAGAATACAGAGAAAGTAGGAAGGATGTCAAACAGGGATTTAGGACTGCTAAAAGGGACTACGAAATGTCCTTGGCCGGCAGGGTTAAGGAAAATCCCAAAGCATTTTATACATATATTTCGAGCTAGATGGTAGCTAGGGGAAAGAGTAGTCCCACTCAAGGATAAAGGAGGGAGGTTAAGTGTGGAGCCAGAGGAAATGGGTGAGATCCTTAACAAGTACTTTACATCTGTATTCACCAAAGAGAGGAATGTGAGGGATGTTCAGGTTAGGGAAAGGTTTGTGAATACTGTCGGGCAGGTCAACATATTGAAGAAGGAAGTGTTGGCTATCTTGAAATACTCAACACAGGGTCCCACGACCACACGGGACCTATCCCTAGGTACTGTGGGAGACAAGGGAGGAAACAGCTGGGGCATAAAAAGGTATCTTTGCATCCTTTTTGGCCTCATGCAAGGTTCCAGAGGACTGGAGAATGGCCAATGTTGTTTCTTTATTTAAGGAGGAGTAACAGAGAAAATACAAAGAATGACAGGCTGGTGAGCCTGACGTCACTGGTGGGGAAGCTGTTGGAGAAGATACTTAGGGACAGGATTCATTCACACTTGGAAGCGAATGGACTTGTTAGTGATCGGCAGCATGGATTTGTGCAGGGAAAGTCATGTCTCACCAACTTGATTTATTTTTAGAGGAGGTGACAAGAATGATTGATGAAGTAAGGGCAGTGGATGTTGTCTACATGGACTTTAGTAAGACATTTGATAAGGTACCTCATGGTAGACTGGTACAGAAAGTACAGTCTCATGGGATTGGGAGTGAGCTGGCTAGAGGGATACAAAATTGGCTTGTCATAGAAGACAGAGAACAGATGTGGAAGGGTGCATTTTTGGAAAGGAAATCAATAACTAGTGGTGTTCTGCAGGGATCAGTGCTGTGAACTTTGTTGTTTGTAATTTATATAAATGATCTGGAGGAAAATGCAGGTGGTTAGCTAAATTGGCAGAGTTGCAAATGGTGAGAAAGATTGTCAAAGGATACAACAGGATATAGACTGAATGCAGATTTTTGCAGAAAAATAGCAGATGGAGTTTAATCTGGCCAAATGTGAGATGATGCATTTTTGGAAGATCAAATTTAGGTGAAAATTACACAATAAATGACAAAACCCTTAGGAGCATTGACATACAGAGGAATCTAGGTGTACAGGTTCACAAATCCCTGAAAGTGGCAAAACAGGTGGATAAGGTGGTCAAGAAGGGATACAGCACGCTTGCCTTCATCAGCCAAGGAATCGAATCTAAAAGTTGGCAAGTTATTTTACAGCTGTACAAAACTTTAGTAAGACCACATTTGGAATATTACATGCAGTTCTGTTCGCCACACTACCAGAAGGACGTGGATGCTTTGGAGAGAATGCAGAGAAGGTTTACCAGGATGTTGCCTAGTCTGGAGGGTTTTAGTTATGAGGTTAGCTAAACTCAGATTGTTGTCACTGGAAAGATGGAGGCTGAGGGGTGACCTGAAAGAGGTCAACAAAATTGAGGGAGGCATAGACAGGGTGGACAGTCAGAGGCTTTTTCCCAAGCTGGAAAAATCAACTACAAGAGGGCACAGGTTCAAGGTGAGAGGGAAAAAGTGAGAGGAAAAGTGCGGGAAAAATTTTTCATACAAAAAGTGGTGGGTGCTTGGAACACTGCTAATGGAAGTGGTGGAAAATGGCATGTTAGCAACATTTAAGGCACATCTTGATAGACACATAAATGTGAACTGAACAGATGGATAGATACCACACATGGGCGCTAAGTAGCGGGTCTAAATCGGGAGTAGGTATCGGCACAGGCTTGGTGGGCCGAAGGGCCTGTTCCTGTGCTCTATTGTATCAATATTATAAAATGTCAATTTGTACAGTATTGTGAAGTATGACAAAAATAAATTTTGCAACTTGGGGAAAAAAATGTAGCTTTGAAGCCAAGATGTTTATTTGATGTTCCAAGTACGCTCCAAAATACAAAGAAGCTCGACAGTCATTGTTCCATATTATTTTTAAACACATGGTTAATCATCAAAGCGTTTCTGATTGTTGAAATGCAGCTGAAATATAACCTTCTTCCTTGAAAACACAGGCAAAGGTACCAATTACATAGTTTATCTTCTGCTCCAATTGAAATTCCAAGTAGTATCATAGCAACTGTGGATCTGGCACAAAGGCAATACCTCAGGAACATGTGAAACAAAAAAAGCACAAAAAAGTATTATCAATGCAGAATGTTGCTTGAAAACCACAGGAAAATCCTTAGATCAACTGAAGGAAGAAATGCTACCTTTTATATACCATAACTGTTTTTCAAAATAATAGTTTTCAATCTTACATCCCCAAAACCCAAATACTTTTTGAGAGCCTTTTTTAAAAATTAGATATATTTAATAAGAATTTAAAATAAAGCTGCCATTGCCTAAAACATACTAACGTCACTCCAAAATGATAGAGATTTTAAGAAGCATGAACTTTATGAAACTGCAAATGTGAATGAAGGATTTCCAGAGGTTTGGTGACATGGTCTAAAATGGGTCAACATGCGCATCCAATACTGTTCCTATGTTAAAACAGCTCATCACTCTGCTCCATCACGGAATTAAACTTGCTAGACATTTTTCACGGACATAAAGTGCCCTTTTAAATTAAAAAAAAAATCCACTCTCTATGAATGCATATTTTAATACAAGTCATCGTTCTTCCAGACAAGATGCCAAATAAAACTCGATCAGAAAACACTCACAGAGAGCAAAATAACGTCCAAACCATAACGGCTATGGTCAATAATTTTAGTTACCCGGAGGTAAAGGGTTTGATTTTATAAACAAAACCAAATACAACCTACCCTAGAATTTAAAATAAAACTTCGCAGAGTAGGGAGGAACACTGGTTTTATACCTATTTGGGTATAGTTAGGTAAATAAAAAATGTATAAAGGAGCAAACAGCAATCAGGGAAACAACACATTGCTCCACACTCACTCACCCCACACCCCGCCAGTGAAGGACAATGAGCTTCAAACATCGCTGCAATTTTGTTTAATTTTTTTTGTCTGAGTAGTTGATATCTCTATCTTTATTCTCGGAAATTGACAAATCCTTGTAAAACAATTACACCTTCGGTTACTGAACGACACGGGAACATTCACTTCCGGAGCGGAGGTCAGTGTGTCTAAGATGGCGGCAGGGAGTTTGTGTCTCTGTGAGTTACTGAGGTAAGTGAAGTGCTGCCTGATTCTGTCCATTCGGGGCGATGATAAATAATATCCGTTCAGTTATAGGACCTTCCTAGTGCCTCGGTACATGTAAATATAGTTTTGTATGTGTAAGAGATGCCTTTGGTTGGTTGGGATAGACTCAAATGTAAATCAGGAACAAAAACAGAAATTGCTGGAAAAGCTCAGCAGGTCTGGCAGCATCTGTGAAGAGCAAAAATCAGAGTTTTAACGTTTCGGGTCCAGAAGGGTCAGAGGAAGGGTCACTGGACCCGA
>JAHRHZ010000263.1:32999187-33058353 GCA_024137785.1 Ginglymostoma cirratum | reverse complement strand
TCGGGTCCAGTGACCCTTCCTCTGACCCTTCTGGACCCGAAACGTTAAAACTCTGATTTTTGCTCTTCACAGATGCTGCCAGACCTGCTGAGCTTTTCCAGCAATTTCTGTTTTTGTTCCTGATTTACATTTGAGTCTATCCCAACGTTAATGTTAACTCTGTTTTTTTCTTCACAGATGCTGCCAGACCTACTGAGCTTTTCCAGCAACTTCTGTTTTTGTTCCTGATTTACAGCATCCGCAATTCTTTCGGTTTTCATCAAACTCAAATATATGTTTGTTCACTTGATATGCTACTGTACAGAACCGAACTGCAGTTGTGACAATAAAAATATATTTTTTTAATGAGTAAAGTATATTTTTGAAATAAAAAAACAAACTTCAAAATAATTAATCTGCCAGAACATGTTACTGGGGACCATTAACAAAGAGTTCATGAAGAGGCTGTGATGAATTCTTGATTGGAGGGTTATGGAGAAAAGGCAGGAAATTGGATGTGAAGAATGTTGGATCAGCCATGATCCTATTGAATGATGGAGCAGGCTTGAGGGGCTGAATGGTCTCTTCCCGCACCTGTTCCTTATGGTCTTAGGCTGGACACCAGACAGTGGATGAGTTGAGGGAAATCAGTTGATGTATTGGGTCCAGTGACCATTCTTCAAAACTGTTCTGAACCTGTCATGGATCAAATGTTTATCTTATCTATGTGGCTGTGAATCATTTTTAAACTGTTGCTCCTTAATTAAACTACTTTTAAATTAATTCTGAATGCCACCTTCTTTCTGGATAATCTGTGACTCCAGGACCAGAATCGTACATGACTGAAGAATGAAATCAAGAACTGCAGATGCTGGAAATCTGAAACAAAAATAGGTCTGAAAAAGTCACAAGAATGCTGCTTTCTCTCCACAGATACTGCCAGACCTGCTGAGTTTTACCAACAATTTCTGTTTTTGTTTCTGATTTCCATCATCTTTGATTTTTTTTTTGCAGTATTTAAGGGTCACTAGTAACTACAAAATACTGCAGGTGCTGGAATAATGACAAAATTGGTATAAAACAGAACCCTGAAGAGTCGTATTGGACTTGAAATGTTGACTGGTTCTCTCTTCACAGATGCTGCCAGACCTACTGAGTTTCTATAGTATTTGGCAAATTGTGTCAAATGGACTTCCTCCTTTTGACCCGTGTGATTCTGGTCCTCCAGTCAGAGATTACCTAGAAAGAGGGTACAGCTCAGAATTAATATAAAAGTAGTTTATGAAGAAACAACAGTTTTAAAATGATTCATAGTCACATATGACCCGTGACAGGTGAGGATGGTTTACCTGTCCTGCAGGATGATTGGACAGATGATAAGGAGTGCTGATCTCCATAGCTGGTGGTGGCGTCTTTGGATATCTAGCCAAAGTATTAGGAAAATCTTCCCAAGTTATCTTCTGTCTGAAGGTCAAAGTCAGTATGGATCACTTAGATTTTTTTTCTTCTTGAGAGCCTATTTTCAAGTAGGCATTGTGTCATTTATACAGATAGGCTGGTCCTGAGCTTTTCAGCCTTCATGCTCATGTGGGAACTTTCATTATAAGATTACTATAATATTCAGGTCAATTTCTTAAGACTTATGCACTGATTTCTTACCTCACTGTTCAGTGAAATTGATTTCCACTCCATTATTCTTTTGCCATTACCATGTGTTAGGTGTGAACCATAATCAGATGTCACATCTCATAAGTTTTGGTTTCATTTCACACTTGTTTGCCGTTTAGAAGTTAAAAGTTAAATTTTGATTACACTATTCTCTGCTCACAGTCCATGTCACATGCTGTTAATATACATTGCCTTAATTATTTTCAGAAATGAGATTGTCAGTTTTTCAGACCTAAATGACTAAAGATAACTTTCTGCAGTGATATAAATTAAGTGATATCACCCCTCCATTATGGACCACATCCATTGAATTTAATGAAAGGAAAAAAGTAAAAAGCTGATCTGACAATACTTTGTTTCATGCTATTGGCAGAAGTTTCTCCTCTATTTAGTGTTGTGCAATAATTTTTATCTTTTTTTTTAATTCAATGTCATTAATCTCTCAACCCGAGAATGGGAGGCTCCTTTTACTTTTAAATGCAGTTCCTTATTTCTGGCCTCTCCCACAAGGAAAATATTCTTTCAGCATCCAATGTGTCAAGTCCCCTAAGGATCTTATGTTTCAAGAAGATCTCTTCTTGCTCAGCCTGCCTGTTATACCGTTCCTCATAAAAGATATGTATGTAATTTAATTGCAAATATTACGTATCGCAGGTTTGTGTATACTTCGGGCAAATTGCAGGAGATAATATGGTGGTACGTTTTTTGAAGCACTCAGGCCATTTCCTTTGTGAGGGCATATGAATAAAGAGATACAGTCATCCCAACATATTTCTATGTGCTTTGATGTGGCAAGCTGCAGAGCAGCTTTTTCTGAGCAGATATACAGTTTAGAATCGAGATCAAAAAGCTTCCAAGCAGTGGTGGCTAAAAAATTCCAATTGTAATGTAGGAAATACTGTGCCAGTCTATCTATTCTGGTTGATGATTAGCCTTTTATATAATCTTTTGCTCTTTCCGTTAGGTTTATGTTTTCATTGATCATTCCTACGCTTTTCGTAACTGCTGGCTTATCATTTATCCTTGCTGCTATTTTATTGTATATTCGATTCTGGATCTGCCCAAAGAAGAAAATACTACAAACTTCAGGAAAAAATGGCAAGAGACGACTAGTGGTGGCATTCTTTCACCCATACTGTAATGCTGGGGGTGGAGGAGAAAGGGTATTATGGTGCGCAATAAGAGCTTTACAGAAGAGGTGAGTCCCAATTTCTTCACTTGGAGTCTAGTTGATAATTTTAGTTAATTGCTTTCAAAGTGAAATATAGTTGTGGGATCATTTTAACTATATGGAATACTAAGTGAAACAGGAATAACAATCCTAAGCATTACTTCAAGCTCAATCATAACTGTGAAGTGAGAGAATGTAGGTAAAACTAGAAACTGCAACAAAAATGACCTGTTCATCAATGCTCAGTTTGAGTTCCACCAGGGCCACTCAACTCCTGACATCATTATTGCCTTGGTTCAAACATGGACATAAGGTTTGAACTTGAGCAAAGGTGAGAGTTGCTGCCCATGACATCAAGGCAACATTTGACTGAATGTGTCATCAAAGATCCCTCGGAAAATTGGACTCGGTGGGGAAAGCATTCCCCCACAAAGGAGAATGGTTGTGGATGTTGGAGGCTAGACATCTCAGTCCCAGTATATTACTGCAGGAGTTCCTCGGGGTAGAGTTTGAGGCCGATCTATCCTTAGCTGCTTTATCAATTACCTGCTGTCCATCATAAGGTCAGAAGTGGGAGTGTCCACTGATGATAGCACAATTTTTAGGATCCATATACTGCAAGGTTGGTACACTATTCAGGTTTGGGCTGATAAGTGACAAATAGCACCAATGCCACATTAGTACCAAGCACTAACCATCTTCAACAAGGGAGAATTTCCCTTTGACATTCAATGGCACTACAATCAGTGTTAAACCAAAGGGTCACCATTGACCAGAAGCTGAAGTGCACAAGCCATACATAAATACTGTGACTATGAGAACAGGTCAGAGGCTGCAATGTCAGGAGTGAGATGGAATATTCTCCACGTCCCGAAAAGGGTGTACTCCAGCAACGTCCTAGAAGTATGGCACCAAGCTTGGTCATCTGTTCTAATGTCTCCCTGTTAATTTATTTCTGATAATACTCTCTGCTAACATGTTGAGACTTTGTTTTTTTATGTTAAACACACTATAAATGCAAGGTTTTGGTCAATATTTCCACATGTAGTCCATGCTGGAAGCTTGTATTGCAGCCAATATTTCTCAGAACTTCTGAGGAAGGGTCACCGGACCCGAAACGTTAACTCTGTTTTCTCCTCCACAGATGCTGCCAGACCTGCTGAACTTTTCCAGCAACTTTGTTTTTGTTCCTGATTTACAGCATCTGCAGTTCTTTTGGTTTTTAACCAACATTTAATGTTTATTTCTGCATAAGTGTCTAGTATCCTTTTCCATGGTATTACTGCACTGTAAATTTCAAAGTTAGTGACTGACCTATTCTGAAAGATGTCTATTTTTGAAATTCACAGCTATGAAGATATTTTAGTGATTATTTATACTGGAGATCAAGATACCACAGATGAAGAAATTCTGAATGGAGCTTATAGACGCTTTAATATCAAACTTCTCCAACCTGTTCAGTTCATTTTCCTTGAAAAGCGATATTTTGTTGAAGCTAAGCTTTATCCATATTTCACTCTGCTAGGTCAAAGTCTGGGGTCTATTTTCCTTGGATGGGAGGCCCTTATGAAATGTGTTCCGGATATCTTTATAGATTCCATGGGCTATGCTTTCACACTTCCTCTCTTCAAGTACTTGGGAGGCTGCCAAGTTGGCTGCTATGTTCATTATCCTACAATTAGCACAGACATGCTGTCTGTGGTGAGGGACAGGAATCCAAGGTTTAACAATGCAGATTTTATATCGACAAATCCCATACTGAGCAATCTCAAACTTGTATACTATTACATCTTCGCTTGGATGTATGGATTGGTTGGTTCTTGCAGTGACATTATAATGGTAAATTCCACATGGACTCTGAATCATATCCTTGCTCTTTGGAAAGCTGGTGACCGAACGCATGTTGTCTACCCACCCTGTGATGTACAGACATTCCTGGATATTCCATTAGTGGATGACACTAAAAAGACAGAACATTCCATTGTCTCAATTGGCCAGTTTCGGCCGGAGAAAGACCATTCTCTACAAATCAAAGCCTTCAATCAGTTCCTTCAGATGAAGAGTGCTCAGAAGTCAGCTGTGAAGCTAATATTGATTGGCGGTTGCCGCAATGCAGATGACAACGTGCGAGTAGCTGCTCTAAAAGAACTGTGCAAAACTTTGGGAGTTATGGAAAGTGTTGAGTTTAAGATTAACATTTCATTTGAAGAACTTAAGAAACATCTAGCTGAAGCCACTATTGGACTGCACACAATGTGGAATGAACATTTTGGTATAGGTGAGAATACTGTACAACTTTAATATTGATTACATTTGAGGAATTATTATAGATTGATGTTTTGCTTTTATTTATAGGCTTTTATAGAATCTTGCATGCAAGTCTTGAGAGAAAAAATAGTATAATCTAACTCTGTACTTCAAATGAAATTCTAAATCAACACAATCCTCTGTTTAGTAATTATAAGTATGAAGCAATTCTTGGAGCAGATTGTATGTACCTCGTGCAAAATCATCATCTTTCCTCTATGATTCATGGCAATTGGCTTTCCCGTTTTCTGTTGCAATTATATTTGGGCTCATTTGGAAATTTTAGAAAGTGATGAATTCCAAAAAACAAATTCAGTCCCTGGTTTCTGTTAACAGTTTGAGGTTCCACTAATTAGGAAGGGAGATGATTAAAATTGGGTGTTTATTCATTCCTTGTGCACCTTTCACTCGTAGGAACAGCAGGTAGGGGAAATGTATTTCAGGTGTGACAGCAAAAATCCTTAAAAATTGCAAGTTATTGCAACAGTTCTGCAAAGCCTGAACAATCCATTCAGTAGTAGTAACTAAGAGGGTGAGTGGAGAAGAGGGAAATCATTTGTTATTCTTTCTAAGTTGGGATGTGGAGGAATAGGTGTTGGGCTCAGGTGGACAAAGTCAGGAGTCACACAACACCAGGTTATAGTCCAACAGGTTTATTTGAAATCACAAGCTTTTGGAGCACTGCTCCTTCGTCAGGTGAAGTGACTTCTAAGTCAGAAGGGAGATTGAAACTTCGGTTGGGTGAAGGCAAAAATGAGACTAGTGTTAAATAACAAATGCAGATACAACTTGAATTTTAGTTTAGCGTCCAATGACATATCAAATGTTGGAGCCTTTTTTGGCTAACTGTCTGAATACAGTCAGGAATCCACTTTTATAAACCCATATTCATTTAGTGGCACAGCATGAGGCTTTTGCACAGAGGAAGCCTAGAACTTTCTCAAACAAAATAGGACTGTCAAGAGTTAATTTGCAGCTTTACTGACACAGTATACGATTGTTTATTCACATTACTATCTCGCAATGAATGGTGTGCTAGGATTACAGAATAATTGTTCAAACCTAGATGAACAATTTAGTTAGATCTCCTGATACATTTAAAAATAGTTTTTTATATTTTTGAAACAAATTGATTTTACTTCAATTTTAAATTATTTTAAAATATGGTGTTTAACTATCCTGACCCACAGTTCAAGGTAGTGAATAGTCTGTGATTTACCATGACTATCTAATAATTCTGCACTTTTTCTTACAGGGGTGGTTGAATGCATGGCAGCAGGAACTGTTATTCTGGCCCATAATTCAGGAGGCCCCAAGCTGGACATAGTAGTACCACATAATGGAGTTCAGACGGGTTTCCTAGCAAACAGCGAAGAAAGTTATGCAGATGCTATGAAGAACATTCTATCACTGTCACCTGAAAAGAGACTGGAGATCAGGAAGAATGCTCGACAGTCTGTGAGCAGATTCTCCGACCAGGAGTTTGAAACATCATTTATATCTGCTGTGGAACCATTTTTTTAATGGAAGATAATTTATAATTATTGAACCATGTAAATAACTGTAAACAATTTTCCCTCCCCTTGGAGGGAGGGAAGAGGGATACAATGTATTGTATGTGTTTATTGGTGTATATTTGAAAGATTTATAACGCTGTATTGAACCTATGTTATAAAAGCTTATAAATCAAACATGCCTTTTTTTTAAATTGGGAAAAGGGAAAATAGATTTGAAAAGCTTATAGAATCATAGAGTTATACAGCTTGGAAACAAACTATTTGGTCCAACTTGTCCATGACAATCAGATATCCTCAACTGATGTAGTCACATTTGCCAGCATTTGGCCTGAATTATTCTAAGCCCTTGTTATTCATGTACCCATCAAATGCCTTTTAAATGTTGTAATTGTACCCACCTCCACCATTTCCTCTGGCAGCTTGTTCCATACATGCACCACCCTCTGTGTGAATAAGTTGCCCCTCAGGTCCCTTTTGAATCTTTCTTCTCTCACCTTGAACCTATGCCCTCTAGTTTTGGACTCCCCTGGCCTGGGAAAAAGACCTTGGCTATTCACCTTATCCGTGCCCCTCATCATTTTATAAACCTCTATAAAGTCACCACTGATACTCTAGGTAAAATAGCTCCAGCCTATTCAACCTCTCCCTATAGCTCAAACTGTCTAACCCTGGCAATATCCTTGTAAATCTTTTTTGGACCTTTTCAATTTTTAACAGATCTTTCCTATAGCAGGGGGACTAGAAGTAAACACAGTATTCTCAAAGTGGCCTAATCAATGTCCTGTGCAGCCTCAAAATGACTTCCCAACTTCTATACACAATACAATGACCAATGAAGGCAAACATGCCAAATGCCTTCATCACCCCCCTGTCTACCTGCAGCTCTATTTTCAAGGAACAGTGCACCTGCACTCCTTGGTCTCTTTGTTCAGCAACACTCCCTAGGACCCTACCATTATGTGTATAAATCCTGCTTGCATTTCCCCTACCAAAACACAATACTTCACCGTTATCTAAATTAAACTCCACCTGCCACACCTTGGTCCATTGGCCCATCTGATCAAGGTCCCGTTATACTCTGAGATAACTTTATTCGCTATTCACTACACTGCCAATTTTGATATCATCTACAAACTTACTAAGCATACCTCCTATATTACATTTAAATCATTTATATAAATGACAAAAAGCAGTAGACCCAGTACCAAGATAATAAGGTGTAGAGCTGGATGAACACAGCAGGCCCAGCAGCATCACAGGAGCAGGAAAGCTTGATGTTTCAGGCTTAGACCCTTCATCAGAAACGTCTAGGCCTGAAACGTCAAGCTTTCCTGCTCCTGTGATGCTGCTTGGCCTGCTGTGTTCATTCAGCTCTACACCTTGTCATCTTGGATTCTCCAGCATCTGCAGTTCCTATTATCTCTGACCCAGTACCAATCCTTGTAGCACACCAACTGTCACGCCTCCAATCCAAAAAATAACCTGCTACCACCAAGCTGCTCTGTCTCTTACCTTCAAGCCAAATATGTATCTAATTGGCTAGATCCCCCTGGATTCCATGTGATTTAACCTTGCTAACCAGTCTACCATGTGGAACCTTGATGAATGTCCATATAGACATCTACGGCTCGGCCTTCACTAATCTTCTTTGTCACTTCTTCAAAAAAACTCAAGTTAATGAGACACAATTTCCCACACAAAAAACCGTGCTAACTCTTCCTAATCAGTCCTTGCCTTTCCAAATGCATGCAAATCCTGTTCCTCAGAATCCCCTCTAACAACTTTACCACCACTGATGTCAGGGTCTCTGGTCTATAGTTCCCTGGATTTTCCTTACAGTCTTTCTTAAATAATGGCACCACATTAGTCAACCTCCAGTCTTCCAGCACCTCACCTGTGGCTATCGATGATACAAATATCTCAGCAAGGGGCCCAGCAATTTATTCCTTCCCACAAATTTCTAGGATACACCTGATCAGGTCCTGAGGATTTATCCACATTTATACATTTTAAGACGTCCAGCACCTCCACTTCTCAAGATATCACTATTTATTCCCCCAGATTCTCTAGCTTCCATATCCTTCTTCACAGTAAATACTGATGTGAAATACTTGTTAAGTATCTCACCAATCTCCCGTAGTTCTGCACATATTGATCTTTAAGGGGCCCTATTATCTTCGTAGTTACTCTTTTGCCCTTAATGTAAGTGTAGAATATTTTTGGATTCTCCTTAACCTTATTTGCCAAAGATATCTCGTTCCCTTTTTGCCCTCCTGATTTCCCTCTTAAGTATACTCTTACTACCCTTATACTCCTCTAGGGATTCACTTGATCTCAGTTGTCTATACCTGACGTATGCCAGCTTCATTTTCTTGACCACAGCCTCAATTTCTCCAGTCATCCAGTATTCCCTACACCTCCCAGCCTTGCCTTTCACCCTAACGAACATACACTGTCTCTGAATTCTGATTATCTCTTTTAAAGGCCTTCCATTTTCCAACCTTCCCTTTAGCTGTGAATTGCTTCTCCCAATCAACCTTTGAAAGTTCTAGCCTAATACTGTAAAAATGGGTCTTCTTCTAATTTAGAACTTTAACTTTTAGATCAGGTCTATCCTTCTCCATAACTATTTTAAAACTAATATAATTATGATCACTGGCCTCAATGTGCTCCCTCACTGACACTTCAGTCACTTGCCCTTCCTTACTTCCCAAGGAAAGGTCAAGTTTTTCCCTCTCTCTCTCTTGTAGGTACATCCACATGCAGTATAAGAAAGTTTTCTTGTATACACTTAACAAATTCCTTTCCATCCAAGCCCTTAACACCATGGCAATTGCACTCTTATGTTTAGAAAGTTAAAATCCCCTGCCATAACCACCCTATTACTCTTACAGATGACAGACATCTCCTCACCTATTTGCTTCTCAATTTCCCACTCACTATTAGGGTCCTAATAAGGTGATCATCCCTTTCCTATTTCTCAGTTCTGCCAATATAACTCATTGGATGTTCTCCCAGGAATATCCTCACAAAGACAGCCATAATGTTATCCTTAACCAAAAACATCACTTCCCCCCCTCTCTTGCCCCCACCCCCCTTGCTATCCTTCCTATAGCATCAATATCCTGAAACATTAGGCTGTCAGTCCTGTCCCCCCACCCTGAGCCATGATTCTGTAATAACTATGATTTCCCAGTCCCATGTTCCCAACCATGCCCTAAGTTCATCTCCCTTACCTGTCAAGCCTCTTGCATTGAAATAAATGCATGTAATTTATATATCTCACCTCATTCTCTGCCTTGCTCTTGCCTGTCTTGACTATTTAACTTGCTCCTCTTCTCTACTGTATCAACCTTAGACATCTTTTTTCTCATTGTCACTTTGGGTTTCCCCAAAGCCTCCCGAATAACTCTAGCAAATCTTCCCGCCAGATTTTGGTTCCCTTCCAATTCAAGTGCAATTTGTCTTTCTTATAAAGGTCACTTCTACCCCAGAAGAGACCTCAATGATCCAAAAATGTGAATCTCTGCCCCTTGGACAGAGATTCTTACTAGCACATGGCACCAGGAGTAATCCAGGTATTACTACCCTCAAGGACATACTTTTTAACCTCCTGCCTAACTTCCCATATTCTCTGTGCAGAACCTTGTCCCTTTCTCTCCCTGTGTCATTGGTATCAATGAACCATCTGCTGGTCACTCTCCCCATTGAGAATATTATTAACTCTCTCCGAGACACCAGGGAGACCCTGGCACCAGGGAGGTGATACACAATTCTGACGTCTCACTGTCAGCTACTGACTAGAGATTCCCCTATCACAATCGATCCCTTGGAACCTCTCATTATACTCTTTATAGTAGGGCTAGTCTTGCTACCAAAACCTGGCTGTCAGTGCTGTATTCTCCCTGAGAGGCCAACACTCTCAACATTATCCAAAACAGCATACTTTTTTGAGAAGGGGATAGCCACAGGAGACTCCTGCACAACCTGCCTAACTCTCCTACCTTTCCTAGTAGTAACCCATCTATCTGACTGTATCTGCAGTTTTCCTACCTTCCTGAAACTGCCATCCATCACGCCTCCTGGCTCCAGTAAATTCCTCATTGTCTCTAACTACCACTCTAACCAATTCAATGCGATCCAATAGGATTCACATCCAAACACGCTTCTTGCAGACATAATCTCAAGGTAAATTAAAATTATCCCTAATTTCCCACATCCAACAGGAAGACCACATCACTCTACTAAAAGCCATCTCTGCACCTTAGTCAACAGACCCAAAAAGAAACACAACACACTTTCTCAAAAACTCAGTGTTAGCACAGTTCGGACTGCTCAAAAACACTGCTCCAGGATAAGTTAATACCTATATTTTATATTAAAAATTTAATCAAGAGACAGATCTCAGTAAAACATAAATAATAACCCTCAACCTGCTCACTATTATAGATTTACAACAAAAAATTAAGATTTATAAGTCTTAAAATCAAACACTTAGCTGATCAGTCTCTGAAATCACTGATCATTCCCATCTGCTGTGTATAGTTCCAATATTGAGGTCTCCCAAGGTCAGCTGTGAAACTGCACTGCACTGTTTGCTTTTCTTTGACTGATCTCCAGAGGTGCTTGTAATTTCTTATGTTGACTTATGTAGTGATTGGAACCAGGTGGACCTCATTGTCTACAAGTTCCTTGACTGGGGTTGTTAACCTGGACCAAACAGGGAAGCCCTGGCTGACCAATATTAACAGGAGATTTAGAATTTTCTCAACTCCGAGCTGGCTGGCCACAGTCTGTATACTGAACACAAGTAAATATAGGGTGATTTGGTGAAGGGATAGCAGCCCCTATGCAGTTATTTCAGTGGCAATGGGAGAAAATAGTACGTGTCTGAAGAACATTCACTTGCAAAAGTCATCTTGGAGTTGGGGTAAGCATTTCTGGCATCATGCCTTTATTTGGGAATCTTGACTCATTTGATCCTTCTGTCAAAGACTGGGCCCACTATGTGGAAAGAATGTGATATCTTTTCGAGGCAAATAACAAGCATTTGAAAAGCAACCGGTAATCTTTCTGACTGCTTGCGGACCCACAGCAGTTTCGGTTAGAAGGGGCTTAACTTTCCCAGAGGCACCAGACACTAAAACCTTCCAAGAGTTGATAGAGTTGGTTAAGGAATATTAAGACCCTAAACCTTCACCAATTCTGAGATGCCATCAGTTTTATTTGGCTGTTAGAGAACTAGGGGAATCCATATAAGAATTTTTCACAAGGTTGCGATGACTGGCAGAGGCATGTGATTTTGGGTTAACCCTGAATGTGATGCTGGAAGACCATTTGGTATGTAGGACTACTGACGTACCCATGCAGAAGTGTCTACTAGCTGAAGCCCAACTGGAGCTGGCTTTGTCATCAGAAGATGCAGCAAGTGGAGCATGGCAGCTACAGGGCATCACAATGGAAGTGGACACCCTCACCTGTCCGACTGACCATAGGGATCACCACTTGAGTGCAGGCACTTGCAGAGCCTCACAGAGGGCATATCCTGAGCAGAGGGACCAGAGGTTAGCTCACAGCAGAGCCCCACAAAGCCAAGCCTCGCCAAGTGGCTAAAACGTTCTTCAGGATTTGGGCTGGCAAGCCATTGTAGTTGCTGCTGGTCTGTGGACATGAAACAGCAAAGGGCTCCTACAAGGCCTGACTTGATTAAGAAAACTCGTAGGCCAATACCCAGGAGAGTGCACACCCTGGAAAGTCTCCCTACATGTGGGCTGGAACAGTTAATTTGCTTAGTGACATCCAAATTGAAATTGATTAAAATTAATGTTTGGTTAAATGGTCACCCAGATCCCATGGAGGTTGATGTTGGCGCAGCTGTATCTGTGGTTGCTGAATCTGTCTTTAACAAGATTTTGTTGGGACTCCAACCCTTAAGTTTGGGGTATCATCAGCCTGCACTCTTTTCCAGCAGACCATGGAGAACATTTTACAAGGGCTACCCCAAGTTACCATTTATCTGAATGACTTACTAGTAACAGGGAAGACCAATAAAGAGCACTTGGAGAACTCAGACATAATGCGGTCATCTTTGGTGTGAGGAAGTTCCACCAGTATCTTTATGGATGGGAATTTGTCAAAGTAACAGATCACAAACCCCTGCCAGGGTGACTGAAGGAAGTCAAGGCAGTGCCTCCCATTGCTTCTCGTAGAATTCAGCATTGGGCCCTTATTCTCAAAACGTACAAAGTTAGAACAAAGCCAAGTGGTTAATGTGAATGCCTTGAGTTGCCTCCCACTGGCAGATTCTCCATCAGTGGTTTCCCCCAGGAAGAGTCCATTTTGGTTTTAAACTTCCTGGACACCCTTCCAGTCACTACTGACAATATCTGACTGTGGACACTAAAAGATCCTGTCCTAGCAAAACAAAACAGCTGGTGGTAATGGGGGAAACAAAAGGGCCATCATAACCAGAATTGACACATTTCTGAACCCAGTGAGACCAGATCACCGTCGAGGACGGCATATTACTGTGGGGAACAAGGGTGAGTGTCCCAAGTAAAGGTTGCTGCCGGATACTGGCTGAACTCCACCAGGGTCATCCAGGGGTTTCCATGATGAAGATGTTAGCAAGAAGTTATGTCTCATGGCCAGGGTTGGATGCTGACATAGCTACATTGGTGAGGCAGTGCCTACAGTGCCACCAGCAGCGCCCTCACATTCGTGGGAATGGCTGGGAAAACCCTTGACTCAGTTGTTTGTCGACAATGCCGATCCTTTCATGGGCTCAATGTTCCTGGTCACTGCGAACACCCATTCAGAGTGTTTGGATGTGCACAAAGTTCATTTGGCAAACTCAGGGATGACAACTCAGAAGCATCGTTCGCGATACACGGATTCCCGGAAGTATTGGTCACAGACAATGGGACATCATTTACCAGCAGGGAATTTGAATATTTTCTAAAGTCCAATGGCATTCATCATGTCAGGTCAGTGCCATACTATCCATTGTCCCATGGTCTAGCTGGAAAGAGCTGTCCAAACATTGAAGACAGGCTTAAAGAAGCAGCCTACTGTGTCACTTGATACCAAACTGACCTGGTTCCTGTTCGTTTATAGGACCACCCCGCAAGCAACAACAGGAACAGCTCCAGCAGAGTTGCTGATGGGGAGAACACCAGGCACCAGGTTAAACCTGATATTCCCAGACCTTGGGCGGGAGAATGAAATGGTAGCAGGAATGCCAATGCCAGCCACATGCCTCCTCTAAGTGAAGTAGACAATTTTAATTCAGGGCATGAAGTTTGGTGCCAGAACTATGGAAATGGCCTTGCATGAGGCAAGGTTGACACGAGGTCAGATCCTGTGACTTACAAAGTTCAAGAAGGTGATACAGTCGCTGAACAAACATGTGGATCACCTGAAAGTTGCTACCGTGCAAATGGGGCAGGAACAAAACATACCTGCGTCCTCAGGACAGCCAGAAGATCTATCAGAAGCCACAGGTTCTCCTCCTCTGTCTACTGTCAAGGAAACCTCAGAGTCTGAGATGGATACAGCCTCGATATTGTTACTTCTGGGAGAAAAGAAGGAAACTCTCCCAAGACACTCTGGATGCAAGAGACGAGCTATGGTATGGCACATGCCACCTGTGTCAGAATCTGAGTCAGAGGAACTGAATCTGAGTGAAAACATTGCAGGCAAAGCTACAACAGCAAGATCAGGCCTACATCTCCGGACTTAGCGGGGAGGGATGTAGTGTTTCGGACCAGGTGGACCTCATTGACTACGAGGTTCTTGGTCAGGATTGTTAACCCAGGCCAATCAGGAAAGCCCTGGCTGACCAATATTAACAGGAGATTTAGAATCTCAGTTCAGGGTACTGACTCTGAGCTGGCTGGCTACAGCCAGTGTACTGTACACAAGTAAATAAAGGGTGAGATAACAAGCGTGGGGCTGGATGAACACAGCAGGTCAAGCAGCATCATAGGAGCAGGAAAACTTGACGTTTCTCCAGCATCTGCAGTACCTTTTATCTCTAAATAAAAGGGTGACTTAGTGATGGGGTCACTGGCCTCTGTGCAGGTATTTCAACTTAGTTTTCAAAAACCTTAATTACTAACATCAGCAGAAATTCTCAAGTGCAATCTATTCAGATCAGAAATAGTATTTTGTTCAATGCACATTCTGGTAGCTTGTTTCCTGCTTATTTGTGAGCTGTCATCTCCTTGTCATTGTGTGAATGAAAAAGACAATGACCACTGCTAGAATTTTGAAGTATTAATGTCATTATGTACACTAATCTGCTAGCCAGTGCTGTTTGCTGGATGAAGGTGAGCAATAGTTGCTCGGTCCTACAAACTGCTTTAATTTATCATTACATTGAATGGGGATTAGTTGATGGGGGAGAAAGAAGGAAAGAGTAGTGATGTAATGCTAGGCTTCTTCACTGCATTGAATTTCATTTCCTGTCATAGGTAGTTTTCTGTATATAATGAAGGGAAACAAACCTTGTAATATGCAACATATTCTGCATGTTTCCAAAGACATCATTAAAATGTTGAGCTTTAAAATAGTTAAATCTGATTCAGACTTCATGGTGTCCAGACACATATTCAGGTATGCAAAACTAGGGGTCAACGAGAAGGAAGGTATAAAAATATTCAACATTGTTTCTCTTCAAATAGGGTTAAAAGACATAAATTAAAACTGCTAATGACCAATGGGTGCAGGCTTATAGTTGAAGAAGCACCAATAGGATAAGACTTAATTCTGAAGAAATCTTCTTCTAAAATTAAAAGACGATCTGCTCTTCTGTAATTTGTAAAGTAAGTTCATTAATCCTTGAAGACTATCGATCCAGTTCACATTATTTTTAAATGTTGCCTGAAGGAGGCCATTAGTCCAGTTTAAGTGCATCTGAACATATATGAAAGGGGAAAATCTTCTCTTCAGGTTCCTTTCTCTGTCCAGGTTTGGATGTGATCAGAAGTCACATGACACCAGGTTATAGTCAAACAGGTTTATTTGAAATCACAAGGTTTTGGCGTGCTGCTTCTTTGACAGGTGAAGTCCTGATGAAAGTGCACCGCTCCAAAGGCTTGTGATTTCAAATAAACTTGTTGGACTATAACCTGGTCATGCGACTTCTGATTTTGTCCACCCCTGCACCTGCACCTGCACCTCCACGTCAGGTCTGGATGAGTCAACCACTATTGCTAAGTGTTAGATAATAATAACATTTCAATCTTTTCTCAGGTAATTGGCCATAAGTCTTCATTGGGACAATCTTTAGATCTTGCTGATTTCAGAGCAATTGTCCTCTGCTGTTTGTTCGAGATCTCATGCATTCCAAAAGCTGATGTAATTTATTTACAATAACAGAGGCTGATGATGCCCCCATGAATTTTGGCTTGTCAGCCAAAGTAAGGAACTAGGCATGGTGTGTATTATCAACTGCTTGGAAGGGTTAAGCAAAAGAGAAGGACACCGATACCACTGAGCTTTATCCACATTCCAAACCATAACATTGAGTCATTTTCTGAGTCACTATCTTTCACAGAAAGTCCCTAAATTATTATAAAAATAGATTTACAATACTGGGGCAGTGGATCAGCACTCCTTTGTCCCTATTCCTTACGCAGGTGCCCCTGGGAAAACAAATGATACAGCAGATTGAATTCCAAGAGAAAACTAAACAAGTCCAAAAGAGCCCCCTTGTGGAATTCCAGAATCATCAGTCTCAACATTGGACAACTATTAACGAACAGAAACAAAGCTGCACAGAATTGAGGAGTGCTCCCTCTACAGAGTAATCGGTAGATTAATCACCTTAAACTCAGCAGAGAGGCAATTACGTACCATCATGGATTTGGATTTACTAAATAAATAGTAATACTTGCAAATGACTGGAAATATATTCCTAAAAACAACAAGGCTAATTTTTACCAACTTTTATTATTGACTATAAAGACTATACAAGTTAGCTGGATTATATCCTTGCTGAATAACAATAACTACTTGCGCAGATGGTTGCCTTGAATGTTGTAATTAATGGATCAGAAGATGCCAAGCTAACACATTCAGCAAAGCATTTTCACTGAAGTTTTTCTTTGAAACACAAGTATAGATTCAGACAGAACTGCATGCTTGTGTTTCAACTGACTTCAGGTAGTTTATCAGCTGTGAGACCATCACATTAACTGTTTGTATCATTCTCTGGCAGTTGTCCCATTTTGTACTGTATAATCCCTGTCTGGATCGGTGCACCTATGTTTCTTTCATCAAAGGATTCCTCAGGCTTTCTCGGAGAATCAGAACCAAGTATTTCCTCGTGGCCTTCATTCCCCTGTTCCCCTTCTTTATTGGATATTCTTTGACTGATTTCTGTCTCATCACTACCTTGTATCTTCTCTTCTGGATGAAATAGATCTTGCAAAGACTCTACCAGCTGCTCTGTGAGTTCATCTTCTGATTCTTCAAAATTTCTAGGGAAAACAACAATTCATACAAATATCACTGAGAATCCTGCAAAATAACACAGAGTAGTCACATAATAAAGTTTTGTGGTGGTCAAATCTGGAAATATCGAAAGATTTAAACTCAATCCCAGCTGTCTATGCCTGACATATGCCTCCTTCTTATTCATGACCATAGCATCAATTTCTCTAGTTATCCAGCATTCCCTACACCTACCTTCACCTACACCTGCCTTGCCCTTCACCCTATCAGGAACATACTTACCCTCAATTCAAGTTATCTCATTTTCAAAGGCCTCCCATTTCCCACCCATCCTTTTACCTGTGGATAGACTCCCCCAATCAACTTTTGGAAATTCTTGCCTAATACTATCTAATGCTGTCAAAATTGGCTTTACTCCAATTTAGAACTTTATCTTTGTGATCAGTTCTATCCTTTCTCACAATTATTTTAAAACTATAGAATTATGACCACTTACTCCAAAGTGCTCCACCACTTACACCTCAGTCACCTGCTCTGCCTTATTTCCAACAGAATATCAAGTATTGCTCTTGTGGATAGGTACATCCCACATAAGGAAGCTTTCTTGTACACTTAACAAATTCCTCTCCATCCAAGCCCCTAATACTATGCCAGTCCCAGTCTATATTTGGAAAGTTAAAATCCCCAACCATTACAACCTAAGCATTCTTACAGATATCTGAGATCTCCTTATATATTTGCTTCTCAATTTCCCGCTGACTATTAAGGGGCCTATAATACAATCCCAATGAAGTGATCAGAAGTCTCCAAGCTGTGAGAGTTTGGAGAGAATTTTTCCAGTTGTCAGATTGATAAGGGATTTAGGCCATTGGAATTGGAAAGAAGTCTTATTAATCATTCATGAAATGGAAACTTTGCTGGTTTGGCCAGCATTTATTGCCTGTCCTTAGTTCCCCTTGAGAAGCTGGTGGTGAGCTCCCTTCTTGAACTGCTTGCAGCCCGTGCTCTGTATGTAGATTCACAAGGTTCTTAGGGAGGGAGTTCTAGGATTTTGGTCTAGTTAGACTGAAGAAACAGCAAAATATTTACAAGTCAGGACGGTAAATGGAAGGTGCGCTTGCAAGTGCTGGTGCCCCCACATATCTGCTGCTCTTATCATTCTAGGTAATAGTGATCATAGGTTTGGAACATGCTGTCTCAGCAACATTGGTGAATTTCTGCAGTGCATCTTGTAGATGGTACACGCTCCTGCAGCTGAGCACGATGGTGGAGGGAGTGAATTGTTTTAATGTGATAAAAATCAAGTGGGCTGCTTTGTCCTGGATAGTGTCAGGCTTCTTGAGTGTTGTTGGAGCTGCACCCATCCAGGCAAGAGAGGGTTCTCCGTCACAAACAAAAACAGAAATTGCTGGAAAGGCTCAGCAGGTCTGACAGCATCTGTAGAGAGAAATCAGAATTAACTTTTTGGGTTCAGTGAACCTTGCTTCTTGAAACTCTGTTCTTACGATCTATCGAGCCAGGTTTAATTCTGGGATCTGATTCATCCAGTATTATAGCCAGCTGGTATCACTGGATAAATAGATCAGCAAAAAAAAATCAGCTAAAACACACAAAGGAGAGAGAACTGGCAGGTTCTGTCGGTAGTATTCGATGAAAAGGGGTGAGAGAAGGCTGGTGTGAATTGTAAATTCAGCATGAACCACTTGGGCCAAGTGGCCTGTTTCTGTGCTATACATTCATGGTGATATCCCGTTGTTTATTTGACTGCTGGAAGGTTAACAATTTTTAAAAAAGAGCAGTTGGCTTACGTGTCATCGTCATCAGATCTAGGTTCCAGTCTTGCCTTATCGAATTCTCTTTCAGAGGCAGTATTTGATTTGAGATCATTGTTCTCTTCAGTTGGTTTCAAAGTAGTCATTGTGTCATCTGTTGAACATAAACACAGAGCAATCAATAATCTGCACTGTGTGAAAGGGCAAGGCTGGACCAGCATACAAATAACTATCTCTATAATCATTCTCTTAATCCTGTACCTGGTATCAAAAAACTGAAAAATAGAATGGAACTATTTCCATCACAAGCCTAATAAAAATTCATAACGATGGCTGCATTTTTGTTACACAATATAGAATACATATGCAAGTTATCAATACATACATACATCATAAACATTGACTGTATTGTTCTTCAGGGGCTGCAATAATGCAGTAGAAGAGACTTCTGCCTGATCATTGAAAAGGGTACTAACCCTTGTCCATTTCTTCAGGTTAGCTCCTTAGAATGACATTGGCTGGGCTCTTAACATAAGATACATTTGCTTCTTGTTATAGGCCTTCATCTTTTAGAATAAAGGGGTCAGCAGCAAATGAAAGACTTCTGACAGCTGCACTGTCACAGGATAGGATAGTGACACCAAGGCCACCTTCACGTGGAGTTCAGTTCATTTTTCAAGGGACAATATTTAGATTTTCTCTTGTTGGAGATGGTCATTGTCTGGCACTTATATGGCACCAAGGTCTTGCTGCTTATGGAAATAGACTGTTTCAGTATCTGGGCTATCATAAGTGGTGCTGAACATTGTGAAATCATCCATGAACATTCTGACTTTATGACCAAAGGAAGATCATTGAGAACGCAGCAGAAAATGGTTGGGTCTACCACATGATCCTGAAGAACACCTGCAGCAATGACCTGGAGTTAAGATAACTGACCCCAATAAGCACAACCACAATCCTTTGTGCCAGGTGTGACTCCAACCAGCAGAGCGTTTCCCCCGATTTCCATTTACTCCAATGTTGCTAGGATTCATTGATGCCACACGTGGTCAAATGTTGCCTTGATGTCAATCGCAATTGCTCTGACCTCACCTTCAGTTTTGTGAGAAACTTTAGGGATCGCTAAGTCCAAATCTAAACAATGCCTCATTTAAAAATAGAGAAGGACTTGAAGCTGATCTATTTATGCCATATTAATGACATTCCCCTCCAATTTTTGTGAAGTGGTTGCAAAAATTAGCAGATGAATATATTTGTATTATGGCACAGCAACACTGTGTACACCATGAGGAAATAATTTGCATTTGCTAAATTATGTTAATTCAAGAAGGTACTGGATGATGATTTGGATAGAAATAATGTGCGAGGATATGGGAAAAAGCAGGAGACTGGCAGTAATTAATGATGCTTATTTGAAGAGCTGGTGCAGAAATGATGGACTGAATAACCTCCTTCTGCGCTCTGACACTTCTGGGATTCAGTGATTCTTTTCTTAAATAGTTTTACTCAGCTAATAAATAGGTATTTATTACAAACACATAAAATTCTGAGAAAAAGAGACATGCTGACAAAGCATCTTGTCATACAATCATCAGAGCAGACTCAAGAATACCAAACCTCAAAGAGACAGACAGTTTAAAATGCATGAGAAGAAGGTGTTGATTGGTTAGCAAGTGGAATCTGATTAGTGGACGTATTGCCATGGACAGTACATCAGGAAATGCAATGGCAACACCTCTACTAACTACAGTCCACTTTCTTAGCAATCAGAAATCATTTCCTATGTATTATAAATTATTGTTCCCTTTCAGTTTTGGTCTTCTTGCAATTCTGTCCTGCTGAGTTCAAGGCAAAAATCTTCAGCAGCATGTTTCTATTTTTCAGCACTTCTCAAGTTCTGTGGCACAAAGTGACTAAAGGTATTTTGAATATTATTAGTTTAAATTAAGTGATATTTCATCTTATTATAATTTTAAATATACAATTGAGCAGGCTTGTCATTTCATTCAGTCTAATTGCAAGATATTTCTTTACCAATGTGATTTTCACTCATGGTCTGACAAACAGATGATAGTTGAGCAGCCTGTAGTGCATTCAGCAAAGTATCTGGTGGTTTTTGTTCCCGATGATTTCTGTTTTTAGGAGTATCTGCATTCATCACTATAACCTCATCAGACTTGGAGGTAGCTAAAAAAATTAGAAAGTCACATTCAGTGAAACTTATAAATATTTACAGTGGCCCAGAATCCATTGAAATGAGACACCTCACAGTGTACCATATCAGTTAGACATTTTTTCCCTTGCCCTTCAACTCAATGCTTTACAAATTACTAAAAATACAATCTGGTAATAGTGTTACAAGAGTAATGGGCCATCTGAGACCTGCTTGAATGACAGTAGTTAGGCCTAGTGACAATTCGCTTCTTAACCAGTACGATGCTGACTTAGAAAGAAATAGAGGAGAAAGGAATACTGCAGGTCTCCTCAAACGTTTTTCTGCTGAGATCCTATTTTTTTTTATCCTATGGGCAATGTGGGCTTCACTGGGCGGGCCATCATTTATTGACCATCTCTAATTGCCCAGGATAAGGTGATGGCCTTCTTGAACCTCTGCACTCCATTTGGTACAAGTAGATGCACAATGATGTCAGGGAGGGAATTCCAGCATTTTGAGCCACTGATAATGAAGGAATGGCGATATGTTTCCAAGTCAGGGTGGTGAGTGGCTTGGAGGTGAACCTGCAGGTGTTGGTGTTCCCATACATCCGCTGCTCTTGTCCTTCTAGATGATACTCAGTGTGGATTTGGAAGGTGCAGTCTAATAAGACTTAGTAAATTTGGTGTAGTGGTTTTGTCACTGGCCTCATAATCCCGAGACCCAAGTGATTCTCTGAAGACCTGGGTTTGAATCCCACCATGGTAGAATTTGAATTTTAAAAGATCTGGAATTAAAGTTCCAATAATGAACAAGAAACCAATGTTGATTGTCATAAAAAAAATTTGGTTACTAATGCTCTTTGGGCAAGGAAACCTGCCGTCCTACACATAACTTCAAGCCAACAGCGACCTTGTTAACTCTTAACTGCCCTCTGAAATGGGACAGTCAGTGTGGGCCTGAGACTGGGAGAGTCAGTGTAGGCCTGAAACCAGGGGAATCAGTGTAGGCTTGAGTTTGGCACAATCAGTTTTGACCTGACTCAGGAAAGTTGGGTGTGAGGAGTTGGGTCTGGCTGTGTAGGAGATTTCTGACAAAATGTCCCATTGGTCACCCTGGCAAAGTCAACAACATCACATGTTGGCAGGGAGCTAGCAGCAACAGTGGAAACAGAAGATGGCTAATTGAACATGCTTGAAGACAAACCAACACAGTTTCTGTTCTGAGCAAACACACCTGACCAAATTGGCCTGTACCTTTAAGACAGCTACAGGACATAATGACGTGTGATGTTCAGGTACCCGCCTCACTTTCAGTTACCCTCTCTGTTTGATGGAGTCAGTCAGTTAGTTATATTATGCATGTTACATAACATGCAGTAACATCAGTAAGCAAAGAATCTAGACTGCATGTGCAAGTACATGATATTTAAGCCATGTAAATAGTTGGTGTATAAATAAATCTCAATATATAGGACACAATAAAATGCAAATTTCATGGGATATGTCACATGGGATGACTTACCGAAAACCACAAAACATGGTGGCAGTAAGTTGGCGCTTAAAGCTAGACAGTAAATAGACGCCAAAGGTTGATAAGGTGATAGCACTGTGGCAGTTGTGAGAAGTTTTTTCCCTAATAGTCATCATTTCTCATCATCTGCATGAGTTCAGAGCTGACAGTACAAACACGACCAAACTAAAATGCTACAACCAAAACTAAAGGCTACAAACTTTTACTGAAGCACACTGAGCATTCTACCTCTCTCTTTAAAGAAACTATGAGAGCCTGCTGTTGGCTGGAGTAAAGCAAATAGGAGTTTGAAGTAGTCCTGAAAGGACAACTCCAAGGCACTCTGAGAAGAAAATAAATTTAAAAACACTGGAAAAAAAAATCAATACTAAAGAGATGGTACCTGTGTTTCGAGTCAGTCAATTCTGCCATTTTCATTTCCAATCAATGGAAATAATACAAGGAAGTCTTCACTCTTTTTTTGTACAAGTAGCACCTACACCAATAGAAACCTACTACTACCAGTCTGCATTTTTAAAGTATAGCAATAAAGGAGTGAAAAGCCAATAACCACCTTTAAAGCAACATCAATAAATAGAAGAGAAGCACTTTTAAAGTCAACAAGAATTAAACATAGAAAAAAATGCATTACACTATGGTACAGATTTTCATTCTGACATTTTAAAGAGCATAAAGCTACCCCAAAGGAAGGTAGGGAGCAAATATTTTGCCATGGATTGGCAATCCACTGATATTCTACTAGAACATCAGTGATTTAAAGAAAGAATTAGTCTTTTATGAGTTAGCAGGTAACTGATAAAAAACAACACGCAATCAAACCTCTTGTCGCCTTCATCACCGAACGATTAAGAAGAATAAAATGACAACATTTTTCAGATTTTTGAAGATCAACTTATAGTTCAAGTCAATTTCAGATACACAAGCACGAGTATCTGTTGTACTGTCAACAGCCAGGTGAAATGATCAAACAATTTGTAGGCAGATATCAATTCAGAGGAATGCGATTTCACTAAAGCTGAAAAGCTGATCATTGCCTTCACACCTATAAAATCATTCAGAAAAAGCACTTCTTGACAAATCTAAGGAATATACCATTGGCGCACTACTAGAAGAAGTATGTAGGCTTCAAGCCATTATATCAGGTCAGCAGTGGCTGCGAATGCTCAATTCTGAAAAAAATCATTGTAGCACTCAACAGGTTCAGTGGACCATTCAATTCTTCCAAAAGATGTAGCTTGTCTCACCCACGAAGATTGTGTCCAGCATTTTGTGACGTATGCAACCTATGTTGTACAAAAGGACATTGGGCAAAAAAAATGTTTAAGAATTCCAATGGTCCAGAGAAACCTAAAATATTACAAGATGCTCCACAAAAACATGTGAAGAGGGGCTAACAAAGGAACCATGCCAAAGAAGTTTCCAAAGTTCCATCTGTACCACACAAGCCTGTCAAGTGAAGTCCAAGTGGTAACTGTAATGCTACAGCTTATAGATGCTAGCCAGATAGTTAATGTGGCCAACTCGTTACATAGACACTGTCAAAAAAGCTGAAGCTTTATCTCTATTCAAGTAATAAGTCTGAAAAGGAACGGGCAACATGCACTACATGCCAAGATTGGCAATGGTGCAAGTACAAATATCATCCCTTTACTCATCTGACATGAACTGTACTCATCAAACTGACACAAAGTGGTGCAGTCCACATTAGATAAGCTAACTACTTATAAAGGATGCGAACTGCCATTATCCATTTTATATATCAGTACGGGTCCTCAGGATAGGTACTCAAAATCTTTTAGATAGAAGCAGACGGATCTCTTATCATTGGTCTGCCAGCATTGATCCACATATTATTACGATCCATGACAAGTCGACAGTTACAACACCAAAGATTCCAGATCTCAACAACAATCTTTTAAGTTTTGATCATAGCTGAATAAAGCCCACCATAAATAAAAGAATGAATGAATGAATGAATGAATGAATGAATGAATGAATAAATAAAGCAAGCCATATCACATGATGACCAGCTGCAACAGTTCAAAAAGGCCATCTGAGTGGGTGATTTGAACACAGCCCACAGGTTGCTGAGGAAGTATGTTCTTTCCAGGTGAACTAGGACTCTCCAAGAATATAATCTTTAAAGGAAATAAAGAATTCCACAGGCTCTACATCAAGACATGCTAGACCATATACATTTAGGTCACACAAGCACAGAAACAACAAATAGATTGGCATATTAATCTATACACAGATCCAGCCATAATAAGACATTGACAACTAATCAGGTTCTGTGAAACATGCCAATTCAACAATTGAGAGAACCTCTCATTCCACAATATTTCCTTCTGAGCTGCGCTGCAAGACTGCAACTTATACTTTCTATGTTCAAGGACACAGTTTCATTCTGGTGACTACTTTGTTAAATTCCCTTTTGCATAGCAAGTCAAAGTTATCATTAGTGCAACATTTGTTGACATTGTTCGCCACATTCAATGTACCTCAACAAATTGTTTCCAACAATGGCCCAGAGTACACTCATGCATCTTTCAAAGATGTGCAGGAAGTCAGGTGTGTAACAAAGTCCGTCTCCTCACTACCCTCAGTTGACCAGTCTCTCAGAATGCACTGTTTGTTCTGTAAAATTCATGATCATTAAATGTAAAAGTTGTCAAGAGTTTCAGATTGTATCTATGTGGTGCTCCTCTAAGCAACAGTTTACCCTCACCAGAAGCTCTCAAGTGTGGCTGACAGATGCACAAAGTTCTTGTCTCCCACAATCTCACCACCAAGCCATATGTACACAAAACATTGTTATAAAGAAGGGAGAAAATTCTACAACAGCAAGACCAACATCAGATAGGTATCCCAACTTGAACGACAGCAAGGTGTACATGTTTTGAGATTTTCGCACAAACATATGGGTTCACAGAAAGATACTGTTGTTGTGTGTGTTAGGTCACCAAACTTTATAATAAGCAATGGTCAAATCCTGTGGGCAAGTACAGGGGATTTTGCTATAACGTGATAGTTGCATTCCTGCACAAATCACATTATGGAAAATCGCTCTATAGAAATAACGGGGCCTATGGGAAAAGTGGGGTTAGTGCAAGACCACCAAAAAAAATCATTCAAAATTGCTAAAAAATCACTCAAAAGCCTAACACATAGCATAGCACAGTTTGAATAAATGTTTAATTCATATCTAATAATGAAATAAAAGTAAATTTAACACCTTACCTTGAAAAAATGTCAAGATGACTAGATGGGGGAGGAGGTTTTGAGGTTGATCTATTGTTAATGCAGGGACTAAGGGTCATCACCATCCTCATCACCACTTTCAGGTGCAGTTGTGGTTGCAGGTATAGGATGAAAAATAGTTAATCCTGAAATGGATGGTTGCGGTTCATTGTCATCTGGCTGTTTCTTGGGGGTTGGCTTAAAAAAGGCATCCAGTTTTTGTTGCTTTGCCCTTTTTCTTCATTCATGAAAAAGCTGTTCATAGGGTGCCAAATAAGATCTTATTCCACAAACTGCTACCCTGCTGCATTCTACATTGTAATCATTGCCCTCTAAGAGCTGCAACTGCTTCTGAATTTCCCTCAGTACAGAAGACAAAAGAGGAGTGGAAAGCTCTCGTGGTGCTGCATCCTGGACTTCATCTTCTTCATCTTTAGCTTCCACTTCCCCCTCAATGACTGGTTATTGTAGATCAGCTGTACAGAAGTCTTCACAGTGGGATCAAGCAGCTCTCCAACATCTTCATTCTCCACTTCTTAAAATCCAACTTGCTTTGCAAGATTAACACAATGTTCTTTGATTCTTGGGAGCTCTTCCAAAATTGAAGAACTCTATCCTTATCGCCCTCAGTGGCTGCAATCAACCTCTTAAATGTGTGGCTTAAATAATAAGCTTTAAAAGCTGCTATTGCACCCTGGTCCATGAGTTGAAGGAGAGAGGTTGTGTTTGGGGATAGAAATAGCACTTTGATGTTTTCAGCAAGCTCACCAATTTTGGGAGGATGTTGGCATATTATCCAGGTACATTTACAGGGTTTTCAGCTTTTTTTGTTGGAGCTTCATAAATTGATAAGGCTTTCTCTTTTATGGTGAGAAGGGTGGTCCCAGATCACTTCTTTGTTAGATCTTCCATCCACACACTTAGAAGCCACTCCATCTCCTCATGTACCTTTGTCCATCACCTCACAGATTTGCCAGCACTCAGACTTGTTCCAGCAATACAGCTTGCATTAATCTCTTCCGCATTGTCACTAATGGTGCATAAGGTAGACTCTTTTATTCCTGTTGCATGAGCAATATCACATGTTCTCTCAATACACTCAAAATGCTTTATAACATCTAGCTTCTCTTCCAGTGTTATAGCCTTTCATTTAGATTCACCACTCACAATTTTATCACCAGGATGCTTGTTGCTAACATTCTTGTCACTTTGGCCTTGCATTTTTGTGGGTAACATGGCAAAATTTGCAAAAAAAAACCCAGAGTATGGGTCCTCTCCCAAAAGCACGATGATCACATGATGCTAGCATGGAGACTCTTTTGGCGCTAAGATTGCACGTGGTCAGGAGAAAGCCTAAGAAACCATCATGTGATGTCAACATGTACTCCTCCGCACACCGATGGAATCGCATTATAGCCAACACAAGTTTGTGTTTTAGAAATAGCATTGCGCCATTTGTTAGGCATGTTATAGCCAACTTGCATTGATGGAACATGTGCTATGGCAGAACCTCCTGTACACTTATCTGGCCTGTATTTCATCAACCACAAGGTGACAGCTCGGAAGCTGCAAATATCATACCAGACAACAACCACACTTCTTCAATAAATCTGCAATGATAGGTAGCATTGAGTGAAGCTACAGCACCCCGACTTCATCAAGGAGAGATTTCAGCCAACTGTGTATGTCTCTGATAACTTTATAAGGACCAGATCTGGCCACTTCACATGTCCAACAAGGTATTATTTGGATGTCTAGAGACAATGAATCTATATGCATCTTTGTACATGTTATCAGAAAAGGATTCACATTCTTTAAAGGGAAAGAAAGGATTTTGTATTTGGGTGTGGATTCCAGACTGGACAGGCCTGTACCTTTAAGACAGCTACAGGACATCACAACAAGTGGTATTCTGATATAAAGATACCCACCTCACCTTCAGTCATCCTCTCTGTGTAATGTACAGCAACATCAGCAAGCACGGAGGCCAGACTATTTGTGCAGGTCTGTGATGTGCAGCCCCGTGCACATTTAGTACTATAAATAAACTTTAAAGAATAAACACTTCTTGATGTAAATAAGACATCTGATTCAACTAAAACCCAATTTTTGTGATATACATTATAAATGCTAATATATTGAAAATCACAAAACTGCATCAGTTCCTGTGATCAAAACACATTCCAGCTTACACCGTTCAGTGTCAAATAACATACTAGTCAAAAACCAGAATATTGTGGATGTAAATCTGATGCACTGATCATTTGTGCAAAGTTGAATGCAAAATTGATGTTACGATTTCTTCTAGGTATTGTACATATCATGATCAGTAAGGCATGTCTTAATACAGCAAAGTTTAAAGGACATACGGTAAAATTTTCTACATACCTTCCATTTGAGAGGATGTTACTTCTAACGTTTTGTTTGCAAGATCTTCAAGAATATTTCCTGCCTCAGTGAAGTGCCATTTCTTCTGTTTAAGGATATCTCCTTGTTCGTGTGTCAGTGTTTGATTTAACATATCCAGCTCCTAAAACATTACAGCATATGCTGTGTTAATCCATCATTAAAATTAATAGAAACGTTTTTTTTATGTTCAGCCATAAGACAACGTTAGAACTTTGGTGTCAGGACCAACTTTAAAACATCATTCTGCTTACAGTGGTTGATCTATTGCATTAGCTTTACTGGCAATATTTTTATTATTTTGGTTATTTTCGGAAGCCCCGACTTCATCAAGGAGAGATTTCAGCCAACTGTGTATGTCTCTGAAATTCTCGCCAGGAACATTGCATTTCCCGCTGCTCAAAGCCTACTCCATCAATGATTTCTACCTTCCTCTTTTCATCATTTTCTTTATCTGTGAAACACTCTGAGATATTGTTTAGTTGAAGGGTGGGATGCTTTTCATAGGGTCAGTGTGGACCCAATGGGCCGAATGGCCTGTTTCTGCACTGTAGGGATTCTCTAGGTTAACAACATCAGATAAATGAGACTTATAATGTAAATTGCTAATGTAATGTAAATGCTAATGTAAATTGCCTTTCAGTTGAGCAATAATACTGATTTCAAAATTTTCATCCAGAATATTTTTATTTTTAGAAAACATCCCAATAGTTAAACTCACCTCCTTTTGCTGGGAATCTTCATGAGTCAACTCTTCATTGAACATTATCTCAAATTTTATTCCCCCCTTTTGGAAAAGAAAAGCTTATTTAGAATATTACATGTATGACAGATTTTAGATTAATGATTTCCAAATGACTGTACTGGCGATCCACTGTAATAATGACATACTCCAAAGGATCCACAGCAAATATTAACACACTTGTATAGAACTCTTGATCTAACGTCTCAAGGACAGTACCAATGATATTGTTTTGCTAGCATGTAATAATAGAAATATATTAGTCTGTCAAAAATACAGAAGTACAAAATTCAAAATCTTGCTCAAGGAGTACATCATGATCTAGTTGATCCTCTACAGTCCACAGATCTCAGAGTTTAAACTTATCAGTCACTTTACTAAAGAACCTGATTGAAGTGTGGTATTCTAATAGTTTGGTGCCACTATGCTCTGAGTGTACGAGTATGAAATGGTGGGAACACGGGTGGATCAAGGTATCAGAATGGACAGAGGTATACTGTATTTTGCTTTGCCTATAAATGTAAAAAAATATAATTAAATTATTATAAAGCTGTTTCAAATAGGTCTGGTAACTGTGTTATATAATAAACTTAATAAAAACTGCTTCATTCATTCATGATATAGCTCTTAATAAAGCAAGCATCCATGCTTTTGAGAGTTCATATCATCGCCATTTTCTATATGGCAAATGCTCCCTTACAAAACATATGAAAATTTAAAATGAATGTTACTCACCTTTCAAAATTGCTTTGTCTCCCGGAAGATGTCCACATATAAATCAGACTCTCTACACTGCACAGCCATTTAACAATCGCTGCACCAAATGTCACATGCTTTAACTCACTTGCTCTGGTCTATATTTTAACTTCCCCATAACCTGCCCCATTGTACCTCAGCCTCATTTTACTTTTTGATGAATTCTTTCATGTTGGAAAATGCATAAAAACTGTGTATACACATACCTAAAAAAGACTTAATTTTTGAAATTTATGTTTAGCTTTAGTTATTCCAATGCTATTTAATTATCTTAATGTATTTTATAATATATATACACATTTTTATATATATATATATATATATATATATAGAAAAAATATATATATACACATATATAGATGGACGACCCTGGGCCAGGACTCTTAACTCATTCACAACCATAATAACAACAACAACAACTCTTAACTCATTCGATGCTTTGTCACATGTAGATTATTCAGTTGGATGAATCATAAGATATTAGCTGTATCCCACAGCTTTTCACCATTTTTCAGTTACATATTTAGTGATACAAAACATTTGTGCACATGTTATGATGGTAATGAGGCACTTTTAATCTGAGAGGAATCACCTTTACCTTTACTTTGTGTTTGAGCTCCAGTGCTTTCTTTTCCATTTGGTGCTGCAATCTCATTTGCTTCAGATCTTCCTCGATGACCTATCAATGAGTTAAAAATATTGTAAAATGAAATAAATGAGTTAAACAAAAGTTTCAACATAGAGGATACTGCATCAGTAATACTGGATGGTCAAATCATTTGTATTGCTATACAAATTTCATTATATAAACTATTTAAAAGTGCCAAAAAGTTTGTGATTCCACCATAATGGTCAGGAAAAAAAATTGCTCCTCAGTAAATACACAATGGTGCTTAGGTAATAATTTTCTGTATCTAAATTCAGATATAAATTTAGCTCTATTCTCAGTATATATTTTACTGTTCCTTGAATTTGACAGTTTTGAAACTAATTTGTCTCTATAATCACTGCAATTTTTAATACTTAACTCATTTCAATTCTTTTTAATTTTTAACATGACTGCTTTATAGTTGCTTTAGAAGCAATTTAGAGAAGGCTCAGTCGACTCATTCCTGAAATGAAAGGCTTATCTTATGAGGAAATATTGAGTGAGATAAGTATACATAGATTTGGAATTTAAAACTCTGGAGGTGATCTTATTGAAACATATAAGATCTGATATGACTGGATTCAGCGTATACCAGGAAAATGTTCCCTCTTTTGGTGACACTAAAACTAAGGGACATAGTTCAAGAATAAGAGGTCTCACTATGAAACACAGAAACATAGAAAACAGGAGCAGGGATAGGCCATTCAGCCCTTTGAGCCTGTTCGGCCATTCAATATGATCATGGCTGATCATCCAACTAGTATCCTGTTCCTGCTTTCTCCTCATATTCTTTGATCCCTTTAGCCCTAATACCTGTACGTAATTCTTTCTTGAAAATGTTCAATGTTTTGGCCTCAATTGCTTTATTTGGCAGAGAATTCATAGGTCACCAGTCTCTGGGTGAAGATATTTCTCCTCATCTCAGTCTTAAATGGACGGCCCCATATCCTTAGACAGTGACACGTGGTTCTGGACTCCCAATCATCGGGAACATTCTTCCTGCATTTACCCTGTCTAGCCCTGTTAGAAATTTTATAGGTTTCAATGAGATCCCCCATTATTCTTCTAAACTCCAGCGACTATCGTCCTAAACAATCTGTTTCTCCGTCATCTGGAATCAGTCTTGTCGACCTTCTCTGCACTCCCTTCATAGCCAGAACATCCTTCTTCAGGTAAGGAGACTAAAACTACATACAATACTCCAGGTGTGGGCTCACCATGGTCCTGTACAATTGTGGGAAAACATCCTTGCTCCGGTACTCAAAACCTCTCACTATGAAGGCCAACATACTATTTGCCTTCTTCACTGTCTGCAGCACTTCCACGCGTAATTTCAGCAGCAGGTGTATGAGGACATTCAAGTCTTGTTCTCTCTTCCAATGAATCATCATTCAGATAATGATCTTCATTCCTGCTTTTCCTACCGAAGTGTATAATCTCACATTTATCCACATTACACTTCATCATAAGAGTGTGGAGTTCTCTTTCCCACATAAAGTTGAGGTGGAGTCTTTAAATTTATTCAAGATCAAGGTAGTTAGGTTTTTGATTGACAAGAGGATCAAGGATTTTGAGGGGCAGATGGAGAAATGGAGCTGAGATCACAAACAGAGCGGCTGTGGTCACACTGAACGGGGTACCCTGCTTAAAAGGATACAACTCCAAAGTCCTATATGCCTATGTCCCTTTTAAGAAGCAGGGATAATGAGTGCTATTTCTACACAAGCAAACACCACTATTCTTTTCACTTAAACGCTTGGAACAGATAATACAGAGAACGTTATTTGCAAGTTTACTCTCCTGATAGAATTAACAGTCAAAAGCCCCATAAATCACGTGTTGACATCCTTTCAGCTTTCTCCTGAGCTGAGAACTGCTTTCACAACATTTAGCCACAAATTTATATCAATTTGCAGTAACTGAATCACCAATATCCACACTGTAAACATGACATCTTTTATGATTCCATGAGATGTGGGCATTGCTGGCTAGGCGAGCATTTGTACACATCCCTTCTTGTCCTTGAAAAGGTAGGAGTGAGCTGCCTTCTTGTACACTGCAGCCCATACTGGTTAAGTACAGCCACAATGTCATTAGAATGGGTGTTGCAGTAATGAAAGGTAGGTGGCTTGGAGGAGAAGTTTCCGGTTGTGGCATTCCTATCCATCCACTGTCCTTGTCCTTCCTGATGGTAAAGGTTGTGGATTTGGAAAGCACTGTCAAAGGAGCAAACATGACTGCTGTTGTTCAAGAAGGCGGCTCAACACAATATTTTCAAGAATGAGGAAGAATGGCTGTAGTTGCTGGCTGTGCCAGCTCTGCTCACATCTCAGGAATTAATACCTTTTAAAATAAAACATGGACCTTGCAGATGATAGAATTGAAATTATTTCCTAATATTGTTCTGAAATATAGCATACATTAAAATGGACATCTCACCCTTAAAAGATATGTTACAAACCTTCAGATGTTCATCTCATTGCTGCGCCAAAAATCAATACATAGGGAATAATGCAATGCACAACCTGTCTTTGTGAATTGATACACATACTGATGAGGAGATGCCCTCAGCAGAAGTACGAGGGTTTCTGCTATAATGTGTGTTCTGGCAACACGAATTGGCTAAAAGCGATTGGTGAATAGGGGAACACTATTTCTAAAACACGAACTTGTGCTGGCTATAACACGATTCCATTGAGTATGCGTCAACATCACTGGCTTTGTCAAAGGAAAATTTTTTTCTCAATCCTTCCAGATGGTGTAAATGTTCAGAGCAAGTCATAATGAGCTCATTTGAAAAAGGTAATTGGATTGTACGTCATAAACCTCTAATATAATAATACAGAGAACAACTGTCTTATTAGGAAAATATGTGAGGTCTTAGTTTGAAGAGTTAATGCTGAACATATTAAATGCAAAAAAATGAAGTATAGTTTAAAATATGAGTGCTGTTATAACATGCACCTCTGTGTTTAGTATTTTTGCCCAGATTTTGTTTCATATTTAATCTGTAAGAACTTTTGAACTGGCTCATGTAAATCATTTATACTAAAAGTTGTCTGCCTTACAACCTGCTCTTTTCCAGTATTATTTTGAATACAATGCTACTAAGGTTTATAGCGCATTTTAATCCTACAATTAACTTCAATGCCAATTGGCTGCATAGGAAAGAAAGGTCAGATTCCTCTGCTTCACTTATTTGTAAATCTATCCAGAAGTCTGTGCTGATGGAATGTCAGGTCAGATCAACAGTGGCCTAGACTGTGATGCAGACTATGTTGCAGGTGAATAGATTTTATTTGATTATGAGTGTCAAGGGTCACACAAGTGACAGGCATGGTGCCAATACTTATAGGAGAGTGGTAAGGAAGAATTTTGAGTGATATTTTTTGGTGGTCTGTCCCTAACCCCACTTTTTCCTTGGGCCCTGTTATTTCTATAGAGTGATTTTCTATAACACAATGTTGCGTGTGAATGCAACTATCGCTTTATAGCAGAATCCCTGTATGGCACTCTAGCATCAGAGAACAAGGAAAGCCAGTCCACCTTTACTCCACTCCAAACACCTCCCCACATCTCCCCATGGCACCTTCCCATGCAATTGCAGAAGGTGTAATACCTGCCCATCTACTTCCTCCCTCCTCACTATCCAAGGCCCCAGATACACCTACCAGGTGAAGCAACCATTTACCTGCACCACTCAATGTAGTCTATTGCATTCACTGTTCACAGTGTAGTCTCCTCCACACTGGGAAGATGAAATGCAGACTCAGTGATCACTTTACAGAACATCTATGTTCTGTTCGTAAACATGACCCCGAACTTCCAGTTACCTGTCAAGTCAACAAAACGCTGTGTTCCTATGCCAACATTTCTGTTACAAGCTTGCTGCAGTGCTCCAGCAAAGCTCAGTGCATGCTCAAAGAACAGCATCTCATCTTACACTTGGAGACCCTGCAACCTCCAGGACTAAACACTGCGCTAAATAACCTGATTCTATCCCTCCATGTTTTTTACCCAGCCCCACACTCGGGTCTTGTCATAACATGGATTGCTTTCAGCATAGCCAACCCATTAACTCCTACTGTCAGCTCTCCTTATCATTTATTCAACTTCTCTTCTGTCCTGGCCTACTAGCAATAATCCTCTCGTCTGCCTACCTCTTTCATGTGTGTGTCTCTCTCTCTCTGGGCTCCGTATCCACCTATCTGCTTATATCTCCCCCCAACCCCCAAACTCGCCTTCAGCATAAATAGCACTTTTTCCTAGCTGCAATCAGTTTTGTTGAAAAGTCACCGGACTTGAAATGTTAACTCTGCTTTCTTCCCACAGATGCTGCCAGACCTCCTGAGTTTGCCAGCAATTTCTGTTTTTGTGTGGCATTACACTTTTTTGAGGTCAGTATGCCTTTAACAGACATACCTATAAAGTCATCATTGTATCACAGCATGCAACCTGAGGGTAGAAAGGTTTCATATTCCATCTTACCTAGAATCATTTGAAGCATGACATGCTACTAAAAGCATGCTCCTTTGTCGTAATCCACTAGCTTAATATTAGACAAAACACTTAGGTGTCTGAAAAAGGAAATATTTATATATAATAGCTAGCTGTAATAAATGTCAGTTGGATCTTTAATATCATGATATCCATGCCCAGATTTTTATGCTATGAGGGCTAACACAAGCATTGCTTCATCAGGCAAAATACTCTGTTAGAGGAAATATCACATCAGTACTTATACCATTTGCAAAAGTGAGCTGTAGTACCTGATGAGGCTGTTTGTCTTTGTTTTGTTCCTGAAGCTCAGTCACGTTTTCTACAGGTTTTTCTCGATCAATATGATACGTCTCAGCTAATATACCAGGATGATTCTAGGGCACATGCACACAAAAGAGGCACAAAAACCATATGTTCATTAGTTTTATCTTCACATCATTTTAAAATATATTTGGCTGCAACAGCAGCAATGCATGTTACTTTCATTTACATTGCAGAAAGTCTTAAAGCTGAATTTGATCTCCACAATTCTCAAATGCTAATATTCTGATTTCAAAAGTGCCTCCTAGATTAGCAGGTGGTATCATAGGAAGAGAGAACTGCTTTTTCTTGCACCATCTTTCATGGTGTTACAGAGCATGGGCATTTTAACATACAGGTTTGGAAAGCATGTGCCCAAGACCCTCAGCCAAATTTGGTTAAATTTCCCACAGAAAACAGCACGCAATCCATTTAAGCATGACATTTTGCAGTACAATTCATTTTATTATGAATGAAGGCCATAAAAATCACACATGCCTATACCATCAAGCATTTTACTGCATGTTTTTTGAGTTTTAATAGATTGAAACAGGGAATGCATATCGGGTTTTGAATGTTTTTCAAAGATCCCAAGAATTCTTCACGTGGCTCTTTCTCAGCATATGGACATATGAATTAGGAACAAGAGTAAGCCATTCAGATCCTACAGCTTGCCCCACCATTCAATAAGGTCATGGCTGATCTGATTGTGGCCTCAACTCCACATTCCCACCTACCCCCAATATAATTTGCATCACTAAAGAATTTCTATCTCTGCCTTAAAAATATTCAATGACTCTGCTGCCACTAGTCTCTCAGAAAGAGTTTCAAAGATTCAAAACACTGAGAAAATAATCTCCTTCTCTCAATTTTAAAGTATGTCCATTATTTTTAGTTTATTCCGCAATAGGAAACAGCATCCATCCAGTCAAGTCCTCTCCTGATATCTCAATAAGATCATCTCTTATTCTTCTAAACTCCAATGGATACAGGCCAAGCTGAATTTGCATGTGGTGACAAAGATCAGTGGAAGAACAGAACATTAATGCATAAAGAAGGAAGACAGCAAAATCCTGAAACAACAGATATAGAAAGCATTGTAGGATTATTAAAAAAAAACACAAAAAAGCATAGAATGCGAAAAAATATTCAACTCAGCAGAGTAAGTAAAGTCAGCTTAGAACTATTGGACCATAGAGTTGCTTTTGCAGAGAGAGGCAGCTGGTGGTGGTCGTGGTTTAACCTAAGGGTGGCTACACCTCAGGCAAGGGGACAGGTTGGGAAGGAGGGACCTCCATGGTAACTTCAGCTGGTGCAGGAATTGAAACTACACTGTTGGTACCACTCTGTGTTACAAACCAGCCATTCAGCCAAGTGAAATAACTGACGCCCCCAACTTCAACTCAGTATAATTATTGTGCTGTATAATTTGCAACAGAGACTCTACACATGCACAGGAAATCCATATTTATTCTTCTAATAAAGAAGCTATGCAACTCCAGGTTTAATAAAGTTGAACTTAGTCATTTTATGTTGATTCCTACAGACTTGCTGACATCAATTGACATCACTCCCCACCATCAGATGACGTTCAATGCAGAGAAATGTAAGGTAATACATTTGTTACAAAAACATGCAGAGACAATATAAAATAAGGCTACATCTCAAAAGGCAGTGCAAAGTGACTTGGGTGTATATGTGTGTGAGTCATTAAGGATGGTATCACATGTTGAGAGAGCTGCTAATAAAGCAAACAGCATCCTGGGCTTTATGAATAGGGGCATGGAGTACATGTTGAACCTATATAAAGCATTGGTTCATCCTCAGCTAAAGTACTGAATTCAGTTCTGGATGCTGAACTCTCAAAAGGATATGAAGGCTTTGGAGTGGGTGCAAAAGAGGCTTATGAGAATAATTCCAGCGTTGAGCAATTTCAGTCATGAAGACTGATTGAGAAGCTGGAGTTGTTCTCCTTGTAAAAGAGACGGTCGAGCTAAGATCAGATTAAATTATTCAAAATCTTGCGGGGTCTGGACAGAATAAATAGGGAAGAAATGCAATCCTTTGTGAAAGGATGAAGAACAAGAGGGCATGTATTTAAAGTAATTCGGAAAAGCTGCAAAAGGAACAATGTGCAGGGTTATAGGGAAGGGCAAGAAAATGGCATGAAGTGAACTGATCATTCGGCGAGCCAGGTACATGCACTGACAAGATGATGTCCTTCTGCACTGCAACAACCCTGTGGTTCTGTCTTTAAAATAAAATGATTTAACCTCAGTTACTGAAGGAACTAAGAGATATCATGATATCCATGATCTTACTGATGGATTAAGCTTGCAAGCAGCTGACTCCTGCTTCTGAAATAACAACTTGTATTTATATAGCACCTTTAACATACTGTAACACCCCTAAGCAGGCCACAGAGATGAAAGCAGAAAACTGTCCCTTTGCACACTCTATCAATCCAGAAACTCCAATTATTATCAGAACAGACTTGACAGACGATAATCTTGTTTAAGATTACCCACTTTCTGTCAGCAATTTTCCCATCCAGACACTCCATGTCTGGCCTATCCTGAATTCAGCCATCAGAAGCAAGTGGCACTAAGTCCACTCAGCAGAGGAGCAGCATTACAGGCCAAGACACAACCCTTTTTGTAACATGAGTTGCTGTTGTATGTCAAGACGTCCACTGGGAAAGCTCCCAAATCCCTTTTGACAGGAACTGAGGGGAGGTATGTGTATACGGTAAGTGAGGAAATGGCAGGTAATGGGTGGTCTGCCAGACACACGAGAAGGTAGGTTACCAGTTAGGTGAGACAGTTAGGGCGCCAGAAAGGTGAGAGGGTTATTTGCCAGGTGGGTGTGGTGGGTCAGGTAGGCAGATGAAGTGGGTTTGGGAGTGGGGGAGGGTCAGCAAGTGGGAGTATGTTGGGATGGGATGAGAATAGTGAGAGGGTGGGTGTGGGGTAGGGAATGATGCTGAGTCCTGAGGCGTGGGCTGACATGGGGAGACAACAGGCCCGGGGGTGGTGGGGCTCTGGGTGGGAGCAGTCCTATGGGAGGGGACCGGAATGTGGGCTGTCAGTTTCGACTTGGACGGTGGTGGGAGAGAACAGAAGGGTGGTCTCGCGTTCAGATATTTGGGGGTGAGGGTGCCAGTTCTGGTAGGTGAGAGGATGTTGGGTTGGATTAGGCTGGGAACAGAATGGAAGCTATGCCAAATGATTGAGGGGCTAGCATGCCAGAGGTCATGGGAAGTCAGGCTAGGGGTTGTCAGTGATTTGGAGTTGTGTGGGTGTTGGGCTTCAGGTTGAGAGTGTCAGACCAGAAGAGGGTAAGCCATAGAGTAGAGCCCAGGTATGAAAGTGTGTGGGTCATGGGTGTCAGTTCTGGGTAAGGAGCGGGTCTGGCATGCTGGGGTATCGGAGCCTCTAAGTTGGGAGTCTGGGGTCATGAGATGAGGGGGTTGAGTGGGGTGTCACTGATTATTCAAAGGTTCAGTTTAATAGGGGTCAGACTAAGTTTTTAGTCCTTTCCTGAGGAACTATTAAGCTTAACTGAGTCAGAACACTTGAAATTCTCTGTCTGGAGGGGGCTTTCTCACAGGATTCCAATTGCAGGGAAATTGCCAAATGGAATTTGCAATTTCCTGTCAATTCACTCCAAGTCAGATCCGTATGTTCAAGACTTGCTTCAGAAATGACTATCTGGCCAGTTTGAGCATCAGTTTTGAGCTCAAAATTAATACTAAATGTAAATGTGGCTGTGTAACCCTACCTTTGGACCAGGAGGCTTGGGCCTTAGTCTCATCAGCTTCAGAGATGTAGAATAATGTCTCTGGACACGTCATTTACAAAATATCCAACAAAATTATTTTAATTATAATCGAAGATGTGATTACGTTCATGGGCACCAACTTGTGTCTTATTTTCCAGTGACATAGTACATTGGAATTTCGATTTATGTCATTAAACCAGTGCTCTACAGTTGACCATGATCTCTACAATATTTAGAAACTGCCACATCAATATTGCATGTATCCAATTAGATCCATTTCTGTGTCATACCTCCTTTATTTCCATTTTTCCCCTAATTTCTTTCACTTCATGCTGATATTGCTGTCTTATTTCCTTCAGTTGCTGACAATATTCCTAGCAAATAAAAACAGTTAATGTTTTATAAAAATATTTTTTCTAGTTCAGCTGCAAAAGATGTATTTTCAGATTATGTGGGCAGATCATATCCTTTCTGAAAAATGTAAATCAAGTTAAATGATTTGACTCTTCAAAATACACAATATTATGACTGAATTCCAGCTTAACTCAGAATGAGACTAAGTTACCAAAAATGGTGAATTGGCAATGATGAGAAGGAAATCCTCTTCTGACTGGTCTTACATTTGCTGTTAGTAGCTCGAAACTTGAAATGGTATTGGAAGGATAGTAGATTCTAATATCTGATGTGAGGAATCCCAGGGCTGTTGGGTCAAAATCCTGGAACACCCTCCTGATATCAGTGTAGATGTCACTACGTTCTAAGGACTACAGCAATTTAAGAAGGCCAGGTCACCATTGCATTCTCAAGTGCCAGTGATGCTTACACCTCATGAAAGAACAATAAAATAATTCTTTGCGTTACCCTGCCTTTAGCTAATGTAAACCTGCTTTAAAGCATCAAGTAGTTTACTTCATCTGCTGCTCCTCTTTTCTTGGCTTGCTGCTTAGCACGTTGTCTAGCCTGTACATCTGGATTCGGAGTTTGATATTCATAATGGTCCGATGAGCGAGGACGTATTCCCTGTGGAACATATACAACAAATCCAGGTGACAAAAATTCTTCTGATTAAATAGTATAAACAAAGACAACTTGATTATGATGAAACTTTCAATGCAACCACTTACCAATTGTTTTTCTACTTTTATCTTATATTCTTGTGCTTCCAATTTTCTCTGAATGTATTCTTCGTGCACAGCATATGGCCTGAAATAAACAACGATGTTTATTAAGGTTTACCGCAGGCACTGGTCTTCATTGTTACTTGCTATCTCTCACCTTAACAAAATGACAGCATCTTCATTTCAACGTTAATCAAATTAGTTTTGTCACAAACTGTGTATCATTTCCCTGTATAAATATTATTCCCAGAAATTAGTATAATGGATAGTAAATGTCAAAGTACCAGGTCACACTTCATTGAATGGTATAACACAGCTTCTTACCCACAATTACCAGCTCTCTGGGTTACTCATTTCCCAAAGACAGGGAGATAAAACTTTAAGGGACACTTTTGAATCCAAGTGTTAGCTTTCAAGCAAATTTCTTCCCAACATTAATTGATGGACTGAGACCAGCTACTTTGAGAAAATATTGGCAAACTGCTCATTTGTTAGGAATCTGCTGAAAACGATGATCAAAATATTTATACTAATGGACATCCGTATGCAGTTAGTGTCTAATACATAAAAGCTGCATAAGAACATTTGCTTCCAAAATGCAGTATCGTATTAATAGACAGAAGCACCTTGCATTTTTTTTACAATAAAGAAGGAATAGAATTCAGATGATTACCAATGAAGTGGATCATGATTCACTTTCTGTCTGTAATCTTCATTTTGGTAGTTATAATAAGGCACAGGTGGAGGTATGTGGTCATTTGGTCTTCTCGCCATGTAATCTAGATAACCATGGCAGCGTTCATACCGGCCTTCGATCCTGGGAGATGCTGGCTTTGCAGTTAATAGATTATTAAATTGCTAAAGAAAATGTTTTATAAAATTGTAAACTGTTATTATGGATTATATTTTTTACATAGCGTTTGTATTCCATGTTCAATATTTAAACTGATCTGAAATAACCAAAATTACCCATTTCTCAATGGCAGGAAATAATTTTTGTTGAACTTCCATTTGAAACAGACTATGGTGAACTTGTTGTATAACTATGATGGTAAGCAGCATGGACACCCCCATATGGATATATGACTTGATGAAAGAGAAACTTAGAGTAAAAGAAGAAGATATCGCAGTTCAAAGAATAATTCTGATTCCAAAACAAATTGATTTAACTAAAAATCTTTGCTTAGTGCCTAAATTTATAAAGGATGGAGTTGAATATATTTCATCATTAGAAAAGATAGCTCTGAAGTCAAAGTGGCTAAAAGATGTTCAGACCTTAATGTTAGAAAGTATCCTGAAAGGCACAACTACGAATGCGTACACTACCTGAAGAGTAGTCTGCAGACTATGGTACGGTTACAGGGGCAATACTCAATGCTAATGTTCTTGAAACTTATCAATTAGTGTTTTGGACTATAAGAAATAAACTCAGACAGGTATTTGGGGCGGCACGGTGGATCAGTGGCTAGCACTGCTGCCTCACAGCGCCAGGGACCCAGGTTCAATTTCCCCTTGGGTGACTGTCTGTGTGGAGTTTGCACATTCTCCCAGTGTCTGCATGGGTTTCCTCCAGGTGCTCCGGTTTCCTCCCACAGTCCAAAGATGTGCAGGGCAGGTGGACTGGCTATGCTAAATTGCCACAGTGCCCAGGGATGTTTAGGTTAGGTGGGTTAGACATGGGAAATGCAGGGGTAGGGGAATGGGTCTGGATGGGATGCTCTTCAGAGGGGCAGTGTGGACTTGTTGGGCCAAATGGCCTGTTTCCACACTGTAGGGATTCTATAATTTGTAGATTTTGCAAGAGACAAATAAATACTCTAGAGTTTAATGGTTTTGATTACAGAAATTGAAATAAAATTGAGATCATGAAGGAAATGATTGTGTACAAATTCCAAAATACTATCATGTTAACGCTTAAGATTTATTTAGGTAAGCATTACGTACCAAAGATCCAGGAAGCAGCAATTCTGGTGGGTACCTATGATATCTCACACTGACAGCTGTATGTGGGAAAATAGCTGTATAGAAATCAGCAAAGAAGTTAGAGGAATAGAAAATCCATGGATTAAAAAGGTATTGTATGAGGGAATAAATAGAAGGAAGTCAAAATATAGAGGGAGAAAGACTAGAACCTAAAAGTAATGTAAATAATTTCCAAGTTAATAAGACAAGATGGTTGTGACATCAATGACCCCCAACCCTTGGTAACCGATGATCTCCAATGCACTATCATCTCCCAACCTTATATGTTGAGTTACCCCCTTCACAATATTGTCCTCTATGTATCCCAGTATGCTGCCTCCAATTTCCACAGTAGATTTCCCCACCTTTAATACCACAACAGTGGCCCTCTATAATGCCCCTTGACTTTCACTGAGCTGACCCTCAGGACTGACCATGGATTGACAATGGCTCACCTGTAACCAACTTATCAGACAGGCCCAACTGATATGTGACTGGACCCCTGAACTCATTGCAGCTCCCCGAATGACCTACCACAAATCTCGTGACTGATTGCATTAGACTTGCAGGGCTGAGAGTGGCCCACCCCTGGACAGCAGTGATATAGAACCCCTCCCAATGTAGCACTGGGCCATACAGCAACATGTCCACCTCCCTGACTGATCACTGCTGACTGTAGTGATTGTAACAAGCTCAGCCCTGTGGACTCATAGAATATGAGTTCTCTGATTGGGGCTGTTAATCTAGTGCAATCAGGGAGCCCTGGCTGACAGTTAAGAACAGGACTGTCAGATATCCTGTTCACTCTGAGAGCTGACTCTGAGGGAGCTGTATCAGTGTCAAGGACTCTCTATGTGAAAATAATGGGTGACTTGCTGACAGGATACCAGCCTCTGTGAAGTTATTTCACTGACAAACACGACAAGCTGCCTGGCTTTGTGTCTGCACAAAACAGCAAAATAACACAGAAATATTATGAGCCTTTAAGTTGAAAAAGTTGCGGCAAAGCTCGAAAAGTCTCTTGCAACAATGTAATAAGGAAAGGTGCCAGTCAGCTCTAAAGTGCAGAACTGAAGTGGAGCACTGTATTCTAAGTTGATCAGACATGGTCAAGGAGAATGTGGTAAGGCTGATGTGATGGGTGGGGAGGAATGGGGGGCAGCCATTGCTCATAGAGTGTAACCTGAGATGTCAGTGAGTGTTGTCCAAGACGGAAAACTAGAGGAGTGAGCAGCTACCTGGAGCCGTTAGATACCCACTCTGATTTTGATGTTGGAAACTGTGACCGTCTAATTTCTATTAATGAGATCAATGAGGCATGATAAAGTACTAATAGCATACAAACAAGCCTATCACTGATCTTCCCTGTGATTTTTGTCTTGCCATTCAAAGCTTAGCTGTAGGACCGGACTTATTTCTCGAAGTTGGGAATCTCATTGCTCTAATTTCACCGCTTTTCTCAACTCACTTGCCATCGCCCACGTCATTTCAGGCTGGAAAATTCTGCCCGTTATCTCTGTTCACATAATCGTCCAATGCCCTCTTGAATGCCCCAAGAATTGACCTCCACCACACTTCCAGGCACTGCATTCCAGATCCTAACTCCCTGCTGTGTGAAAAAGTTTTTTTCTCTCACATCACATTTGCTTCTTTTGCAAATTATCTAGCAAATTGCCCTCTTGTTTTCAATCCTTTTATGCGAGGGAACAGTTTCTCCCTATCTATTCTGTCACCCGCTCATGAAATGTTTGCAAATATTTATGAAATCTCTTCTCAGCCTCGTCCTCAATTTCTCCACTCCATCTTCAAATCTAAAGTATCTCATCCCTGGAATCTCATCCCACTCTCGCTTAACATCTTCTGCATTCTTTCCTTTGGGTTGACATGCACCCTAAAGCGCAGTGCCCAACTGTACACAACACTCCAGATGTGGTCTAACTAGCATTATGCCAGTACTTTGTGCCCCTAACAGTAAAATCTAGGACACTATATGCTAAATAACTGCTTGCTCAACCTGTCCTGCTACCTTCCAAGATTTACACACATGTACATTCTGTTCCCTCTGCTCCTGCACACCCTTTAAAGTACAGTTCTTCATTTTATATTACCTACCAAAATGTATCACCTCATATTTCTCCACATTGAACATCACCTGCTGCCTATGTGCCTACTCCACTAAATTATCAAATCCCTTTTGTAATTTTACACTCTCCTCCTTACCGTTTACCAAGCTTCCAAATGTTACATCATTTGTAAACTTGTAAATTGCCTCCAATACCAAGATCAAGATTATTAATGCATATCAAGAAAGGCAAGGGTTCCAAAACCAAGTTATAACTAAGCGGTAACTCTTCTCTCAGGTTTTCTGTGTAGCACTGTATCAAATGCCTTTTAGACGTCCATGTACACCACATCAACAGCATTACCCTCATCAACTCTATGACCTCTTCAAAAACTCCAGCAACTTAGTTACACATTATTTTCCCTTAAATCCAAGCTGGCTTTTCCTAATTAACTTATACGTTTCCATGTGACTAATAAGTCTATCCTAAAAAAAATTTCAAGTGGTTTCCCTACCACTGAAGTTAATCGTATTATTCTTACAGTAAGTTTATTCTTACAAACTCTTTGGAACATGGGTGTTATATCTTGCAATTCTCCTGTCCTCTGGCATCATCTCTGAGTCTAGGGAAGACTGAAAGATTATCGTCTGTACATTTGCAATCTCCATTCTAACTTCTTTCATTGTTTTTGACTGCATTTCATCCGGTCTCAGTACCTTATCAGTAGTTTGCTCAATATCTTCTCCGTTTCAATGTTAAATCTGCATAGTGATTGAGTTGCATCCTGTGAGACCATGGTCTGGACAGCATCTCCTTCCTTAGTTGCGGCTGATGCAAAGCATTTATTTAACACCTCAGCCATGACTCCTACCTCCATGTGTAAATCCCCTTTCTGGTCCCTAGCTGTTGTACTGTTCCATTTACCAATCATTTATTGCTTATGTGCCTGTAGAAGGCTTTAGGATTCCCCATTACATTGGCTGCTACTCTTTTTCTCATAATCTCTATTTGCTGCTTTTATTTGTTTCTTTCACCTCTCTTCTGCACCTTATATATTCCTCTTTGGTTCTCAGTCACATTTTCAACCTGACACAATTTTTCTTCTTAATCTCTATCTCATTTTCATCTCAGGAGGTCTTGGTTTGTTTGCCCTACCTTTCCTTTTGAGGGACTATATCTTGACAGTGTCTGAACCAACTCTTTGAATACAGCCCATTGATTAGCTACTGTTTTATCCTCACCAACCTTCAGTTCCAGTTATTTGACCCAAATCCATTTTTGCTCCATTGAAATCAGCCTTACCTAGTTAATTATTACTTTGGAATGTCCTTTGTCCTTTTCCACTATTATCCTAAATGTTATGATACAACAATCACTATCCCTATATGGTCTCCCAATGACACTTGATTTACTTGGTCCACCTTATTCCCAAGAACCAGGTCTAGCTCCCGTCTTTTTGGACTGGACAGGTACTGCTGCAGAAGATTGTCCTGAACACATTCTAGGACTAGTTGCAGCTTGCTGCTCATTGCATTACCACTGTTCTAGTCCATATTTAAGTACTAAAGTGTCTAATTATAACTGCTCTATAATATTTGCACCTCTGTAATTTCCTTGCTGATTTGCTCCTCTACACCCATTCCACGTGTTGCTGGATTATAGACAAAATCAAGAAACATAATTACACTTTTTGTTCCAAGGCTTTAACCAAATGTTCTTGGGCTCTCTGGGATGTCCTCTTTCTGCTGCACTACTATATGCACCTTAGCAATCTATCTTCCTTTTTTCCATTTTCTTATCTTATCTGAAACCTTGTAATGAGAAACATTTAACACTCAATCCTGTCCTTCTTGAACCACGTCTCTGTTATAGCCACTACATCGTAGAGTCATAGAGACGTACATCATAGAATCCACTTGGTAATCTGTGCCTGTAACTTGATAACTATACTCTATGCATTCACATAGATGCAGTGTCACTCTGATTGAGATTCTACTTCTTTCTTCCTGTCTGCATCTTTCCTAGCAAAGTTTTATGCCAAAAACCTGAGACTAGCTTACTAGAGTTTAATGCTACAACCGTACAATTTAAAAATGATTCGTGTAGTAGGAAGTGACAGACAATACCATAGTAGATGCTTTATCAAGAGTAAATTTAAGGAAAGCAATGATCAAAATGGACTTGTGTAAAAAATTATTGCTTGGAAAGTCCTTGCATATTTTATTCAAGTACATTGTTATTGCTAGAGTAAACCCCATATAAGTAAAACGGAAATCATGATAAAAAGAGATTGCATTCCAGATATAAATATCTCTAACAGATATCTTATCATTTTACCCTGGTGGGCGGGTGTTAGGGGCGAAGCACAATTGTAAGGTTAATTTATATTTTGTATTTTGTGGGCTAATAAGGGGGGATACATAGTTTTGATTTTATTTTTAAAGTTGTTCTTATAATCTTGGCGCCCATAAATTTGAAGGGCTTTTTATTTATATACATTTTTAATGAGGTTTGACACCCATTGAAGTGGAGACATCGGAATTAGTAGTTTCAGTGCATTAAAAAAGGGAGGATAAACCTATGATGTTGCCTAGCAACAAGGACATACAGAAACTCATAAAAATCTAGATGTGAGTCAGAGGGTCTGTATGTGTGTGCGTGTGCGTGTGTGTGTGTGCGTGCACGCGTGCACACATGTGGAGACAGACAGATTAGAAGCAGGGGCACATTTTTTGTGTTTAACAAAATGCTTAACCTCCAAGTACACTGGCACTGCATGGCACTGTCATGGAAATATTCAGTTGTTGATCTCATGGTAATTAATAAAAAAGGTTAGGGTCCATCAAACCAGATTTCACTCTGCCTTGTCCAATATTAGCATCAACCAGGATTGTAACTGAGCACAGACCTCCAACAGCATTGCCAAGACATCAGCTCAATTAGTATGGTCAAAGTTTGAAGTAATGGCTTGAATCTACAACTTTCTCACCCAGAGACAAGGCTGCAACCAACTGAGAAAAACTGACACACAGCATTAGTTAATACCTAATGGAGACTTAGGAGGGCAGAAAGAAATAACTCAAGAAAGACCCTTCTGTGTTTATCCAGCAAAAATACATGTGGATGCTCAGCAGCGGATATGCTTTGGAAATTCCTGCAGATTATTCGATCACTATGTTCTACACATTTGATCTGGAAGATTGGTAATTTCTGATAAACAGTAGCTTGATATTCCGGATATTACTGGAAAGTAACATGCTGCTGAGCTTTTCATCTTGTACTCATCAGGTCAAATGCAAGAATGCCAAATTTCAAATTATCATAACAATTTATACTAAAGGAGAAAAGAATACCGACTAGTTGGCAATTCAACTCTAGAAGCAACATATATCCCTATGCTGGATCCCATTCTCTGTAAACATTTGGGATATTTTCAGGCTTTGCACTTTACTTAAATTACCAGGGGCTTAGGGAACCTATCGAGCTCCACAGTTTTCTCCATGGCAACGCCAGAGGTGATTTGTCAACCAATCGACTGTAGTTAAATAAATTGTTGCAATTGTTTTAAATTTGACCTTCTTGTGTTTGTCCAGATGACTGCAAGACAAACAGGTTCAGCCACACATCTGCCTTTTCAGCAATATAGTTTCTGACAATTAATACGCTCAGCATCGGAGTGGTCAGAAGACAAATATTCTTTATACTATAATCGCACCTTGATATTCGGTCTGTTGGCCACTGCTGACGCTTTCCATTCACAATGATCTGGTGGTGGCTTTTTATTTATTAGTGGTCTTGGTAGCTGCTTCATCTCACATTTAGCTTTCTGTATCTTTGGAGCTTGCATGTAAAGGTCAAAATTTTTAAAAATTATTAAAGATATTTTGTTAATGCACAGGAAATCCCAGATGGCTGGCGTATATCCAAAGTATCTGGTGAAAATTTTCATTCATTAGTTTCTAGATTTCTACATAAATATGTCAAACTAAATCATTTTTCTTATTTGGTCATGCACAAAGTCAAAATTACTCCCAATGCCTTTTCACTCCCTTTTAAAGGGGCAATAGTAGGGTAATTAGCTAACCAACACAGCCCACCTTGCATAACAACTAGACCAGTTTTGTTCTAACCTGATTGTGAACTGGCTGCTGTAAGTCTGGATGCAGGCGACTTCTTCCTATGAATGACCGTGTGGCTAAATTCTTCCTTTATTAGCTGCGTTTTGTTTAGAAATATGCAAACACAGACATTGTTGTTTATTTTACAGGCAGAAAAATATCAAAATCATGAAGATCAGGAACAAGATTTCAACCACTATATTATTTCTCTCACAGGAGGTTTTTTATAATTAAATCTTCCAATTTTCGTGAAAGTTCTTGTTTTCAAACTAATTATTCAGAAGATGCAGATAGTAACATTTAGCTAGATAGTTAATATCTCTTCCTGTATATGGACCTCCCAATGTATCATTAAAGTTCTTACTCATCAAAATACATTCAAAGATTTTGAGGAGATTTGTAGCTTGGGTTGTGGATGAGGTTGTCAACTTCCTCGCCAAGCTGGTGTGTTTGATTGCAAACACGATCTGCCAATTCCTCCATGACAGACCACGACAAGAAGACACAACACATCCTGACACACTAGTCACCCTGCCGTGCATCAGAGACATATCAGAGATGACCACAAGATTACTTTAAACCCTAGGTATCAGGGTAGCCCACAAACTAACAACCACCCTGTGAAAGCGACTGACAAGCATGAAGGATGCCATACCCACAACTAATGAAATATACAAAATGCCACGCAAGGACTGTGAGAAACATTACATCGGCCAAACTGGAAGAAAACTGACAGTAAGGAAACACAAACACCAACGAGCCACCAAGAGACATGACCAGTTCTCACTGTTCTCAATACACACAGACAAAGAAGGATATGAATTTGACTGGGACAACAAATTCATAACAGCACAAGCCAAACAGAGACATGCCAGGAAATTGCAGGAGGCCTCGCATTCCAACCGGAATTCCATCAACAAACACACTGAACTGGACCCGAAATACGAACCACTGAGAAACAGAACCAGAAGTGATGCCAACCACCCCAACAGACTGAGGCATATAAATAAATAAATAAATAAATATCAAGCGGGACAGAATACCAATACTTCATCGGAGGTGCACTGACGATGTTACCTAGCAGGGTGACGAAACTTCTGCAATCAAACACACCAGCTCAGCAAGCAAGTCTACAACCTCATTACCATAACTCAGATAAAACTTAACCCAAATCTACTGCAAATAATTTATGTTCTAAATAAAATTTAGAAGAATGAAAACGTACCTCAGCACTGAGGTATTTTCTAATACGCTTCTCCAAGAACTTCTTTTTTAAAATTGAATTGATGGATGGTCGATCACGGGGGTTTACTTTAAACAGCTGGGCTAATAACATCTTCAAGTCATAGGTGTATCTGGAATTTACTGGGGCATAGCAACCTCTACAGATCCTCACCACTAACTGATGCAAATTATTGCCTTCAAACTGAAAGAAAAAATCACTGAAATTGTTTTCACAATAAAGTGATCAACATATAATTAACTTCAATCTTCCAAACATTTTGCATTTTTCTTCTTTATGACATTCATTCTTAAATACATTTACTTTTATTCTCACTCACACCTAGAAGGCCAAAATTAATCAGAACAAAATAAAACGAATTTTCCCAGTTTTTAAATGTTCTGGGAGGGATAGTAGAAGGCTAAAAATATCATGCAGACATTGGGATGGAAATCTGATATCTTCCCATTGCCGAATCCTATCGCGAATGGCAAAATCCTCAGCAGAACAGCTCTCCATCATGGATAACTGGCAGTTGGGGCAGGAGATCGTGGTTGGAGGTGGAGAAGAGGCTTCCTTGGTGGGAAGACAGGGCCCCAGTGGCAAGGACCATTCCCAGGTTCAGGCAATGCCAAGGAAACAACTGTGCTGCCCACCAGTTTAGGTTGGGCCTGATCTGAATTGTCCCATGCTATCACCCATAAAGTTCTTGCCTTTTTGATGGCACCTCAGCATGAGGCGTCCTGTCCTTGGTGAAGCAGTCTCAGAACTGAATACCTTCAATCAGTGGAACTGAGACAGTTTTTGCTGAGCTGCAAGCCCACTGACTGAGTTGGCAGCTCTTGGTAGTGAGCTGCATTGACCCTGTTAATTGGCTCATGACAGAAAAATGCTGCACCAGGGCCCGGCTACCTGTTGGAACAGGATCACCTCACATTTTTGGCTCTAATGCAGGACTATTATCTCTTCTCAAACATTCAACCGAAGGATTTTATTTTTAGTGAGAATGCATCTACCAACTCTCAAATTTAAACCCTGCAGTAAATCTGTTGTTCATTGGGCTGATAAATTTTAAATTCATATTCTTAGCCATAAGAGCTGTGAGATCAAAATGAGGCTATCTTATATTTATTTACAGGAATATGGGTATCACAGTTAAAGCCAAGGTTTCTGCAGTTTTGTTTTATGCATTTCAGGGTTTAAAGGTGATATCAACAAGGCCAGCATAATTTTCCCATTCCTAATTGCTGGTATGCCGAATATGGCGGTAATCTACCTAATTGAATTGTTGCAGTCCACGTGAAGTTATTCCAACAGTTTTGTTGCATATAGAATTCTAGGAGTTTGATCCAACAGTGATGATGGAACAGTGGTATATTTCCTAGTCAGGATGATTGGAATTTGTCCTGCATTTTATTGGACAGGACATGGCCGAGCAATGATATCCCCAATGTAGTAGCTGTACTGGAACAGCCTGGCTAATAGTACGGTTAGCTCTGCTGCATAAGAATCTGGCATTACAGCCAAGGTTTTGTCAGCACTCATACTCTTTGTTTCAACAGTACAAAGACTCCAGCTATTCACAAAATATGCTAATAATTTAGATGAATGTAATACCTAAACTAAATGTAATACCTCAAAATTTCCAGATGACACAAAGCTGGGTGAAAGGATCAGCTGTGAGAAGGTTGCAGCAATGTTGCAGTGTGATTTAGATAGGCTGTGTGAGTGGGCAAATGCATGGCAGGTGCAGTATAATGTGGATAAAAGTGAGGTTATCGCTTTGGTAACAAAAGTAGGAAGGTAGATTATTATTTGAATCGCTGCTAATTGAGAGAAGGGAACATTCAATGAGACCTGGGTGCCCTTGTGCACCAGTCGTTGAAAGTAAGCCTGCAGGTGCAGCAGAGAGTAAAGAAGGCAAACTGTACGTTGGCCTTCATAGTGAGAGGATCTGAGTGCAAGAACAAGGATGTCATGCTGCAATTATACAGGGCATTGCTGAGGCCACACCTGGAATACGTTAACTCTTGTGGTCTGCCATTTCTTGATAACTTATTTAGACTTATCCATGGTAAACATACATCGTACCACGAGATTGTTGCAGCCTCATATATATACTTCTAGAATATAATCTACTGGTTGTGTTAGCTAGGATACCAATCAGTTTTAAGCAGCAAAGTATTGCACTCATGCTGGCAACACCACATAAATGTTATGCAGATGAGCAGGGATAGCCTTTACATTGCAAGTCAAAGCTCTTTAGGGGAGGAAACTGCCATCCTTACCTGGTCTTGGCCTATATGTGACTCCAGACCCACAGCAAAGTGGTTTACTCTTAACTGCCCTCTGGACAATTAGGGATGGGTAATTAATGCTGGCCTAGCTACCAACACCTTCATCCAGGAATGAATTTTGAAAAAAGGAAATAATTGGAGATGATCCACCAATGCAAATCTGTGACCTTACCACCTATATAATAAGCACAATTAATGTAAAAGATTAGATTAGCTGGAAAAAAATACACCCTGGCTTACTCCAAAATCTGGAAAATCTTTACGCAGATCATGCATGGTGCAATGAGGTGAGGGATAAATATCCATGCATTCACTCGCACATTCACTTTATCGTTTTTCGAGATTTACTGTTTCAACTCTTCCAAAGACATAGCAGAGAACCTATGTAGAAATTCACTCCAAGTGCATATAAACTTGCAAATGTACCAAATACCTGTGCCCTAAATTCCAGCAGTTATCCACTTGTATGTAACTTGTAGAACCTAGGTAAAGTGTAATTATTTAAAACAGTTATGTTGTCTCATTTAAGTATTACTTCAATGTCTTAGATACATTGCTTATATTGGCAGATGTTAACACCCTTATTCTTGAATTTATGATGTAAATTAGTTTTCTAGAACACTGGGATGCTCTTCAATACATACCCTTGCTGTTATGTCTAATTATTACCATACTTACTGGATGATTCAGAGTGGCTAACTCATACAGGACACATCCGAGAGACCAAATATCACTAAAAAAAAATGGTTACACTCACATGAAGGCAAACAATAATATTGAGGTGTAAATAGTTGTGATTAGATTATGCCTCCACTTTTTTATAGATTTAAGCATAATTATGAATTATTACAAAGATTTTCACAAAGCTTGACTTTCATACACATTTTAAAACATGAATATATAGAATTGGGCAAAACACTGGTCAGCTTATAATTAAAATTGTTTCTCTCTTCAATACATATTCTGTTTAAATATGCTTTACACTAGTCAAAAAGACATTGTATCATCTTTGCAAACTAATACTACAGCTTCTGCCTATACCCTGATCATTATGCTCTCAATTAAGCAGGTTCTATTTAAATTCATGCTATATGAAGAATAAAACACTTAACAGACAGAGAGGATTTAAATGACTCATTATCTTTACATTTGAATTTTGTGACAAGTTTCAAGCCAAAAATATTGTCTTCAAAATGACTCAGCAAACTGAAATGCCTATTTACACAGCCATCTTTTCATACAAGAAGGATTTCTACAGCAAGGATAATTTTCTGACTAGATTAAAGGAAGGCAATAGGGTAGTTGTAACGTCACAGGACTAATACTCCCAAAGTAATACCATGGGTTCAAATTCCATTATGGCAGATGGTGATACTTAAATTCAAATAATTAAACATCTGGAATCGGAAGCTGGTTTCAGTAATGGTGACCATGAAATTAAAAACCCATTTGCTTCACTAATGTCCTTTAAGGAAAGAAACCTGCCACGCTTATCAGGTCTGGTCTCCATGTGACGCCAGATTCACATGTAACGCAGTTGACTCTTAGCTGTCCTCTGATGGCAAGCAAGCCACTCAGTTCATGGGCAGTTGGGGATGGGCAACAAATGCTGTCAGGGCTATCATCTAAGGTTCCATTCTGGTGGACCCCACTCTCCATTTTCCTGATTGATAGGATGGTCTCCATGTTCTGTAGGAAGCGTCAACACAGTTGGAAGTGGATGCCTCCATTCAAAGAATTTCAGATAGAAGCATGGAAAATAGGTGCAGGAACAGGCCATTCAGCCCTTCAAGCCCGCACCACCATTCAATATGATCATGGCTGATCATGCAATTTCAGTATCCCATTCTCGCCTTCTCTCTATATCCCTTGATCCCCTTAGCCATTACGGCCATGTCCAGCTGCCTCTTGAATATATCTAACAAACTTGCACGAACATCTTTCTGTGGCAGAGAATTCCACAGGTTCAAAATTTTCTGAATGAAGAAATCCTCCTTCATCTCAGTCCTAAGTGGCATCCCCCTCATTCTTAGACTATGGCCCTTAGTTCTGGACTTTCCCAACATCAGGAACATTCTTCCCACATCCAACCTATCCAGTCCCATCAGGATTTTCAATGTTTCTATGAGATCCCACCTCATTCTTCTAAGTTCCAGCAAGTACAAGCCCAGTTGATCCAGGCTTCCTTCAAATGACAGTCCTGCCATCCTGGGAATCAATTTGGTGAAACTTCAATGGATTCCGTCAATAGTAAGTACGTTCTTCCTCAGACTAGGAGACCAAAACTGCACACAATACTCAATGTGTGGCCTCACCAAGGTCCTGTATAACTGCAGAAAGGCATCCTTACTCCAATACTCAAATCCTCTCGCTATGAAGGCCAAAATGCCATCAGCTATCCTCACCACCTGCTGCACCTGCATGCCAACCTTCAGTGACTGTTCCACCATGACACCCAGGTCTTGTTGCATCTCATCTTTTCTTAAACTGCAACCATTCAGATAATAATCTGCTTTCCTGTTTTTGGGACCAAAGTGGATAACCTCACATTTGTCCCCATTATATTGCATTTGCCAAGTATTTGCCCACTGAGCCAGTCTGTCCAAGTCACCCTGCAGCCTCGTAGCATCCTCCTCAAAGCACACACTGCCACCCAGCTTAGTGTTGTCGATTATTAGAACTTGCTGAATATCAGACCATTTAAATTTAAATGTCAGTCATATACACTAAGATAGCATTGAATATGAATTGATTCTCTCTCAAGCCTGTAACTGTTGAAGCCTAAAATGCTGTATAGGCATTTAAACTGCAGTCATTTTTCTTAGTCATAAGTGACTAAGTTTAAGTGAATGTGTACCCAACCAAAATTAGACACAAAGTATGGGTTGTGCTACAAAGCACTACAAAAATGCAACAGGCTGTTTAAAACAAATTTACACTCACGTTTTGTTATTGTATGGTTGGTTTGCACATATCTCAGGGGATAAATAGTATGGCGTTCCTATACGTGTATGTGCTAACTCCATGGTACTAGAAGAATAAAAGAGAAAAGCAAATTAAAATAACAAAAAAAGCAACAAAATTATAAGATGCAAGCTAAAGTGCTTGACATTTTCTAAACCATCCTGAACTCTGGTTGCATTTTAATGCATTGTATGTCTCTTAAGATTAAAACATTATGTTGAAGTTGTTAGCATTTTAATTGATTTAAAACACACACAATATTTTTGAATAATGACCAGCTTTATTTGACTCACATCTGACTTAATAGTTAACCACCGCGCATCCCCCCCACCCCCCGCGACCCCCCAGAAAAGGACGTACAATAACTTCAGATCTCATTGGCCCACTTCTGCTGGAAGTAAACTTTGAAATTGTAAGAGAAATTAAAAAGGAAATCTGAACATTTTTCTTAAGTGGGTTTTCTTCATTCGCTATGATTAAGCTCTTGACAAGTTGCCCCCATTCTACTGTTATGCAAACTAAAGAACTATAACAGTAGGGAAGTGTTGTTGCTATTGTGCAAGGAATTGGTGAAACTATATATGGAGTACTCTGTACCCTTCTGATGCCCTTACTTGAGGAAGGATTGAATTGCATTGGATAAAGTTGAGAGAAGGTTTACAAGATTAATTCCAGAAATGAAAGACTTGTATTATGAAGACAGATTGAGCAGTTAAAGCCTATAGTCACTAAAGTTTGGAAGGATGAGTGGAGATCTAATTGAGGTATTTAAGATACTAAAGGGGGTTAACAAAGTAGATGTAGAGCAGATGTTTCCCCTTGTGAGGGAATCTAGAATGACAGGTCATAGTCTTAGGCTAAGGGGTAGCAGATTTAAAACAGCAATAAGGAGGAATTCACTCAGATATAGTAGAAACTGCCAATGCTGGAGTCTAGCATAACAAGGTGCGGAACTGGATGAACACAGCAGGCCAGACAACATCAGAGGAGCACGAAACTGACGTTTCGGATCTGGACTCTTCTTCAGAAATGGGGGAGGGGAAGGAGGAATTACTTCTCTCGAACTTGACACATTCATTACTCCAGACTGCATTAGACTCTGGGACACGGAACAAATTTAAGGAGGAGATGGACAGGTTTTTAATTAGTAATGGGTTAAAGGGTTATGGGGACTGGATGGAAAAGTGGAGTTGAGGCCGAGATGAGGTCAGCTATGATCATATCAAATGGCAGAGCAGGCCCTAGGGGCTGAATTACCTACTCTTGCTCCTGGTTCTTATATTCTAAAGCAAAAACTTACTGGAAACCTGATTACGGAAGTAAAGAAATTTAGCGAGATCAGGAAATAAGTTAATGGTTGTGGCAGGGAACATAGCTCCTGGCCTGAAAACCAGTAGCAACCTTACCAAAGACAGATCCAGTGGAGCTGATGTGATTCTGCTGCTTATCTTGATATAAGTGTCCTCCCGTGGAATCAAAGCCAATGAAGGGTGAAAAGTCCTGTCATTGAGAGTTGGTGGTTATTTACAGGCTGGCAGCACTATCCAGCAATATCATCAGGGAACCGGGAAGGGGTGATCACTGGTAAGGGATGAAGGGATGTTAACAGTCAGGCCGTAGGGGATGTGAGGATAATCTTCCACAGACTTCTTCCTCCCAGATGGTAGAGCACTTCATCTGGTGCACAGTGCCTGAGAATGAGGGACCAGCCAGCACCAAACTGTGCCAAAGGCCATCTGTTTGCTTAATGGCTGCCCACAAAGTAAGCCCGCATTGTCCTACCTGTTGCTGATTGAGTTCCAGAAACAGTGGAATCAGAGTCTTAATTGGTTACTTAAGAGCTCCGGTTGGGAATATTCCCTCCATGCTTCCTGCCCGGAGCTGGATCTGCAGGAGTCAGGAACATAGCGGGATCTCCAACTCCCACTCATTTTCTCCCACCTCTGAACAAAACCTCCATGGAGGGACCATTAAATTCTATCCTTAAATAAATAATTATGATTGAGATGGGCATGGATTCGAGAAATAACATTACGATCAGGAGTTTTGGAGGGGAAAATGGGTATTGCGGCTTTTTTTTTCCGGAAGTTGGCACTGATGGGTGTTTTAAAAAGGCCAAGAGCTGCACTGAGGAGAGGAATCCACCAATACACTAAGTACTGTTGTGTAAGGCCTTTAGAGCCCTGGAGAAATGTGTTGATGATGACACAGTGCTGCTCCCAACTGGACTTAAATAGCACAGTGTGGGCAAAGGTTACTACATTTGGAGAGGGAAGCATATGTGGAATATATTCTTAATAATCTAACAGTAAGCTTAGAGATCTCAGATTACTATGTATATTTTTACTTAGTATTAATGAGCAACAGAGTTCTAAGGAAGTCTAAGCCTAAAGACGAGTCTGTCATAAACTCAAACTCCTGGATGTGACTCCTGGATAAAACCATACGACAAAAGGAGAACAATCAATTCTACTGTCATGATCACCATGAGAAAGCAATATATGTATATCCAAAGTGCAAGAAACCCAGCACACCATAAAATCCAATTCAATATTACAGCTTTGCCAAATTTGCAGAAACTGTGTGTGATATAATCTTAAAATAGAACTAACTTTGCAGCAGGATAAATTATAATGAGGACAATAAGAAAGACAAGGATAGATTACTGGAGTTTGCAACAAAATATCATAAAAACATAGCCAGGCAACAGAATAAAAATGGTAGTCTGTAGTTTAGCAACATTTCCTTGCTGATACTGAGAGTTTTAATGTAAAAAGAGCCTATTATGAGCCATTTGTTTAAAAGCTTCTGTTTTACAGATATTCAATGCAATTCATGAGTGCAATATGGTTGTCAGCCATAGTTACAGAATCAGTTCAAACTCTGTGCTGCTTCTTCTGGGAGGTCCTACATGATACACTAGTAGGTCAGAGGCTAGGAATAGTGCGGTGAGTAACTCACTTCCTGACTCTCCAAAACCTGTCCACATTCTACTAGGCACAAGATAAGAGTGTGATGGAATACTCCCCATTTGCCTGGATGAGTGCAGCCCCAACATTCAAGAAGCTTGACAAAGCTTGTCCATCCAGGACAAAGCAGCCCGCTTGATTGGCATGACATCCACAAGTATCCACACCCCCGACCACCAATGTTCAGTAGTAGCAGTGTTTACTATCTACAAGGTGCACTGCAAAAATTCAACAAAGATCCTCAGACAGCACCTTCCAAACCCATAACTACTTCCATCTAGAAGGACAAGGGCAGCAGAGATATGGGAACACCACCACCTTCAAGTTCCCCTCCAAGCCACTCACTGTCCTGACTTGGAAATAAATTGCCATTCCTTCACTGTTGCTGGGTTAAAATCCTAGAAATCCTGGCCCACCAATGGTATTGTGCGTCAACCCACAGCAGGTGGACTGCAGTGGTTCAAGAAGGCAGCTCACCATCAGCTTCTCAAAGGCAACTAGGGATGGGCAACAAATGCTGACCAGCCAGCAATGCCCACATCCCACAAATGAATATTTTTTTTAAAATTCTGAGATAATCAGGCACTTCCCCGCAGAGTGTTGGACCTCCCACTCAATTAGGAACCCACTAGGATTAGCATTCCACTTCTGAGATAACTAGTACTTGCAGCACGATTGAGAGCAGTGGCCACACCTGGTATTTCTCTAGATCTGCAGGAGGTTTGGCCATGGTTCCCCAGACCTACATGAATGGAGGTGGGGTACAGGTCACAGACTCGGTGGAAGTAGGGAGTGGTTGTAGAGACGGAGGTGGCACAAGGTGGAGAGGCAATGGAGGTAAGGGACATGGGTGTCACCAAGGGCATTTTGTCCATAACCCCTTACCCATACTTGTAAAATTCTTGACACATCATCCTGAAAAATCGTATTGGGTCATGATTTAATTTTTTCTTTTCAAGGAGTAGTCCTGACCTTTCCAAATGCTTCACATAATGGAGAAGTCCTTCATTCCTGGTAACATCATAGTAAACCTTTTCTTACCAGTTAACTTGCTTAAAAGCCCGTGCTTTAACGCTTTTAGTTAATGGAAACTTACTTGTTCAACATTCGTGCAATTCCAAAGTCTCCAAGTTTTACAGTTACTCCTTTATTACAAAGGAAAATGTTCTATGGATAAAAATATATTCCATTTTATTTACCACAGGAAACACAGTAGCTTAAATTCCTATAACAACCACGGCTTTTGGTCTTAGCAAACTATGGTAATGTTTTCCATGTTCAAAACTACTATTTATTCTTGATATGAAATTGAATTGAGTCTTTGCAGAGTGCTAAAAAATTATTTAATAAGACTGCATAACATATCTTTATATAGCAGCAAATTATTAACATATATTAGGGTAAAGAAAGGAACGTTATACTGTATAACAAGCATGGGGCTGGATGAACACAGCAGGTCAAGCAGCATCATAGGAGCAGGAAAACTTGACGTTTCGGGCCTAGACTCTTCATCATTT
>JAHRHZ010000263.1:32943833-32998787 GCA_024137785.1 Ginglymostoma cirratum | reverse complement strand
CCTATGATGCTGCTTGACCTGCTGTGTTCATCCAGCCCCATGCTTGTTATCTTGGATTCTCCAGCATCTGCAGTACCTTTTATCTCTGACACAACGTTATACTGTAGTTCAGTTCACTGGAATTCCATGAAGTGTCAGAATACAGCAAAGAGACATTGAACAATGGTTAAATACTCTACCAAGAGGAAGAATACATAGCCTCTGGACAGCTCTTGCAGACTTAATGGTGTCATTAAGGATTTCTCAGCATGAGGAAATGACAAGTGCAAGAAAAATGTGGAAAGCAGGAAAGTAAACTAAATCATCAAAACTTCATAAAGACAAATGCTCAAAAGTTTAGAAACATGCAAAGGTACAAGAGACCAATAAATAGAGCAGCTGGCAACCAGCCACAGCTTGTGTGAAGAAATCCTCTCATCTGTCTCTTTAAACTTATCTTCTGACTTCAACTCTGTTGGCACATGTAGTTGGTCTCAAAATATGCACGACCATCTGAGAAAGTTAATTTAATGCCTAGATGAACTTTAGAGTGCAAAATATATGCTTCACAATACTTTAACCAAGAATGTAAATTTACATGCCAAAAGAAACAATAAAAAAGTAGAAAAAATGCAAATGACAGAAATTGATTTTAATAACAGCGAGCAGGGTACAGTAAAAAGAAGTTACATTATCAATATCTACCAGCTTAAAGGACTATATACTATTCACAAAGAACAGACAAGTGAACAACAAGTGCAGGAGTCCCTACAAAGTTAGAATTTCTAAAAATTTAGAAATCCCCCACTAGGTTAATAATAAACCATGAGATACACAATAGCATGGTGTTAATTTAATGTATTGACTTCTATTAATTTCAGATATATTGCCATGCTCGCAGATATTTAATCAACTTCAGTCCAAATGGTTTCAGTATATCAATAATATTTCAAAACGACTGTGAACAATTCAGCACCCGAGCCTTTTAAGTAGACTGTACCCGGTTATATGGTTTAAAATTATATCAGTATTTAGAACCACAAAATGTTTGGAATGTAAAAAGTTCTTGACAACACCAAAAAATTCAGATTTTATTCCAAAACAACCAAATATGTCTAATTATTATTATTTCAGAGCTAGTTTTTTGCCCCTCCAACATTTACCTGTGTTTTGATATCTCTGTGCAGGATCTTTCTGTCATGAATGTGTTTCAGTCCTAAGCAAATTTGCACAAACCAGTCCAAAACCTAAGAAAGGGTTATGGAATGTCAGCCATACATTTTTGAGTATAAAGCAATTAATTATGAAAACCAACAGCTCAAGACTAACATTTAAAACACACAGCTCCCAGGCACAACATGGCATGTTCGCAGTCATTGTTATTTTATTAAAGCTTAAATATTGCTCCCATTAAAGACAGGTGACACCCTACTTAACATTCAGAAGTCACAGCCCAATGACATCTTGGGTGCATTCACTTAAAATCAAAGTGTGTCCTGCATTGACTGCACCTCAGCAACAGAATCATTACAGGAAGAGTCAAGACAAGCTTTTTACACTTACCTTCCTCAGAACTCTTTGTGTGCCCAGTCTCCCTTATTGCCATAGAACTCCCAACCATAACATTCCCCATAGATCACCTTCAGCTTTGAGTTCCACTGACAATGCAAACTCTTGCTAACTTTTGTTCCCACTGATGTCAGCTGGGACTCTGAAAGTGTTTATAATGGTGCGCTGCTGCTAAGTTCAATAAGACCTCCAGATTTTCTGACAATCTAGTTGCACCACAAACCTTGAGCCTCACACATACATTATTCACTTAAAATCAAGCTCAAGGATTTACTAATGCTTGGACAAGTACAACATGTATTTGTCCTTAATATATTAAAACATTCCAAAGCATTCCCTACAGAAAAGCACAGGTTAAAATTAGAGTAAGGATGAGATACTTTATCAAATACTTGGCTGAAAAAAGAAGCAAACCAGAAAGACATTTAGAAATGGAGCTCCACAGGGTAGAAAAGGCTGAATGTTCCTGAACAAAAACAGAAATTGCTGGAGAAACTCAGCGGATCTGGCAGAATTTCTGGAGAGAAAGCAGTTTTGGGTCCAGTGACCTTTCTTCAGAAAGTTCTGAAGCTGTGCCACAAAATGTTGGAAAAACTGCAGTGATTTTTTTAACAAATCACAGGGGCGTATAGAGTCACAGAGTTATACAGCATGGAAACAACCCTTCAGCCCAACTTATCCATGCCAGCAAGGTTTTCCAAACTAAACTAGTCCCACTTGTCAGTGTTTGGCTCATATGCTTCTAAACCTTTCCTATTTGGGTGCCTATCCAAACGTCTTTGAAATGCTGTAACTGTACCTGCATCTACCAATTGAGAGTTCATTTCACATATGAACCACTGTCTGTGTGAAAAGATTGTCCCTCAGGTCCCTTTTAAATCCTTTTCCTCTCACCTTAAAAATATGCCCCCTAGTTTTGAACTCCCCCATCCTAGGGAAAAGACCTTTGCTATTCACCTTATCTGTGCCCCTCGTGATTTTATAAACCTCTATAAGGTCACCCCTCCAACTCCTACGCTCCAGTGAAAAATGTCCCTGCCTATCCAGCCTCTCTTCAAACTCTCCAGTCCCAATAAATTCCTTGTAAATCTTTACTGCTCCCTTTCCAATTTAGTAATCCTTCCCATAGCAGGGCAACTAGAACTGTATTCCCAAAGTGGCCTCAATCTCCTGTACGACTGCAACATGATGTCCAAATTCCTATACTCAATGGTCTGAGCAATAAAGGCATTTATTTGTAAGCAAGGATAAATGATTTTGATTTTAATAGATGATAACTGCAAACCATTGTGGGTGGTAAGGCCAAAGTGATGGAAACAGAATTTAGTGCAAGAAAAGGTGCCACCAACAGAGTTTAATATGAGTTAGAATTTGTTTCAGGTGCAGCTCAGAAAAATGATTTCTTTAAGTTAGCTGTAGAAAGATCAAGAAATAAATCACCGTGAATAAAGGTAAACCAAAATCCCACTGTCTACAATCTCCTGGCTAAACAATGAAGTAACAGTGTCTCAGCTGTCAGTGCCCATTAATTTAAACTCCATTCTAAGCTCCAAAAAGAAATAATTTACAAAGTTTGATGTAAAAAAAAATGGTATATCAAGGAACAAAAATTGGTGTTCCATTCAGTTTAGTTAATTTAGTTCTTACCTGCTCCTCCGTAAGGTAAACTCCATGCTGCATGTTAATTCTATGCATCAGGTCACCACCATCACAATATTCCATTACTATAAACAGGCTTTGCCCCTCTGTAAATGAGAGCTCAATATTATTCCATTTGTGAATCATTCCGAAGTGTTATTTTTTACAGGTGACTCCTGTAAGCAAACATACTGCTTTATCTTCACATTTTAAAATAGATTTTAAGAAAGCTTATAGCCAGCCCTTTCCAGTCCCAGATCATAGATTTGACTTTAATTCTTGGCAATTTTTGTACCAGTTGTGGGAGCAGGAGGAGTTAAAAACTCAACTGCTATAAAAGAAAACTGTCCCAGTATTTCTAACTCCAAGACCTCTTAAATATTTTACCAATGGGAGATGACTGTTATCCTGTCACAAAACGGGCAGCTAATGCCCATAATAAGTAGGAATAGGAGTAGGCCATTCAGCCCTTTGAGCCTGCTCCACCATTCAACAGGATCACAGCTAATCCAAAATTCTTCATTGTATCTAGTTTCGAAACTCTTGATCCTACTGAGCAAGAACCTATCTATCTCAGCCATAAACATACACAAAACGTCTGCCCACAGCTCTCTGTGGCAAGAAGTTCCAAAGACATTGATTGTATTGTCTATCAGTATGAAGATATGTTGAAGGAGATTTCTGGAGGGATTTATGAGATGGATGGCAGGGCCAGGATTTAGGGCATGAAAGACCAATACTTTCCTTGCATTGATCACCTGGTATTTCTTTATAACAAAGTGACAATACTGGATTTCACAATGCCCAGGGCTCCCTGAAGCATCAGCCTAGATTATGTGTGACCTCCATAACATGGGGGTCATTAGTTTTTATTTTTAATGTAACCCTTTAAGGACCCTGAGTTAGCTTTACCTCCTAATATCAGCTTGCTGCAAACGAAAATAGGAGAGAAGAGATAGTGTTAAGTGCTAGCTCTGTCCAGATTTCAGAGTTGGGCAGTTGAGGCACAGAGCTAAGTAGAATAGGAAATTTTCTGAGGAACAGAAATATAGTGATATCGATTGCAGGTATCTTTCTGGACTTGTATTCTGTTGGTTGACTAAGTCAAACCAGCAGACAACTAAAATTCTGCAGTATTTGGCATTTCTATCAGACAAAGACCTTCAAATGAGTCCAAATATTTAACAATGTTGGGGTGCTTCATTTTGTCCATCAGTGTCACTTCTTTAAGGGCAGCTTCTCTTTCTTTCTGGTGCACCTGAAAGTAAACACAAAAAAGGAAATCTGTAGAAAGTAATAATCAGCAGGCCAGGCAGCATCTGCGGAGATTAAAACAGAGTTACTATATCAGGTTGTTGATCTTTCATCAGAATCAGCAAAGGTTAGAGGAGTTGACCTGCTGTGTTCATCCAGCCCCATGCTTGTTATCTCGGATTCTCCAGCATCTGCAGTACCTTTTATCTCTGATACAAGGTTAGAGGAGTAACAGGTTTTAAGCAAGTAAAGGTAAAGTCGCCATAGTCTTAGAGAAATGACTGGTGGTGGTTTAACCTTAGGCTCATCATGCCTTAGATGAGGGGACAGTCCTTCATGGAAACCTCAGCCCGTGCAGGAGGTGAACCTATGTTGGAGGCATTACTGTGAATCACAAAGCAGCTGTCCAGCTAACTGAGTTAACTGATCCCAAATTTAGGCAAATATGGAGACAAGGGGAAGAAAGAACAAAATGATAGGTCTATCATAGAGTAGACACAATTATTAAAAGACAAAAATGAATAAGAGGCAAGTCAAAAGGCAGATAATGGCAGAAGAGTTAAAATATCAGCCTAGAGGAGCTGTAGTTGCTAACAGAACTAACACCAACAACAGGCGTCCATAAAAATGGAAGTGATAATGATCTGATATTGTCAAACTCAATGATAAATCTTCAAGGCTATAAACCGCTAATTTGAAAGATGAGTTACTATTCCTTGAGCTTTTGTGCAGTTTAATTGGTGCTACAGGCTTCGGATAAAGGGGGCAGACTGGGATCGGAAAGGGGAACTAAAAGTTCAAGAAGAGAGCTCACTGCCACTGCCTTTTTGAAGGCAATTAGGGATGTGCAATAAATACCGGCCTTGGCAGCACATACCTTGAACAAATTATAAAAGCTACATTATTTTCAAATAAGTACAAATGAATGCCATTTCTCCTGGGAGGAATGTTTGAGATCCTGAGCAGTGGGAAGGTGAAAGTGAATGATAGGTAATGCATCTCCTGCATTTACATGAAAAGGTGTGTGGGATGGGGATGATTTTGGAGATCATGAAGTTGTCAAAAGGACAGTCTTTCCAGGGAAAGAGACAAAAATATTTTTTACTAGTGGCATTGCCCTAGAGGCAGAAATAATGGTGGATGCTCCAATGAATATAAAATCTGGTAGTGTGGAATGTCAGGACAAAGGGAAGCCCTATTGAGGTTCTGGGAGGGAGAGTTAAGTGTAAAAGTGTAACGACTGTGATGACCACTAAATTTGGTGAAAAGAGAAGAAAAAAATTCTTAATTTAAATAAACGGGAGCCATATTGGAAGCACTGATGTTAAACACAGCATTATCAAAAAGACTGCAACTGAGGCAGAGAAAATGAAAGAATAGAACAGAGTCAATATTTTATTTAGGAGGTCAAAAATCACATGACACCAGGTTACAGTCCAATTTCTGGAGATAGACTGGCCACTAATATCCATTACAAACCCACTGACTCCCACAGCTACCTGGACTATACATCCTCACACCCCACTTCCTGTAAAGACTCCATCCCATTCTCTCAGTTCCTCCGTCTCCGTCGCCTATGTTCAGATGAGGCCAACTTCAACAAGGGAGCCTCCAAAATGTCCACCTTCTTCCTCAACCGAGGGTTCCCCAGCTCCGTTGTCGACAGGGCCCTCAACCAGGTCCGTCCCATTGCCCACACTTCCACCCTCACCCCTTCTCTTCCCTCCCACAACAGTGATAGGGTTCGCCTTATCCTCACCTACCATCCCACCAGCATCCACATCCAGAAGATCATCAGACGCCATTTCTGCCACCTCCAGCAAGATGCCACCACCAGACACATATTCCCCTCCCCTCCCTTGTCCGCATTCCGCAGGGACCATTCCCTCCAGGACACCCTGGTCCACACTTCCTTTACCCCCGACACCTCCCCACAGTCCCACTGCACTTTCCCCTGTAACCAGCGAAGGTGCAACACCTGCACACTTACCTCCTCCCTCCCCAGTATCCAAGGACAACACTTCACCTGCACTCCCCAGAATCTAGTCCACTGCATTTGCTGCTCACAATGTGGTCTCCTCTACATTGAGGAAAGGAAGCGTAGACTTGGAGACTGCTTCGCAGAACATCCACGTTCTGCTCGCAAAAAAGACCCTGAACTACTTGTTGCCTGCCACTTCAATGCACCACCCTGCTCCCTGGCCAACATCTCTGTCTCTGGCTTGCTACAGTGTTCCAGTGAAGCCCAATGCAAGCTGGAGGAACAACACCTCATTTTCCGCTTGGGTGCCCTACAGCCCTCCGGACTCAATACTGAGTTCAATAATTTTAGGGCCTAAACTCTCCCATGTCCCAGTCCCCCATCCCACACACCAGGCCTTGTTACCACATAGCCTGCCGTTACACACCCCCTGTTGTTAGTCACTAACAGTCCCCATTAACAACTACTCACCCTCCCAGCCTGATCGTTAGTAACTCCATTGTCTGTCCAACTGTCTTTCTCTCTGTTTGGGCTCTATCCTATCGTTTACTCCCTACCCCACCCACCTCCCTATTTTCTGCATATAAACTGACGTTTTCCCAGCCACCATCAGTTCTGAGGAAGGGTCACCGGACCTGAAACATTAACTCTGTTTTCTCCTTCACAGATGGTGTCAGACCTGCTGAGCTTTTCCAGAAACTTTGTTCGTATAGTCCAACAGGTTTATTTGAAGACACAAGCTTTCGAAGTCTCACTCATTCTTCAGGTGTCAAGGCAGAGAAGATAAGAAAGAACAGGCAACTATAGGTCAGTTAGTTTAATAGCTCTTTTTAGGAAAATGTTAAAATATTATGAAGGTCAGGTAGCATCAGAGGAGTGGGAAAGTCAACGTTTCGGGTTAGGAGTTCTGAAAGAGGGTCCTGATCCGAAATGTCAACTTTCCTACTCTGATGCTGCCTGATCTGCTGTGTTCCTCCTGCTCCACACTGTGTTAACTCTGACTCCAGCATCAGCAGTTTTTGGTATCTCAAAATATTATTAAGGATGTGATTGCAGAGCATTTAGAAATGCATAATATGGTCAAGCAGAGTCAGTATGGCTTCATGAAGGGGAATTAGTGCTTGACAAATTTACTAGAATTCTTTAAGGAAGTACGAAGCAGGATAAAAGGGAAGCAACTGATGTAACTTTTTTGGATTTTCAGAAGGTGTTTGGTAAGTATCACATTTTTGGCTTTTCAATAAATAAAAACCTATGGTGTTGGAGGCAGTACATTTGTATTGATAGAGGATTGGCTCATTGATAGAAGAGAGAGATTTGGGATAAAGGGAAGCATTTTCATGATGGCAACCTGTACCACAGGGACCAGTTATAGGGACATAATTATTTACAATATATTAATACCTTGGATAAGGGAAATGAATGTACTGTCATCAAAGTTTGTGGATTACACAAAATTAGACAGATAGGCAAGTGAGGTTAGGAAAGTGGGTAAAGAAGTGGCAAATAGAATACAATGTGGGCCAAGTGTGAGGTCATGCACTTTGGTAGGAAAAATAGAGGCATAGACTATTTTCTAAATGGCAGAAAATTCAGAAATCTGAAGTGCAAAGGGACTTGGGAATCCTAGTCCAAGAATCTCTTAAGGTTAACTTGCAGGTTGAGTCAGTAGTTAAGAAGGCAAATGCAATGCTGGCAATTATTTCGAGAGGACTAGAAGACAAAAGCAGGGATGTACTTCTGACACTTTATAAGTGTCTGGTCAGACCACATTTAGAATATTGTGAGCAGTTTTGAGCCCCATATCTGAGGAAGGATGTAATAGCCTTGGACTGGGTCCAGAGGAGGTCACAAGAATGATCCCAGGAATGAAAGGCTTAATATATGAGGAACGTTTGAGGACTCTGGGTCTATACTCGATGAAGTTTAGAAGGATGAGAAGGAATTGAATCAAAAAATTTACAGAATACTGAAATACCTGGATACAGTGGACATTGGGAAGATGTTTCCATTAGCAGGAGAGACTATGACCCGAGGGCACAGCCTTAAAGTAAAGGGAAGACCCTTTAGAACGGAAGTGAGGAGAAACTTCTTCAGCCAGAGAGTGGTGAATCTATGGAATTCGTTGCTACAGAAGGCTGTGGAAGCCAGGTCATTGAGTATATTTAAGACAGCGTTAGATAGGTTCTTGATTGTTAAAAGGATCAAAGGTCACAGGAAGAAGGTGGGAGAATGGGGTTGAGAAACGTATCGCCCATGATTGAAATGGCAGAAGAGACTCAATGGGCCGACTGGCCTAATTTCTGCTGCTATGACTTATGTCTTATGATGACGATGATGCAAAGAGGCTGCAGAGAATATACACAGGTTAAGTAGTGGGCAAAAACTTAGCAGATGGAATATAATGGGAAAATGTGAGTAAGAATAGAGGAGCTGAACATTATTTAAATAGAGAACGACTGTAGCAAACTACAGAACAATTTGGGAATCCTCTTCCATGAAACATAAAAAAGCTGCCATCCAAGTTCAGCAGGTAATAGGGATGACAAAGGAATATTGTCCCTTATTTGAAAGGGAATAGAGGTTAATGTAAGGGGGGTGTAACTAAAATTATGAAATGCACTAGTATGAGCATAATTGGAATACTGTGAACAGTTATGGGCCCCTTATCTAAAGAAAGACACATCAGCATTGGAGGCAATTCAGAGAGTGTTCACTAGGCTGATACCAGGAAGGAAGGGTCTGTCTTATGAGGAAAGATTGAGTAGACTGGGCCTCCACACGTTGGAACATAGGAGAAAGAGAGGCAACCTTACTGAAACATACAAGATTTTTACAGGACTTGACTGGCTAAATGTGGAAAAGTTGTTTCTCTTTGTGGGATAGTCTAGGAATGCAGTGCATAACCTCAAAATAACCTACCACACTTTTAAGACACAGATGAAGAAAATTTTTTTCTCTTGGAGAGTTGTGAACCTATGGAATTCTTTACCGCAGAGGGCTGTTGAGGCATGATTGTTAAGTGTATTCTAGGTTGAAATAGATAGATTCTCAATCAGTAAGGGAATCGAGCATTATGGAGAAAAAAAGAAACAGGAAAGTGGAGTTGAGGATTATCAAATGAGCCATGATCTCAGTGAATGGTGCAGCAGACTCAATGAGTTGAATAGTCCATTTCTGTTCCTATGTCTTATAGTCTTACACTTATGTAGGAGGAAGAATAACCAAGGTGACTGGGGGACAGTGGTCTTATATTGGTTGATGGTTCATCCCGAGAAATAGAGAGAGAGAAGGGAAGGCAGGAATGTATCAACTGAAGGCAATGGGGAAGTAGCAATTGGAAGAAATGTTTCTTAGTTCAGGGCAAGCACAGTACTCTACATCATTGCTACCAATAATGAATGAGAAAAAGAAATGAAGGCACAGACATATGCAGGTCTGGAACATAGGATGCTCCACATATCCCACAACATGGCAGACATAGTTAGTACCCAGATGGGTTCCCATTTGAAGGAAATGAGTCAAGGGATTTGTGAAATATAAAAACATATTTGGCCAGACAGAGGGTGACAGTAATGAATGAGGGCTGGTTAGGCCACTTTACAAGGAGGAACTGGAAGGTCCATAGGCTGCCCTGGCAAAGAGTAAAGGTATAGACAAAACTCATGGTGAAAGGAAGATGATTAGGGTTAGAAACCTGGTGAATAGCAAGTTGCATGAACAACATGTTTGATACATTTTGTTGCAATAATTCCTTAGTTAAATTAATTCTTGTAAAAAGGAGACTAGAATTTGAATCTTTTTATCTTGCACTTATTAAAACTCCAATATAAGAAATAGATTTGAAAAAAGAGACCCCATTTTATGTAGAATGTAAAGTGGATGCTGATTGGTTGGGCCAGAATTGGCGTGAAGATAAAGTAAGAACATTTAGCTGCCAATAGTTGGGCTCTTTTGGTGCAATGATACTGTTGCTGCCTCTGAGCCAGAAGATCTAAGTTCAAATCCCACCTGCTCCACAGATGCATAATAACACCTCTAAACGGGTTGATTTGAAAACTGATTAACTGTCAATCTTAATTCTCAGACTAGGGTGTAGCCATGGGGATGCAGCAGAGTACGGCTGTCTCCATAACCCTTTTGTTTTGTAAAGGTGCAATGTATTCACAAATTCCATTTATCTTTATAAAACAGGGTCCTGAGTATTTGTGTATGTAGCTTCTAGCACGCACAATGCATCACACAGCGGGCTCAGGTGATGATCTCGTACTTGTTTCTGGTGAATGTGATGTACTGTCAAGCCAAAAAGATGTTTTGCTTCCCACACGAATGAGTCATGTGATAAGTAAGTTTCAGTGCCAATGTGATGCCAGGTATATACACTGCATATGTCACACAAACCATATCAAACAACACTTCCCATTGACCATTTGCAGTGGGCAGCATGATGGATTATAGAGTCATAGAGTCATACAGTCATACAGCATGGATACAGACTCTTTGGTCCAACTCGTCTATGCCAACCAAGTTTCCCAAATTAAACTTGCCTACCTTTCCTATTCATGTACCTGTCCAAAGGTCTTTTAAATGTAACTGTACCTGCATCTACCACTTTCTCTGGCAGTCGTTCCACATACGACCCACCCTCTGTGTGAAAAAGTTGTCCCTCAGGTCCTTCTTGAATCTTTTTCCTCTCACCTTAAAAATATGCCCCCTGGTTTTGTACTGCCCCACCCTAGGGAAAAGACCTTTGCTATTCACCTTATCTATGCCCCTGATAATTTTATAAACCTCTACATGGACACCTCTCAAACTCCTACGCTCCAGAGAACAATGTTCCAGCCTATCTGGGCTCTCTCTATAACTCAAACCCTTCAGGCCTGGCAACAACCTGGTAAATCTTTTCTGAACCCCCCTCAATTTAATAATATCCTTCTATAACACGGCAACCAGAACTGTACACAGTAATCCAAAAGCGGCCTCACCAATGTCTTATACAACCTCAACATGATGTCCCAACTCCTATATTCAATGGTCTGACCAATAAAATCCAGTTTGAATACAGGTGGGACAAGGGATAGGAGACAAATCACAAATCACAGGAGGCTGGGCAGACATTTCAATAAAATATTGGGACGACATTCCTTTATTGTAACAGTGATTCTATTTTAATCACAGTGAACAGGATTTCCCTCAGTAGGTGAAAGGAGGCTAAAGGGCTGAATCCATGAGATAAGAGAAATGATATGGCAGTCCAATGCTGAGCATTTTCAGCATTTTCTGTTTTATTTCAGACTGCATCTTCAATATTCTCTTTTTACATGAGATATATGGCTTTACAACATTGCTTGTGGGCTGAGCTGTACCTGTCCTATCTTCTAATCCTAACAAGGGTTTACAGTTGAATACATGATCAGAACCTGGCACCTGGGAAGGATTCCTTAATTAATATCTGCTTTCCCTTGACCATCTATTCCTTCCACCCATTACCTTTACCCCATAACACCATTTGCCCCAGTCTCCATCATAAGACACTAACATAACTGTACCATCCCTCTCCATATTTACTGCCTCCTGATTTTATGCTTTCGCACTAGACATACAGTGTCACTCAAGCTGCCTACAGGCAAGAAGTCTACAGAAAACAGTTACAAAATATCCTTCAGCTAAAACTGTAGCATGGTCAGAAGACACTTGTTGCTGGGCTTCCTAAGTTCGCACCACAATTACGCCCAGATAACCCTCTTCCACTCACTCACTCAAACAGTGGAATGCACCTCACAGATGACTTGGGATGTAAGCAACCATTTCACTTCAGTAATCAAAAACTTAATGGATTTTCACTTCAATTAAACAAATATTGATACTTACTATTTAAAGACAGATTGCAGTATCAGTATAAATGCACAAAAGTATTCTAGCCTTTATGTTTTCCATCTCCGTTTTGCAGATCCAAAATCTCTGTTCTCCTGACTCTAGCCTACGTAAACCTCTCCAGTTACCCCAACAATGGTAACCTTACTTTCAACCATCTCACCCCCATGTTTTAATATCCCTACACAAATACTCACATTACATCCGCCTCCTCGCTTTTTTGTAAGCCTCACTGAAATTTGTTTACTGTGACCAAGCTTTTGGTCACCCCTTCTATGAATGAACAAATGAACAAACAAATGAACAAATGAAAAAGTATAGCACACGAACAGGCCCTTTGGCCCTCCAAGCCTGTGCTGACCATCAAGTCCTAATTAATCTAAACACAAACCTGCCATATTTTCAATCCGTATCCCTCTATTGGTCTAGGCCCGAAACGTCAAGCTTTCCTGCTCCTATGGTGCTGCTTGGCCTGCTGTGTTCATCCAGCTCCACACCTTGTTATCCCTCTATTCCCTCCCTGTTCATGTACCCATCTAGGTGCCTCTTAAATGTCTTCAATGTGCCAGCTTCCACCACCTCTTCTAGTAGCGCATTCCAGGCTGCTACCACTCTCTGCTTGAAACACGTCCCTCACACATCTCCCTTAAATTTTGCTCCCTCTGACCTTGAGCCTGTGCCCCCTTGTAATTGAAACTTCAACCCTGGGAAAATGCCCCTGACTATCCACCCTATCTATGCCTCTCATAATTTTGTAGACGTCTATCAGGTCTCCTCTCAGCCGCCATCTTTCCAGTGAAAACAATCTCTCCATGGCTCACCATTTATTTTACTTCATGCCTCTGAGATGCACCTTACATTATTTTTCAACATTAAAGTGGCAATGCAACAGCAAGTTGTTAAAGATAACAATGATTATGATTAGGATCCACATCTGCTTTATGATTTTCATCAAACTGCTGTTATTGTTTGGAAATCTGAAATGTTGATGAATTTCTTATATTGGAAGACACATTCCCCATTCACTAGGCAGCTTGCTGGCATTGCCCACTTCAGGTTTGATACCAAATTGGACACCAATCCTCTTTTGATTCTTCATACATTGAATAATCAAATCTTACCAATCAATCATGGACTAGGAAGTATCAAGTGATTATTCATGATAAATCCACTCCTTATCATTTTAATCATGGATCACTATATAATTGAAGAGAATTTTATTATCATTTCAATAAACTCTATTAAATAAGAAAGTGTTTTTCAGTGAACATAAAATACAAATGGCTTTAAAAATGTCTGTTATTAAGAACATTAAACAATTTACTTGCCTCCCAAAATCAATAAAATATAGATAAATATTTACATATCAGAAATCTACTGAGGTTTGCATACAATATAATCCAATAGAAATAGACTTCTTTTCAATCTCAACCTCACCTTTGCAGTTTTAATTTCTTTTACTACAACGTGCTTGTTGTTGTCTTTAGCTTTCACTAAGAAAGCTTTTCCAAATGCTCCTTCTCCAAGGAGTTTAATGACTTCATATTTATCCATTGTGGCAGTTAATCTTCAAGCAATCTGAAATAGAAAAATATACTTTCCTACTAATAAACTGACTTACAAAACATTTTTTCCTGCAAACTTTGCATGTTATTATTGACACAAAATGGTGGTGTGGCTTGGATGATAAATTGCATGCACTTTTTTTGGGAGACAGGCTCATATCACTTCAGATTGCTCCAGGCCACGATAAAACCCAATATGTTACAGTCAGAATTTTATAAAACTCCTAGGCCAACCTGATAGCAGCTATTAAATTTTCAACATAATTTTTACATAAGTTTGTTTTTAGAAATGTCCTAGAAAGACTATGACCCAATTTTTGCCAACAATCAAACATAATTCTGACTTAAGCTGGTCAGTGATTAAAGCTCTGCAGAGGCATGTGAGCTAGATTGCACAAAGCTCATTTTGCCGTAATTGCGAGGAGGATCAAATTTGTTTTGGACAGACAGCTGTGTTAAATAAACACTGAAAAATCACACTGTTTTTGCACTCTAAGCAATATTATTTTTCTATTAAAAACCGAAAGAACTGTGGATGCTGTAAATCAGGAAGAAAAACTGAAGTTGCTGGAAAAGATCAGCAGGTCTGGCAATTTTATATTGACTTGAACAATGAACTAGACCAGGTATAAAGCAGGCTACTCATTTTCTATCGGGCACTTACCTCCAAAAGCCTACTGGAACTGTTATCCTTGTAAATGGATACCCATGCATGCACAGGCAATATTATTCACAGGACAAAACGTTAGCCTAAGAGTAATGACTGTCGATTCTCATAAAACTCATCTGTTCACTAATGTCCTGTGAGGCAAGCAAACCAAAAACTGTCTACCTCTTATTTTTAATAATCTACCTATATTTAATGACCCTTCCTCCACTGCCATCTGAGGCACAACCCTCAAGTTGCACAACCTCTGAGAGAAAAGTAAATCACCTCATTTCCGTCCTATATGGCAATCCTTAATGTTAAAACAGTGTTCTCTAGTTCTAGACTCATGAAAAGAGGAATTGTCCTTTCCACATCTCTCTTACAAAGACCATTCAGGACCTTAAACATCAATCAAAACACCCTTCACTCCTCTAAACTACAATAGAGTCAAACCCACCCTGTCCAATCTTTACTCATAAGACTCCAGGTATCAATCAGTAAACCTCCTCTGAACTATCTCCAATGTATTTGCATCCTTTCTTAAATAAGGAGACGAAAACAGCTCACAGTAATTTTGTTTCAACAATGTCCTGTACAATAGAAGCATAATATTTTTACTGTTATGTTCAATTCCTCTTGTAATAAAGGATAGCATCCCATTTGGCTTCTTGATAATTTGCTATTTCCGCATACTAATGGTTTATGATTCGTGAACTAGAACACCTAGATATTTAAGAATCTCAGAATTCTGTAGAAATTTTCCAATTAAATAATACTGTTTTTTTTCATTCTTTCTGCCAATGTGAACAACTTGCATTTTCATACTCACATTAAAGTCTACTTGCCTATTTTTGCCGACTTGCTTAACTTATCAATATTGGTCTGCATCCTTGTCAAACCATCTTCATAATTGTCTTTCATATACTTTCATCATCTGCAAATTTAGCCAACATGCCTGAATTCCCTCATCTAAATTATTGATATAAATTGTAAAAATTGAGAACTCAGCGTAGACTCTTAAGGTATCTCACTCGTCATGTCCTGCAACTCTGAAAAAGACCAATTCATGCACACTCTGTTTAAGCCAGTCAGCCAAAATTCCATCCATGATAGCATGTTACTCTCTATGCCATGAGCTCCTACTCTGCACTATAATCTCTTATGCGGCATCTTGTTAAATAACGTCAGCCTTCCTGCTCCTCTGATGCTGCTTGACCTGCTGTGTTCATCCAGCTCTACACCTTGTTATCTCAGTACATCAATGTACTCCACTTTACCCACTGTGCAGGTTACTCCTTCAAGGAATTCCAATAAATTGCTTAAATGCAATTTCCCTATCACAAAACTATGCTGACGCTTCCCAAATATCTTGAGTTGTTCCACGTGCCCAGTTACAATCTCCTCAGTTATTGATTCTAACACTTACCCAATGATAGATGTCATGTTAAATGGCCTATAGAGTCCTTTTTCCTACCTCTCGCAACGTTTTACATGTGCTACTTTCCAGTATGATAGAACCTTTCTAGAATCCAACAAATTTTGGAAAATTATCACCAATGTACCTACTACCTCATTAGTCAACTCTTTTATGGCTCTAGGACATCAGGATGCAGAGACTTATCAACCTGCACCTCCATCAGTTTGCTCAGTAAGTTACGAGTTTTCCTCGTAATTATAACTTCACTGGCCTATTTCAACTGTTCCACCATTAGCTTTCCAAAAATGTACTTCATTTTCGAGTAATTTTCATGCAGCTAATGCAGTTTCACCTTAAATTTTCAATCAACTCACTCCAGAAATTAAGTATCTAACAGTGCAAATGCCGTTTTAACACCGGAAAACAGTTAATGATTGCCAATCTACGCAGCATCTCATTTCTTCAGGTAATGACTTCCTATTTCAGATTTTAAGTATATTTTAAAATATTTTTCTTGCTTGTCTCTTAAGCCATCTCCCACCCTACCTCCTTTTGTGTCTCTCTGCATCAGTGAATTCCACCACTCTAATTGACTCTCTTTCTCAGTCCTTCTTCAGTTTATTTCTCAAAGTCTTAATGTCATTGACAGACAAACGTTTTTACAATTGCTCACTGGAGTCCCAAATGTCCTGTTGTCCTCTCTGTATGCCTCTTGGCTCACATTTCCAGCAACTTTGTTAGCAAAGATGTTTAATATCTGAATATGCGTGTATAAGTCTAACAGGCACTTTTTTTAGATGCATCCTCCAGCAAACTCTTGATCAGGTCACTGACAGATAAAATTCAATAGAAATTAAGTGTAAAATACTCATCTAGGAAGAAAACATGAGCACAGAAGTATCACGTCACTACTTATATAAATAGCAAATTTGATTTAATTGATGTTTAATATACTTCCAAAACTATCTGCCAGCTAATCTGTAGGTTAACATGATGAAAATGCTGTCTTCAAGTATAATTGCTTTTGATGTGTGAAAATACAATCCCAATGTATTTAATGCTATGTTCAACATGTATTTATTAAAATCTGGCATTGTGAAGTTTATTAGGATAGAAAGTTATCTTCAGTAGTTGAGGAGTAATATGGTCCTAACAGTTCTTTATATGTTCTTCATGATTCTCATTCATCTTTCCTAAAGCGTTCATATTTTCTTAGACAGGTTAATTAATTGCAATCACATTGTGAAGTCCTTTTAAGATGTTGTTTCTTGATTTCACAAATTAAATATTAGCATAATTGCTTTCCTCACACAGATTATCGTCGTCAATGTAACAACAGAGCAAAATCTAATTTTCTAATCAAAGGTCAATGGCAAGCTCAATCAATGATTTATAATGTAATGAATTTAATTCCCAGTCTATGCTGAGTTATCTGAACTCAGTTAGGATTGCAATCTGTTCAGGATTAAAAAAGCGTCTGGAAAATAGTAATATCCCAAAAGGATCTTTGTTTGGGACTGAATTATTCACAATATTCCCTAATAGTTTAGATAAAATAGAAAACCATACATTCAAGTTTTCCAGTGATGTAAGCACTGGTAGCATTGTAGGTAATTTAGGATTTACAAAGGACCAAAATCGGACCAAAATCAGATAGATTCAAGTATTTTTTAAACAGTGAAAAGCCAGCAACACTGGCAATCCAAAAAACATGTAGAGATCCACAGAACAGAATTTAGGAGTGTGAGTAGTCCATTCAGCCCTTCGAACCTGCTCTGCCCTTCGATATGATCACGGTTGAACTACATGGAAGTCTTTTTGAAATCATTCAATGTTTTGGCCTCAACTGCTTTCTGTGGCAGATAATTCCACAGGCTCACTACTCTCTGGGTGAAGAAATTTCTCCTCATTTCAGTCCTAAATGGCCTACCCCATATCCTTAGAATGTGGCCCCAGGTTCTGGACTCCCCTGTCATCAGAAATAACGTACACAAGATCATTATAATGTAGTACTTAGGTACAAAATTGAAAAGGCTAATGGAAAAGCTAAACTATAAAAAAGAAGATAGTTTTGCTTCAGAAAATCTTGCACTTACATCGTGATTTTCAACCAACGAAGTACCTGTGAAGGGTAGTTACTTTTATAATGTAGGAAACAAATTGATTTGGATAAAATAAGCTAGATATCGGATAAAATAAGCCAGATATTACTAACATATTGCTTCAGTGTCACTGTATCAAAAATTCAGAAACTGTCTCCCTAAGAGCATTGTGAGTGTACTCACACCACAATCATTACAACAGTTCAAGAGGGCAGCTCACCACCACTTTCTCAAGAGCAGCTAAGGATAGGCAATAAATGTTGGCCCCACCAGAAAAGCCCTCATCCCAGAAAGAATAAAAAAGTCTTATTTTGTTGTGTTGATTGAGAGATAAATAAATAAATACCATGAATAACCCTAAAATAAAACAACCACTGCAGACATTGGAGATCTGAAACAAAAACCGAAATTGCTGGAGAAACATAGGTCTGGCAGCATCCATGGGGAGAAAGCAGGGTTAATATTTCAAGTCCAATAACTCTTCATAAGAATGGAGTAACTTCTCTGCTTGCCTTTGAAATAGTGCAATGGAATTGTTTACATATGTTTGAAAGGAAAGTTGGAAGCATGAGCTTACCACCTCATCAAAAATACAGCATCCGCAAGAGTACATCTCTCTTTCAGTACTGCACTGAAATGTTAAACCATGATTTGAGTTCAAGTCCTGGCATGAACCAAAAACCTTGTGACTCAGAAACAAGAGCACTATTGACTGAACCACAATCAGCAGTAGACAAGTTACACAAAACCCTGCCTTGACCACTTTACATAGTTCTGGCCCCACACTTCAGAAATTATATACTGGCCCTGAAAGGAGTGCAGTGCAACTTCGGTACAGTGTAACTGAGACTCAACAGTTGAATTAAAAGGAAAGATTCCACAAACAAGGCTCATATTCCCTGGAAAAGAGATGATAAAAGCAATTTGTTTGCGATTTTTGTGATTTATCAAAAGAACTGATAGGTTAGATAAAGCAGAGCTTTATCTTCTGGTAGGGAAGTCTAAAGAGGCATGACCTTAAGGTCAAAGACAGACATTCAGGTAGAAGCTAGGAAATACTTCTTTACACAAAGGGTAGTGGAAATATGTAATTCTCCCAGGAAAAGTATTAAACACTTTTCTTTTAAATTATTCACAAGGGATATGGGTATCATTAGTAAGGCCAACATTTATTATCCGTTTCTAATTGCTCTGTAGAAGCTGGGTTAGGATAGATCTGCTATGTAGGGATCCTTACAGTGCTATAGGAATGGAATATTGACCTAGTGACAATGAGGGAATAGTGCTCTACTTTCAAATCAGGATGGTGATTAGTTTGGAGGGGAACTTGCAGATGGTGATGCTCCCATTACATCTGTTGATCTCTTCTTCCTGGTAGAGGCCATGGGTTTGGAAGGCACTGCCAAGATGCCTTGGTGAGTTACTATAGTGTATCGTGTAGACGGTATACACTGCTGGCATTGTGTGGTCGTGGTAAAGGAATGAATGTTGAAAGTGGTGGATGGAGTACCAATCAAGTGGGCTGCTGCTTTGTCCAAGATGATATTAAGTTTCTTGAGTGTTGTCAGAGCCATTCCAATGCAGAGAAGTGGAAGATATTCCATCACACTCATGACACCCATCATGTGAAAGGTGGGCAGGCACTAGGGAGACAGGAAGTGAATCATTGCTCAGTCCTTTTGGTATAGGAGTTGGGAAGTCACGTTGAGGTTGTACAGGACATTGGTGAGGCCTCTTCTGGAATACTGTGTTCAATTCTGGTCATCTAGTTATAGGAAGGATATTATTGAGCTGGAGAGGGTTCAGAAGAGATTTACCAGAATGTCACCAGGTATGGAAGGTTTGAGTTATAAAGAAAGGCTGGATAGGCTGGGACGTTTTTCACTGGACTGTAAGAGGTTGAGAGGCGACGTTATAGAATTTTATAAAATAATGAGGGGTATAGATAGACTGAATTTCCTGATAAAGTGGTGAATGTAGGTCCAATTACAATGTTTAAAAAAACATCTGGATAAGTGCATGAACAGGAAAGGTTGGGAGGGATATGGGCTAGGAGCAGGCAGGTGGGACTAGTTTAGTTTGGAATTATGTTCGGCATGGACTGGTTGGACAGAAGGGTCTATTTCTGTGCTGTGTGATGCTTTGACTCTGAGAATTCCTAGATTCTGACTTGCGTTTATGTCCACTGTATTTACATACTTCGTGTATAGATCATAAGGGGTAGGAGCAGAAGTAAGCCATTCTGCCCATCGAGTCTACTCCTCCATTCAATGAGATGATGGCCGATCTGATAAAGGCACTTTCCTGCTTTTCCCCTATAAGAACTGACTCCATTGCTGATTAAGAACTCTTTCTTTCAATCTGCAATTTTCTTAACATTCCAGCCTTGATAGGCTTCTGAGGTAGAGAATTCCACAGATGCACTAGCTTCACAGAAGAAATTCCTCCTCATCTCTGTCTTAAATGAGTGACCCCCTACTCTGAGATTATGCCCTCTGGTTTTAGTCTATTCCACAAGGAGAGGAAACCTCTCAACATCAACCCTATCAAGTCTCCTAAGAACTTCATATGTTTCAGTAAGCTCTTTTATTCTTCTGAAGTTGAATGAGTACAGGCTTCATCCACTCAATTGCTCCTCATAAGAAATCCCTTAATACCCAAGATCAATATAATAAATTTTCTCTGATCGGCATCCAGATATTTTGCATTAGATAAGGGGTCCAAAATTGTTCACGGTATTCTAGGAGTGATCTGCCTTGTGTAGGATTTCCCCATGTTTCTCCATTCCCTTTGAAATAAACCCCACCAACAATCCATTTGCCTTCCCGATTTGAAACAATAGATTTCTAGCCTCTAGTACTAATAAATATGCAGCCAAGGAAGATGAAATGATTTAGGCAACAAATCAGCCCTTTTCACATTGAGTGATGGAAAAAGTTTGATACGCAGACTGCTTTACTCCTGTTCTGGTTCCTATAATGTTTCTCTACTTGAAGACTCTCACATTCTTTTTTGGTTACAATCTTAAATCTATGCTTTCTAACTACAATGATTAGTTTTCCCTAATATTCTTATCAAAGGTCTTTGTGTTTTTGAACAATTCTATTAGATCTCTCTAAACATTGATTGTACTAAAGCAAACATCACAGTCTTCCTCCTAATATTTAGCACTTTAAATCCTAAATTATCTTAGGAGATGCTTATAATGTAACTTTGTAGTTTGCAGACTAAATCTATAAATGAGTAAAAATAATCTGTAATTTTTTATTAGTAGAAAAACTAATGAAATCTAATGTTCCAATCAGCTACATGAACAGACATTAATATTCAGACAAAACACATTTAATGGTTGCAATCTACTTAGGGACAGCCTTGTGTTATGATCACAGCTGATGTTATTGCTGGACAAGTCATATCCCAGAGTGAAACCCGCATGAAAACTCATGTTTGCTTTTTTTTTTGGTTTTAACTAAGTGGTCTCTTGACGAAATACAAGCACACAACGTTGCAGGTTTTGCTTAAACAACAAAACAAAAGTATATTAACAAAAGAAATGATGATAAGTTATAATAAAAAACAAACACAAATTCAATTATTTTTAAATATACAGTAAAAGTATAATCCCATTAATCCCCAAATACTGCTCTATAAATTTAAAATAAAAACAACAGCTTTTGAATTACACCCAAACACACAGTTGGTACAGTATCGAAAATCACATTTTGCATAGTACCCAAAAATACCACTCTTTCAATACTCACACCAAGGTCCCTGTCTCTAATACCTCTGTAAATTTAAGTCAATCTTAATTTCAAGTTTTAGACTGAAACTGCAGGTAGCTCCTTGCTGCTGCTATGCACATGCCTGAGCTTAAATGAACAATCTTCAAATAATCTCTTCCTGGCTTTATATTGGTCTGGGGCTCGTGCTAATTCTTTGCTCTATGGTAATGTCATTTCTTTCCATTCTCAGAAGCACTGGTTTACACAGCCATCTTCAACTAAGTATTTCACAGGATGCTCAAATCTCAAAATAAACTAAAAACCAAAGTTTCTAAACATTTCCCTTAGTCTTTAACAAACTTCTCTTGACCTTCTAAACGAGAGTTTGTTTATCTTGTTTGGTTGTAACACCCTACCAATGTACGCAAAAAAATTCAATTTAAATTAAGGCCACAAAAGCTATTCTTTAAAAAAATTACCATGGCTACAGAAATACTTACAAGTTACTTATTAACTTTAGACACACAGAAAACCCACGTTACCAACTCAAAACAAAACAAAATACAAGCTTATATTATGTTAAAAAATATAAATAACATTCCTCATCACGCTTGTCCCTATCTTCCAGCAAGACCAATAAGACATTGTAACTAATATTGTTGAGAACCAAATGTCTGTGATAACGGAGATAACAAGGTGTACAGCTGGATGAACACAGCAGGCCAAGCAGCATCAGAGGAGCAGGAAAGCTGACATTTGGGTCTAGACCCTTCTTCAGAAATGGGGGAGGGGAAGGGGATTCTGAAATAAATAGGGAGAGAGGGGGAGGCGAACAGAAGATGGATAAAGGAGAGGATAGGTGGAGAGGAGACAGACAGGTCAAAGAGGCGGGGATGGAGCCAGTAAAGGTGAGTGCAGGTGGGGAGTTAGGGAGGGGATAGGTCAGTCCAGGGAGGATGGACAGGTCAAGGAGGCGGGATGAGGCTGGTAGGTAGGAGATGGGGGTGGGGCTTGAGGTAGGAGGAGTGGGTAAGTGGGTGGAAGGACAGGTTAGGGAGGCAGGGACGAGCTGGGCTGGTTTTGGGATGTGGTCGGGGGAGGGGAGATTTTGAAGCTTGTGAAGTCCACATTGATAGCATTGGGCTGCAGGGTTCCCAAGCGAAATATGAGGTGCTATTCCTGCAACCTTCAGCTGGCATCGCTGTGGCACTGGAGGAGGCCCAGGATGGACATGTCATCCAAGGAGTGGAAGGGGGAGTTGAAATGGTTCGCGACTGGGAGGTGCAGTCATTTGTTGTGAACCGAGCGTAGGTGTTCCACAAAGCGGTCCCCAGGCCACCGCTTGGTTTCCCTGATGTAGAGGAGGCCACATCGGGAACAGCGGATATAGTATACCACATTAGCAGATGTGCAGGTGAACATTTGTTTGATGTGGAAAGTCTTCTTGGGACCTGGGATGGGGGGGGGAGGTGTAGGGGCAGGTGTAGCACTTCCTGCGGTTGCAGGGAAAAGTGCCGGGGGTGGTAGGGCTGGTGGGGAGTGTGGAGCGGGTAAGGGAGTCACGGAGAGAGTGGTCCCTCCAGAAAGCAGATAAGGGTGGGGAGGGAAAAATGTCTTTGGCAGTGGGGTCAGATTGCTGATGGTGGAAGTGCCGGAGGATGATGCGTTGGATCTGGAGGTTGGTGGGGTGGTACATGAGGACGAGGGGGATTCTGTTTCGGTTGTTATTGTGGGGAGGGGGTGTGAGGGATGAGTTGCGGGAAATGCGAGAGACACGGTCGAGGGCGTTTTCAACCACTGTGGAGGGGAAGTTGCGGTCCTTGAAAAATGAGGACATCTGGGTTGTCTGGGAGTGGAATGCCTCATCTCGGGAGCAGATGCAGTGGAGGCGAAGGAATTGGGAATAGGGGATGGCGTTTTTGCAGAAAGGTGGGTGAGAGGAGGTGTATTCTAGGTAGCTATGGGAGTTGGTAGGCTTGAAATGGATATTGGTTTCTAGGTGGTTGCCAGAGATGGAAACAGAGAGGTCCAAGAAGGAGAGAGAGGAATCGGAGATGGTCCAGGTGAACTTAAGGTTGGGGTGGAAGGTGTTGGTGAAGTGGATGAACTGTTCGAGCTCCTCATGGGAGCACGAGGCGGTGCCGATACAGTCATCGATTTAACGGAGGAAAAGGTGGGGGATAGGGCCAGTGTAGCTTCGGAAGAGGGATTGTTCCACGTATCCTACAAAGAGGCAGGATAGCTTGGGCCCATGCGGGTACCCACGGCCACCCCCTTTGTCTGTAGGAAGTGGGAGGAATTGAAGGAGAAATTGTTAAGGGTGATGACAAGTTCAGCTGAGCAGATGTCAGGGTGTCAGTGGAAGGGGACTGGTCCGGCCTGCGGGACAGGAAGAAGCGGAAGGCCTTTAGGCCATCTGCATGGGGAATGCAAGTGTATAGGGACTGGAAGTCCATGGTAAAGATGAGGTGTTGGGGACCAGGGAATCGGAAGTTTTGGAGGAGGTGGAGGGCGTGGGTGATGTCACGGACATAGGTGGGGAGTTCCTGGACCAAGGGGGAGAAAATGGAGTCGAGATAATTGGAGATAAGTTCAGTGGGGCAGAAGCAGGCGGAGACAATGGGTTGACCATGGCAGTCAGGTTTGTGGATTTTGGGAAGGAGATGGAAACGGGCGATGAGGGGTTGGGAAACGATGAAGTTGGAGGCTGTGGGTGGGAGGTCACCTGAAGTGATGAGGCTGTGGATAGTTTGGGAGATGATGTTTTGGTGGTCGGGGGTGGGGTCATGATCAAGGAGGCGGTAGGAGGAGGTTTCCAAGAGCTGGCATCTGGCCTCGGAATAGTTCTTTTGTAGGAATGAAGGATCCTCATCATTTAGTGGAAGCTGAGCAAAACTGTGACTCAACTACAGACTTCCACCAGATAATTCAAACAAAAAATAATCTTACTGGATTATGAGTTTACATAGCAAAAGAATATGCTGAAGTCCAAATGTTTATGACAATACTTTCGAAGTGAGGAGAAAATTAGGAGAACCATCAGTAGGAGACAATTTCAAATAGAAGACTCAAACTAATACAATAATAGGAATTAAACTAAAATAGAAGACTTGCATACAGATTAGAAAAGAGTAATTTGTCCAATGCACAATGACACAATGTTCAGTACCATCTGCAGAGGTACTGAAGCAGTCAGTATCTATGTGCAATGAGATCTGGACCAACACTGGGCTGAAAAGTGCACTGTGGATATTAATTATTGCAGTGCCAAGCAATGACTAGCTCCAACAATAAAAAAACCCACCCATTCTTTGACAGTCAACAGCATTGCCATCATGGAAACCCACCAGCAATGTCCTGGGATTACCATTGACCAGAAATATAACTGGACTAGACATATAAATACTCCAGTTACTGCAGCAGGTTAATGGCCAGGAATTCTGGTGTGTGTAATTCATTTGCGGAGTTCACACAGCCTGCCCACTATCTACAAGGCACAAGTCAGGAGTGTGATGTCTGGATTGGATAATTGCCTGAACCATTCCTGCTCCATTAACATTTAAGAGACTTTGACACCACCGAAGGAAAAACGATGGCCTAGTGGTATTATTGCTGGACTGTTAATCCAGAGATCCAGGTAATGTTCTGGGCTTGAATCCTGCCACGGCAAATGGTGGAATTTGATTTCAATAAAAATCTGGGACTAAGAGTCTAATGATGAACATGAAACCATTGTTGATTGGTAGTAAAAATGCCTTCAAGGGAAGGAAACTCCTATCCTTACCTGGCCAGGCATGTGACTCCAGACCCATAGTTATGTGGTGGGCCCTTAACTGCCCTCTGGGTAATTAGGGATGGGCCATAAATGCTGGCCTAGCCAACAACGCCCTCATCCCTTAAATGAATTCTGAAAAAAATAGGTTTGATCAGCACTCCATTACACACCTTCACTACTCACTTCCTCTGGTGCTGACTCACATTGGCCCTAACAAACTGGTAACGTCTAACATTGAGAAGGACAAGGGCAGGAATTGCATGGGAACATCTCCACTTGCCAGTTACTCTCCAAGTCAAACACCATCCTGACTTGGAAATACATGCATTTCCTCACTGTGTTTAGGGCAAAATCCTGGAACTGGCTCCCTAACTGCATTGTGGCAAACCAAACAGATAATCAGCCACCAATTTCACAAGGGCAACTAGAGATAGGCAATAAATGTTGACAATAACACTCACATCCTGTGAAAAATAAATAATAAACCGTGTGTGGGGTGTGGGGGGGGCGAGATAGAAGGAGGTAAAAAGATGTTTAACCCAGAGCAACAGCCACACTCAAGGATCCTGAAAATTCTCAGTACTAAACCCATTTATTACCAACTATCTTTAAAACGGGAGTTCAAAAATCAGGATGAACCTGAAGACGCACCTTCTTCTCGATCCTGATTTAATATTTACAAAATGTAGTTCTGTCAAGTCTAGATCAGCAGGATCCCTTCTAACCCAGCACCCCCCCCCACCCCCCTCAACAACCTTGGAGCCTTTGTATTTAACAGAAAGCGACGGAATTAATTCCTCTGGCGTGTACATTTAGTATTGTTTGCTACCTCATCGTGACAATTCCAACCTTTCTTTTCAAATCAACTGCTTTTCGGGAACAAATAACAACTCGCACCAAACATTCGCCTCGCCCAGACTGTTGCCATGACAACGGGGAGAAACAAACTTCACCGACAACAGCTGAGATCAAGGTCATCTTGAAGGCAAATTTTTAAAGCGTTTCAAAGAAAACGTTTTCAAAATACTTACAAACGTCAGTCAAGGCAAAGGCTCGGTTGTTTTGGTGGTGAATACTGTAGAGAATCCTCTCTGCGTGAGTCCTGGATTTTGGACCCGCCTACAGCGTGCGAGCAAGCCAAGGCCCACTGCTCCAGGCTACCGGACTACAGTGTCCAACATGCGGTGCAACAGGAACCTTACAGCCACTCAGACTCTGTGATTGGCCAGTCTAAAGTGTCCAGACTGTCACTTGGCAAAGAGCAAAAAAATACAAAAGCTCCTACCAAGCGTGTCCTTCTGTCTGTTCTGTACACCAAATTTCCCTCACATTGCAGTCCCCTCTTGTACATTTGAGTTTTCAGGAATCTCTCCCGTCAGCCCACAAGCCTGACTGGCAAGCTGCCCCATCATTTTAAATCACTGCCCCATTCCCACTTTCAGTATCCCCATCCTCAGCCTCCAAGTATGGTTCCAATGAAGTTCAGTGGAGCAACAGCATATTATCTTCAGATTGTGCACTTTACAACCATACCAGCAGACAAGTGAGGACCAGGAGTATACCTTTCAGCCCATTTTTCTGCTCCACCATTCAATAAGATCATGGCTGATCTGAATACTTCACCTATCCCTGATAACCTTTCATTCCCTTTTTTTAAATCAAAAATCCATTTACCTTCCACCTAAAAATATTCAAAGACTTTACTTCCACCCACATTTTAAAGAAGAGTTCTCAATCCTTTGCAAGACAAAAATCTCCTCATCTTTGTCTTAAATGGGCTTATTTTTCAACAGTGACTCCTTGGTTCCAGTTTCTCCCATGGGAGGAAACAACCTTTCCACATCTGCCCTGTTATCCAGAATGAACATTGAGTTCAACAGTTTGATGTCACATCTGTCCCCCTTTCTTTAACGATCTGAAGGAATTGAGAGCATTGTTGTTAAGTATCCAGATGATACAAAGCTAGATGAAGGGACAAGTAGTGTTGATGAAGCAAAGAGGCTGCAGAAGGACTGAGATGAGAAAGAAGAGTGGATCAAGAAATGGCAGATGGAATGCAATGTGGGAAAGTGCAAGGTTATACAGTTTGGTACAAATAGGAGTGTTGATTATTTTATGAATGGAAAACGGCTTCGGAAAACTGATGCACAAAGGAGTTAGAGAAGTCCTAATTTGGGATTCTTTTAATATTAAAATGCAGTTGGGGGTAGGCAGGCAAATGCAATGTTAGCATTCATATCAAGAGGGCTAGAATACAAGAGTAGAGATTGAATGCTGAGGCTGTATAGTATTCTAGTCAGACCATATTTGGAATATTGTGAGCAGTTTTGGACCCAATATCTGAGTGAAGGATGTGTTGGTATTGGAGGAGGTTTACAGGAATGATCCCAGGAATGAAGAGCTTGTCACATAAGGAGTGGTTGAAGACTCAGAGTCTGTACTCAGTGGGAGTTTAGAGGATGAGGGTATCTGATTGAAACTTACAGAATATTGAGAGGCCTGAATAAAGCGGACACGCAGAAGATGTTTCAAATAGTACAGAAGACTAAGACTCAACGGCACAGCCTCAAAGTAAAGGCATCACCCCTCAGAATTGAGATGAGGAGGAATTTCTTCAGCCAAGGGGTGGTTACTCTGTCAAACTCATTGCTATAGAAGGATGTGTAGGCCAAGTCATTGAGTGTATTTAAGACAGAAATAGATAGGTTTGTGATTAATAAGGGGATCAAGGGGTGGCAGGATAAGGCAGGACAATGGGGTTGAAATAGCAGCCATGATCAAATGTTGGAGCAGACTTGATGGGCTGAATTGCATAATTCTGTTCCTATACCTTACGGCCTTTATTTTGGGACAAGAGCTGGTGATGATGATTCTGCTATTCACATTGACATCAGCTCCAGACTCATCTTTTGTTTTCTACTTCCATTATTATCTTTTTGCTTTGCAACATTATCCCTATTATCATTTAATCTCAGCTCCTTACAAATATTCACAAAATATTCCCTTTGGTTTTTCAACCCACCTGCACCACCATTCCCACCCTCTAATCAACCAATCAACCACCTTCCCTGACTGTACATGTTTAAAGGCCACCGCCATGTTCCAATACTGTGGGTGCACCAACATTGTATGGGTTGCATTATACTTACATTGTTTGCTAGAAGCCTGGCTGAAATCCATCAAGAAAACTTAGGAGAAAGAAACAGGGTTTTCTCTTTTACGCCCAACATTTCTTTAAGCCTCACCATTTATTAACAGTGATGCAGAAATCATTTGGAGATGCTTCAGCACCTCAAAGGCAATCAAGAATGGGCAATAGCTTCTAGTGACACTGACATCTCACAAAAGAATAACCAAAAAAGACAGGAATGAAGGTTTCAACGATAGATGAGCAGAGGCAGCCCAGACTCGGACTATATAACAGATGTAGATAAATGCAGTCTAGCGGATGTGTGGAGTGTAGTCAGAAGCTCATTACTTTAGACATGGGGTCTAACAGTTCAGAGACAATTAACGAGAATTATCATGAGGTAAAGATTGGTCTTGAGGGTGTACATATGAAAACTATTGCATCGTTTTCAGAAGTCGCCAAGAGGCCACAGAGAAGTGAGAAATAGAAAGGTGTTCCCAGGGTAGTTGATTGAGGACACTAGACTGAACAATGCCACAGTAGGTAGCCATTGCAGGTTATTTGCTGAGATAGTAGAACCAGGCGAGTGTAACACATTCAGCTAAATAACAGCAAAGATGGATTTAGAGGAGGATGACGTGAACAGATGTGTCAAGGGCACAGTGACAAAAGATAGTTTATTTTCCCCTTTGGCACATAGGAAATCTGCGACTTTGATAAGAAGAGCAGGGTCAGACTTGAAACAAGGAGTTCTGGGAAAGTTGAGCGCAGAATAACTAGTTTAAAATTGGAACTTCAAAAAAGTATAAACTCTACATATCTTTTCTGGGTTTTCTGATGATTTCAGCCAGGTGTCTGGCAAACAAGGCAAATGACTACAACAGTTCAAAAGCAAACAGGCTTTATTTTGTTTTGTAGCATTTTAGTTATTCAGTCAGTTGGAATAGCACTTCAAAGGTTATTCTCCAGTAAATTCTTCAATTCATCCACCCAATCTGGCTCATCAGCTTCTTCAAAGTCTCTGTAACATTAAAAAAAAAAGACATTCAGCAGTCATTGCAAGAGCTGCAAAGTACAAAAACGTGGCACCTTAATGTTTATTCTGTTCTGGCCTGACCTGGATGATACTGTAGCAATAGACCCAAAACTGAAAGCTGGGGTACTTTGTACTACAGATATTCCTATATACCAATGGCTTCATGAGTAAGGTAAATCTGGCTGAACAAGTTGTCAGAAACTTAACTGTGCTCTACGCTTCTAAAATATGCAAATTTAGGCAGTTAAGCTGCAACAATGCATCTAACTCCAAGGTCCCCCAAGTGTTATGTCTTACCAACCTACTGGAGAATAGGTATGAAACTAGCTGTAAAATATGAAGTAACGTTCATATTGGCAGAATCACAACAGTATTAAATAGTGTGGCTCATAATGTAGTGGGATTGTTTCTAAATTTGTATGAATACCATCAATATAACTGATCAAATTTGTGAAAAACCTCAATCTTCAATGGTGCAGGAATCAATGGGAGGCAGCTTAGAAATTACAAAATGAATTGGACAATTGGATGCTGCAATTCGTGGATTGGAGTCTTTCTGGATAGATTAATGAAAATGGGTTTAATAGCCTTGACATCTAGAATTCCCTTGTAGTCCATGATCTCTTAACTAGAAATAATTGACAGGGTTGAATTGCATATTCAAGCCAAACCAACAGAAGTTCTCCCTATAATGATTTTTCAGAAGCTTAGATTGGAGTTGCAGTCTCATATATAATGATGGGTTCCTGGTATTGAACAAATATCACAGTCATTGTGATGAAGGACAGGCCAATTTAATTGATATACTTTTTAGGACTAATTTCCTCTAAATATGCCACATTTGCACTTGTTTTCTAAGATGCATGTCTAAGTAACTCTGACAGCTTTTGAACTTACGTGTCTTCATCGTCAGATCTGGGTTCCAATCTTTCTGGATCCAATTCGATTGTTTCCATTTCACCATCAACATTATCAGCCTTTCCAACGGCAGCTGATAGTGGGCCAATGAGATAGGTTCCTGATGCTAAAGAAAAAAAGTTACATTGTTTCAAATGTTAATGGCAAAAGATTAATATCCAAGTTATTGTAAATATAAATTAAACATTAGACAGTCATCCCTACAGACTAAATAATGTAGTCGAGAAAACAACACAGACCTAATTTATCACTAGAAATTTACACAACTAACTTGCTGCCTAGCAATTTCTGGCTTCTGTTGAAAACCACCTTCTACCACCATGGGGGTGAAATTTAGCTTCAGTGTTACACAAAATGAGTGATTGCCAGAAAATAGGCATTTTATTCCACTCTCAACTTTCTTTTCCATTGGCCACCGCCGAAGTCAATGTTCACCACCTACATTTCTATCATCCCACTGTGATCAGGAATTTTCTTTCATTTCTCCTCAGTAATAAATGTGCCACTATATACTCTATTTTGATTAAGCCACATTCCACAGCTTCTTATTCTATATTTGTTATGCATGGTCACAGTTATCAAATACCTATCTCCCTCCATTTTTAACCTCTAGCTACAATCTGAGTTTGATCCTTTCACAAGTGAGAACAGATTCTCCCTATCTGCTTTGTCCAGCCCCTTTGTGCTGTTGAAAAGCTCAAATGAATTTCCTCTCAGCCTTCTCTTCTCCAAGGAAAACAGTTCTAACTTGTCCAGTCCATTTTCATAACTGAATTCTTCACCCCTGGAACCATTCCCATGAATCTTTTCCGCATTTCTCCAATGCTTCCATATCCTTCCTGAAATGTAGTGAGCTGAATAGTTCACAACACTCCAGCAAGATCAACATAACCTTTTGTTGGGTCCTGAGGACTATGCCCTGTTAATAAAGCCCAGGATACTCTATGCTTTAGTAACCTCTCTCTCAACCTGTCCTGTCCCTTCAATACTTCATGTTCATATAAATCTCGGTCCCAATGTTCCTACATGCTGTTTAGAATTCTACCTTTTTTATGTTGTCTCTCCATGATGTTCCTAGCAAGGCGAATCATTTTTCTGCATTGAAACTTTCTGCCATTTATAAGCTAAGTCCACTAACTCGTCAATATACTTTTGAAGTTCTACACTATCTCCTCTTAGTTTTCTTTGCTTCCAAGTTTTGTATCATCTGCAAACATTGAAATTATCCCCTATATACCACAGCGTAGGTCACTAATACAGGAAATATCAGGAAAAGTAAGGGTCCCAATATTGATTGCAGACAAATACAAACCTTCCTCCAGCCCGAAAAACACCCATTAACTACTAATCCATTTCTTGTCACACACCCAATTCCCATATGCAAGTTGCTATGGTGCCTGATCAACTGGAATATATTTACAAGTTTGTATTTAGAATGAACATAGAACATAAAACAGTACAGCACAGTACAGGCCCTTCGGCCCAGGACGTCGTGCCGACCTATTATCCTACTAAGATCAATTTACCCTGTATACCCTACATTTCACTATCCTTCATGTGCCTATCCAAGAGTCGCTTAAAAGTCTCTAAAGTATCTGACTCCACTACCACTGCCGGCAGTGCATTCCACACACCCACTACATTAAAAAAATGTTGAACTGCTACAGTGGTGAAATAAAGTGATTGCTTCTTGATAACGTAGATTAGATCCAGCATAAGAGAATGAATTAAATCAGTCCACATTAATTTTTGCTACAGAGGAAGAGGTTTAGCTTGACAGAATGATTTAAACAAAATTAACATTGCATTATACTGAGCTTTGGAACCCTGCATATCTGATATAATGTAAAACCGTACTGTCAAGAATCAAAAATAGATGCAGTCTGTCAAAGAACAAAGAAAATTACAGCACAGGAACAGGCCCTTCGGCCCTCCAAGCCTACGCCGATCGAGATCCTCTGTCTAAACCTGTCATCTATTTTCTAAGGATCTGTATCCCTTTGCTCCCTGTCCATCCGTGTGCCTGTCCAGATACATCTTAAAAGACACTAACGTGTCTGCGTCTACCACCTCCACTGGCAACGTGTTCCAGGCACCCACCACCTCTGCGTAAAGAACTTTCCATGCATATCTCCTGTAAACTTTCCTCCTCTCACTTTGAACTCATGACCCCTAGTAACTGAGTCCCCCACTCTGGGAAAAAGCTTCTTGCTATCCACCTTATCTATACCCCTCATGGTTTTGTAGACCTCAATCAGGTCCCCCCTCAATCTCCATCTTTCTAATGAAAATAATCCTAGTCTACTCAACCTTTCTTCATAGCTAGTGCCCTCCATACAGGCAACATCCTGGTGAACATCCTCTGCACCCTCTCCAAAGCATCCACATCCTTTTGGTAATGTGGTGACCAGAACTGTACGCAGTACTCTAAATGTGGCCGAACCAAAGTCTTATACAGCTGTAACATGACCTGCTAACTCTTGTACTCAATACCCTGTCCGATGAAGGAAAGCATGCCGTATGCCTTCTTGACCACTCTATTGACCTGTGTTGCCACCTTCGGGGAACAATGGACCTGAACACCCAGATCTCTCTGTACATCAATTTTCCCCAGGACTTTTCCATTTACTGTATAGATTGCTCTTGAATTAGATCTTCCAAAATGCATCACCTCGCATTCAATCACCTGGATTGAACTCCGTCTGCCATTTTTCTGCCCAACTCTCCAATCTATCTATATTCTGCTGTAATCTCTGACAGTCCCCTTCACTATCTGCTACTCCACCAATCTTCGTGTCATCTGCAAACTTGCTAATCAGACATGAATAATTTACAAACTCCCATTTGAAGAACACCCAATCATCAAGTAGTAAGTTAATTTTTAATACAACCAGTTCATCACATTATATTGGTCACAGATGAAAAAGACAAAATAAACGCATCCTTCCATGCAACACTCTCTTGAATCCCAAGTTCCAGGTTCATTTTATTTAATCCATTTTCTTTGACTTGTTATCTCCCTTTTCTTCAAGAAGTGCGAAAAACAGCAGTAGACCCTTTTGCTCTCAAGGCTGTTCGGCCATTCAATTAGATCACAGTTAATCTGTACCTGAACTCCATTTAAGTGCGTCTTATCCCTTGATGCTCTCATCTAACTAGGTTAACCAATCATGGCTTTAAAAAGCTCGATTGGCCGTATTTTAGGGCAGTGAATTCTGGGTTTCCACAATTATTCATGTGAAGAAGTACTTCTTGACATCACCCCCTGTTCAGTCTAGCTTTAATTTTAAGGTTGGGTCTCTTGCTCTGGTCTCAACTGCCAGTTGAAACAGTTCCTCTGCATCCATCATTTTCAATCCCTTAACAAATGTATTTACCTAATTAGACTATCCTTCAAGCCTTCAAACTCAAGAAATTGTAAACCAATTTTATACAGTCTGTCCTCGGAATTTAATCCTCAAGCCTCAAGGCATACTGACGAAGCTGCACTGCATCCCTCTTAAAATTAAGATCTCTCTCCTGCGGTTCAATGCTGACCACAGTACTCCAGATATGATCTGACTGATACAGTGCATCACTGCAAGATCACTTCCACAATTTTGAATTCCAATTCCCCTCTCCTCCTCTGTAGATAAAAGGCAATACCTATTTTGGCCTGCTGTGTTCATCCAGCTCCACACCTTGTTATCTCGGATTCTCCAGCATCTGCAGTTCCTATTATCTCTATTACCTATTAGAATTAAACTTTGATTCCTTTTTTACCTGCACACTAACTTTTAGCGATCTGTGTCAATGAACATGTTAATTGACCTTTGTTCCTTTATTGCTCAGCCCCCCACTGCTAAGATCACAGCCAAAATGGATATAATTTCACACCTCTTCATTTAATCCACTCACTTAATCCATCTGTTTCCCCCCAATCCTGTCCATATCCACACAACTTACTGAGCCTCTTAAAGTATATTTCACCAACTTGGATAGAACTCTAGTTTTCATTCAAGTTATTGCTGTATAGTGAAAATATGAGACCCTTTCGATGTTTCTATATCTTTCTATTTAAGATTTTCTCTGTCTGTTAGCTTCTTCCTTGTCTTCTTCTATCACCATTTCTGTCTGATCATCAATCTACTCGATGGTTCAATCAATTTGTAAATTTCACACCTTTACACTAGTTATTCCCTAATTTTTTATTTAACAATAGTTTTGGATTTGCTTTATACTTGTATTTGCTTTCACAATCTCAACATGACAAAGACCAACTATTTCCACCTTGGAACACTGCTTGGCAGCTGCTGCAGAAACACTATTGCGTTTGCAACCTCTGACTTCAGCTATATCCAGGCTAGGATCCCACATTTATCTGAAACTCCACTCTACATGTTTCAACTCAGACCAAATTCTGTTCCCCAATCACCCCAATGCTTGCTGACCTTTACTGGCTTCAGTCATGCATCACCTTGATGTGAGAATTTTGTTTCAAGATTTCAAATCCCTCCAGGGCCTAGCCCGTCCGCACCTCTGTAACTGTCTGCAGCCCCGCAACCCTAAGCTCCTCTAATTCTGAAGTCCTGAGCACCCTTATTTTAAGTGCTCCACTACTGGTGGCCACGCCATTAGCTGCCTAGCCCTAAGCTCCGAATACCATCCTCACATCTCTTTACCTCACTATAATTCACTGTCCTCCTTTAAGACACTACGTAAAACCTATTTTACAAAACAAAGCTTTTGGTCACCTGACCTAATATCTCCAGCTAAAAACCAAAGGACCTGCGGATGCTGTAAATCAGAAACGAGAACAGAAATCGCTGGAAATGCTCAGCAGGTCTGGTACCATCTGTGGAGAGAAGTCAGAGTTAATATTTTTGGGTCAAGTGACACTTCCTCATAACTGGGGAAAGGTCACTCAACCCTAAATGTTAACTCTGATTTCTCTCCACAGATACTGCCAGACCTGCTTAGCTTTTTCAGCAATTTCTGTTCTTGTTTCTAATATCTCCAGATATTAGTGTCAAATTTTATTTTATACTGCTCCTGTAAAGTGCCCCAGCATTTTATTATGTTGAAGGCCCTTTGCAAGTATTTACTGTTGGGGGGGGGTTGTGTTTCTTCTGGATTGTGGAGATTTGGGTGTGGCCATCAGATGCGCCAAAAGCACAGCAATGAGCAAATGCCCAGCCTGGGAAAGGATAGTGACTGCCGAGGGGGCTAACAAAAAGTGATTTCCTTTGCACAGAAGAATAGAACAAGAAGTGAGTAATCACAAACATTCATGTCTGTTCTCTTTTCGAACAAATAACTGACACTGAGGGATACAGTGCTCGCAGATTATACAACTGTAAAGGAACATAAAATGTTGTGACACAAGACTCAAGTTAAAGCAGATGAGACAGCACACCACAGAACAAAGCAGTTTGCACTAACAAAAATTGTTAAGGGTATTGAAAAAGGGACAGGCACATTTTAATTATTTTCACAGAATTGTTTTCTATCTTTATCGTTTCAAATGTTTTGTTTCAGAAAGAGATTTTTAATGGCCAGAGATGCAACAGAATATTGGGAATGCTAATTTGTACTTAGTTACACGACAGCTCTTTATTTAGTGGATAAGGTTTGAAAGAAACTTTTTTCATTTGATTTTTTTCAATTACAAGGTATTCTGAGATTCTACTCATAAAGGTATATGACATCTAAAAATGTATTGTTATTTACAGCTACTTGTTCCATCACTGAGAAAGTGTATGAATGGATCCATCCACGTGTTTTATCTTTCTATATCTGATGCATTTTCCCATAGGAAGTCAGTGCTGCTGATGTTACCACTGTGCGCCCACACCACACTAATATCAGAACCACAAGTGGTCACCCGTTGCACAACCAGAAGTGATGCGCCTGTTACTGCTGCCTCTACCCGGGGGTCCTGCCAAAGGCATCCCTCACTGGCCATTTCACTCAGGTGACTGGGCAGCCACTGAGGTGGTGGGTGAAGCACCAGGGCTCTTTCTGAGCACACCTCTGGGTCAATGGCTTTGTAACTCATTTCAGAGCCACCAGGCTGCCACATGATATTAAGTTTAAGCTTGAAGCACTTCCCTGGCAGTGATACCACAGTCATTGCAACTGCATGGACTGAGTGTGTGCACCCCTGCATGTGGGGTGGCAACAAATGCAGCTTTCTACATTATGAACTCATATGTTATAGCAACACAAAATATGTTTAGTTGGCAACCATGTACAAATTTACAAACTGCTATAGTTTATACAAATGCGGCACACACCACTAACCTCAGAATAAGGGTCAACAGTGACAAGTGAAACTTTCACAACTGGACAGACCTAATTGGATCACTGTAATTTTTAGACATTTATTGGACTATTTCTTGTACCATTTATCAAAGTACTGTATTGAATATTGTTAAAATTAGATTCCATTTATTAGCATCATTTTCAGGAAGATACAGCTGGGGTAGGTTGGAATGGTCACAATGGCTGATTTTCAGAGAAATGTAAATACTAAATGAAATTACAATCAAATTTAGTGAGAAAAATTGATGACCGTGGAAACAAAAGTTATAGAACCTGCAAAGATACTGACATAGTTTAGTTATATATACATTTGCTGCATTAATGGTTTTTACCAGACATCCTATCAAGACTTTAAAAATTTCTTCGAAAAAAATTCTTGAACCAGTTTCTTACCTCCTTTATCTATTGTGTAGGTCTTAAATGCAAAGTTTGAGTTAACATTCTTTAAGAAATTCAGTACTGTTTCAGGAGGATGTTGGCTCCACTGTTTTCGAGGGTTACTTTTAGGATAAATTGTCACATTATCACCTAATAAACAGAATGCGTCAACGTCACCAAATGAATCAGAACTTCCTTGCAAGAAGTTTTTGCAAAACCATACAAGATAGAAGAACAGTTACCGCTGCTCACGTCCTCAACAGCCAAGTTGGATGTCAGTTTCGCATTTTCAAGTATACTTAACACTGTTGCTGGGGGAAAGTCACCCCATTTCTTTCGACCCGGCACACTGGAACAAGTTTTACCACTTTGGATTATCACATGGTCCCCCTTTGGTGTTACTGGTAATGAAATAAACAGGGTTACAAATTGCAACAACAATAGACAAATATAACACAGTGTGGAGCTGGCGGAACACAGTAGACCAGGCAGCATCAGAGGAGCAGGAAAGCTGACGTTTCAGGTCAGGACCCTTCTTCAGAAAATTGTCTGAAGAAGGCTCCCAACCCAAAACGTCAGCTTTCCTGCTCCTCTGATGCTGCCTGGCTTGTTGTGTTCCTCCAGCTCCACACTGTGTTATCTCTGACTCCAGCATCAGCAGTGCTTACTATCTCTGAGAACATACACAAAGACAGCATGAAAATAAAAGTCATTTGATTCTCTAATTCTGCTAGTTACACAAAATATGTACAATTTACTTTTGAGAGAACTGAATATGTAGCTATGTTAATCAATCTGCTTATTTCCACATAATAAGTTCATTAATGGAGAAGAATTAACGTATCGTATTTCTGGCATTAATAAACGTCACAAAAACAAAACTGTAAAATCAGCAACCAGAAAGGAAAAATGGTAAGATGTAAACATGGAGAAGACCTCAAACGGAGTGCTTTCAATTAGAAAATGTTTATAAATTATTGCAAAATAACACATATATGTCAGGGTTAGCATCAGTATGAGAAGTGACAGTGAAAACTTTGTAGTTCATAATTGTTGATGACGGCAAACAAAGCCAGCCTAATTTACCACATTTGGAAATTTCACTGTGAAAATATCAACAGAACTGTTGCTTTAAAGAACTACTCTACCTTCCATTTGAGAAGCTGTTTCTTCCAATGCTTTTTGAGCTAAGCTCTTGGCAATGCTTTCTCCTTCTGCTGGGTTCCATTTTCTAACATCTGGTGAAGCCTTTGTGGTTTCCTTAGAAGGTAAGATCAGGTCACACACAAAAAGCAAAAAGGGAAAAGTATCGAACAGAAACACCAACACTAAAAATAAATGGCCTCGCAAACCAAGAAAGCAATTTTTCCTATGGACTTTACAAATTGGGCAGCAAATTGATGCTGTTATCTATCAATATTTGGCACCTGATTTACAGCACAGATTCCAAAATTGGCACACCCAAACCACATCAAGTGCTACACACCTCTTCTGATAATTTAGTAGAATTGTCCTTAATTGTTATGGCAATTAAGCTTGGTATCTTATGGCAGGATGTGAAGCATGTTGTGACACTAGACATTAAAGATCCCCTATCTATTTACTTGACTCGTACCTTCACTCAATGCCAGTAGACTCAGTGATGATCAAATCAATGGGCGTGTACTGAGAAGTCCAAATTGCACATATTCGAAAGCCTGGTTTGATACTATGCTCCCTGTTTTACAGGAGGCTTCAGTAATACATACAGTCCTGCCCTTCTAATTTAGGCAATACTGAATGTTTAATGTTTCTAAATCATAGCGATTATTAGAGCTGAATGACTAAATGAATCACCCCACACTCAGGGTCTACTTCCAGTATCCAAGAGTTTATTGATGTTCCTTTGGGGGTCTAGAAGCTTCTTTGTTGAACAAACAAAAGACGTAAACTCTTATAAATTGTTTTCAGCTGGCCTTAGTGTTTACAAACCAATTGCAAACCAGCCGTGTTATTGATTGATTACATATATATCCAATCAGGTCAATCATGAGACTGCATGATTATTTTGATTTTCATTGATAGGTCTTGCCATGATTTCATGATATTTACCAGAGTCCTTATCACCTATCCTTGGACTCTCACAATGCATCTTATGTAACCACAATTGTATTCTAGTCAGCATTATTAAAGCTTCCTGTAAAACATGGAGAATAGTTGTAGCAAACCAGGCTATCCATTATGTACAATTTGGACTTGCTCAGTACATGCATAATTGATTTTCTCACCACTGAGTCTACTGGCAAAGAGTGAAGTTAGGAGTCACGTAAATAGATAGGGGATCTTTAATGCCTAGGGTCACTGTTGACTTCTGCACCTGTTATTCAATTCTCCCTACAAAGTGGGGGCTTCTCCTTGATGTCTAAGGCTGTCTGTCCACAGGAATTCAGTTAAATCCCTTAATGTCTGTTACATTTAAAATTCCATTATTTATACAAGTAAATGATCACCTAAAGAGTCTTGACCAATGTAAGTCATGTTTTTCTCCTTCTATCCCATACTAAATAGAAAAAAGCCTTTAAATTAGCTTGCAAGAAGGGCTTCTATCAGTGCTTCCAAGGATCAAAACTATATCTGTATAAGCAGCGGCTGCATTTTTGCTGCTTCTTAATAAGATCCCATCGTGTGATTTTTATGAGACACTTTATAGCTTATCTAGTTGCTATGAGTACGAAGGCCACAATTCTGACTGTGCAAACTACTGCTTCAGTGAACAATTTTCTTTGGCCGTTTTTACACCAATTAAAAACCACAGGCTGCCATTTTCTGTTCACTGAGAACAACAGGCAACTCTAACACTTATAAAGGGAAGAGAAGAAAGAGTGTGTCAAGGATGAGGGAAATGTTAATGTCTGGGTAAAAATGTAAAATGGCTGTTATAAAGTTTTTAGAATGACAATAGTCTCCTTATATAAATTTATTGCTCATGGTTTTTATTTTGTTTTTGCCTTAACAGTAACGCTCATAAATAATGGCATGAATTAAATTAATGCATCTGGAGGATTTGGATTGTTAATAGTAGTTTGAAGAATAACAACACCTAAACAATGATACAAAATGGAGTTGATCAGCGAATGTTCTATAGTATCTCATCAAGCATTAAGATCTGTGTTAGTCAATTCAGTATGATGTTAAATGTGATAATTCAGTCTTAACAACCTCAACTGAGCCTGCCATGCATAGACAATATAGCTTACCTTCCTCATAGATTTTCCTATTGTTATGGACCAGACCAGATTCCCTCAAAATATTTTAAGAAGGCAGCCTAGACCCTAACTTTTTCTTATTTTAAAGGCAAATGTAAAACGCGGTGTTCCAGATGCAATTCGACTGGCCAAACTATATCAACATTGAGCAAGCACTAATTATTCAAACACTCGAGTTAAAATACAACAAAAGAATAACAACTCTATTGGAAAAATTAACAGAATAATAGATACAGTAACTGTTACTAACTAACTGTTCCAATATAGTAACTTCCCATCAACGCACCCCTTGACAAAAAAACAAATTTGGAAATCAGATTTTGTCATATGCAATGCCTATAATAGGAAAAAAATCCCTAGCTTCCAGCTGTAACCAGTACAACGGGAAAAATAGTTTATATTTCTTCAAAACACCCGCAGCTTCTGCTTAAAGCTAAACCTAAGAGCTAAAAAAGCTAGAAATCCTGGTCTGTGAGAGCTATCCACGCTCAGCCAAGCTGCTTTTATTGTTCCAATTTTTAAAAAAAAAACCCAGGCCTCAAAAGCTATTTACATTACCAGACTCCTCAGTACCCTGTTGTTCAATCTCTCTGTTAAATGAAACCAGGACAAAATACAATAAGCCGCAGCATCATCACACTACTCTCAAAATGTCTGCACTTCCACCACATGACAGTTTCTGACGTACAAGCTGAAACAGTGAACATCAAGAGGTTATTCAAATGGGACGTATAAATCCATCTACACTTTCTATCACAGACATAATGCGTAGGAGAGGGAATCATGGCTAGAGTGACATTCTTTACATCTCCTGTTCTAACGTTTATACGCAACTTGTACCTTGCAAGTAGCAGTAATTAAAGATTAATGCATATTTACCAAGAATTCATACAAACCATATTTGCACTTCCACCAGCGTTGGAGGAGACATCTTCACATTTACTTGGTACACTGGCTGAAATGGATTGAAATTTGCAAACTTGTATATGGATTAATTCCATAACTTATTCAATAGAAATATCATGTAGCATTATTTCCCAAGAATTAGTTTCTAAAATGCTTTAATACCTTTCACGATCCTCCTGCATTTATCTTGTGCTGTTTTCTTTTTGGCTTTTACTTCACAAAACTCCTTTTTAACCATCTAGAAGAACAGATTCAACATAACAAAATATACTTGAGAAGGAGCTCAGATTTGTGTGAAGCAAAACGGTTAAAAGGAAGTGAAAGAGTAGAAATCAAAAACAAAATGAAGCATAGGCAAGCATCAAATTGTAACAGAGAATAATGTCCAAGATGCTTAATTAAAGGCACTCTATCCTATCATTTACTCCCTACTCCACCCACCTCCTTATTTTCTGCATATAAACTGACGTTTTTCCAGCCACCATCAGTTCTGAGGAAGGGTCACCGGACCTGAAACATTAACTGTTTTCTCCTTTACAGATGCTGCCAGACCTGCTGAGCTTTTCCAGCAACTTTGTTTTTGTCAATGAATTTTTGGAATTCTCTCCCGCAAAGGGCTGTGCAAGTTCAGTCGTTGATCATGTTCAAGTAATCAAAAGATTGCTGGAGCATTCATGGGATATGGAGATAGCATGAACAAGCAACAAAGAGGAGAAACCATGATGTAGTTAAATGCAGAGTAAGTTTGACAGGCTGAATAGTCTCCTCCTGTTCCTGTAACCAAGAACTAACACAATAAAACCAACAATAAAAAAGTGCAAAGGATGGAAATTACAATTTAATCCTCAAACACTGGAAATGTAAAAGCCAGTCCACATCTAAAACAAGTAAGACATTTCATGAATAATTCTTCATCCAATTAGAAAAACAGCACAGGGATATGTCTCACCTCAGGTGATAAAAACTTGTTAATAAGCTTTGCAAAGCAATTCCTCGCAAGAATAGTGCTGACAGAGGGACGATCCTTTGGATTTCTTTTGAACATTTGCTTTATGATGTATTGCAGTTCGTAGGAGTAATGTCTTGGAATTGGAGTGTAAGTCCCTTTGCAGATTTTCAGGATGAGATTCTTCCAACTATTAGACTGGAACTGATAAAGAAAAAAGCATTGCACATCTATATTAGCACTATACAGAAAAAAATATTTACTTTTCACAATATAAATTTGAAACATGACCTGCACTTCTGAAAGTGCATTCAATGGAGCATTTCAAGACACTTTGACTGAATAACAGATTGTATGAATAGTCTTTTTTTAAAGCAATAGTTTTTTTAAAGCAATAATTTTTTGGCTGGATGATTATTTTTAAGCTTCTGTCTTGATCTCCCTACGTCATTAACTATCTTCAGAGATTCTGTATTTAAAGACAATCCCCATGTGGTTAAAATTGGAAAGTGTTCTGATTTTCTTTTATTAAAAATCTTTGACCAGCCACTCTTAACTCATTTTACCCTCTTCACTATCTTTGCACACAACTATTCTAACCTACTCTCGGGTGATCTTTCACATTTTACTGCTTGTAAATCTGGATTTATCTAATATACTGTACTCCTGTCTTAACTCACAGCCCGTTCCATTCCCCTCTCACCCCTGTGCTTGTTGACTTACATTAAACCCCGGTCAAGTAACACTGTGATTTTATAATTCTCATCGAGATTTTCAGTTCCCTCCGTGACCTTGCCCATTTTATACTGCGTGTGGGAAGTCATACAATCATAGAACCTCGACGGTGCAGATATAGGCTAACCCACTGAGTCTGCATCGATCCTCCAAAGAGCATTCCACCTAGACACCCACACATATTTACTATGGCTAATCCACTTAGACTGCACATCGCTGGACAAAACAGGGCAGTTTAGCATAGCCATTCCACCTAACCCTGCACATCTTTGGATTGTGAGAAGAAACCACAGCACCTGGCAGAAACCCACTCAGACATGGAGAGAATGTGCAACCTCCAGACAGTCACACAAAGCTGGAATCGAACCCGGGTCCCGGCTGCTGTGAGGAGCAGTGTTAATCACTGTGCCACCTCAAGTGCCTTGGGATGTATGACAACATTAATGGTGCTAAATAAATATCAGTTGTTTACGTTGCAGCAGAGGACTTGCCAACTGTTCTTCCGAAAACTGCTACTTACAGGATGCCGTAGAGTGCAGAGTTCATACAAAACACATCCTAAGGCCCAAATATCACTGGAAAAGTAAAAGAAGAATCCGTTATAAATCGTACAAATTGAATTACAATAAAAAAATCAAACTCATTGTATTATAGATAGGTAGAACGTAAACAACATTGCATCTTTACACCTTCACTAGTTGAGTGCTACATTCCCTTCTACAAAAAAAATTATCTTCCTTTAAGTAGTTGTTATAATGAGGAAGCTGTGACAATGTGCACTTTAAGAACTTTTCCCCATTTGCTTTCCAGATGCTGCTGGCTCTTGCTAAGGTACGACTACAGAGGCACCTGCAATCATCCAGAACCTCAATCAAAAAGATGCCTAACAAAGTGTACAGTTAGGTTCTTTGTTTTACAGGATGAATCTCAGCCAAGGCTAATCCTGTCTATGAACAGTATTCACATTTGTATCTTTCAGTAAGAATGAGTTGTTAATCATTTTGTCAACAAGCTTCTTGGTACACAATCGATTGTGATTTAATCCAGATATCTCAACTGGTTAATCACTGCTTCACTAACGAAACACATAACCAGTTTTCATTCCACATGATGTAAACATCATGTATTCATTCATCATCTTGCTCAATAATATAGCTTTTAATAAGGAGCAAATTAACACCGGTTACATAGATGTTAAAATAGAAACAGAAATTTTAGCATTGTAAGATATCCCACTTTACATGAATTTAAGCCAATCTTGGAAGCCGGTTTTACACATTCCCATTTCCCTACAATCTCCCAAAACTAATAAATTTGAGCCATCTCCTCAGGGCAAAAACAAGTGTGATATCATACTACATTATCCCATCTCCTGAATTATGTCTCTGATTGTTAAGCAGAATCTAAACAATGTTATTTCTTTTTGCTGTCAACCCCATTCATTGAAAAATGTAACTGAAGCTACCTGTCCTGTGACATTCCAGCTATGAAATTGTTGAGCGAATGAGTACAAAAGCTGATAAAAGAGTTGGTAAATGTGCTTGTCAATCAACTTTATGAAAGTAAGTGAATTTTCCTGGTTAATTTGACCTGTCTTGCTGGCTAGCAGCTGGAATGTTTTAAAAAAAGTCAATGCAGTAAGTATACCATGTCCTCCATACAGTATTAATCATCTCGTTTCTCAATTAAGTTTGTACCTTTTGTTATTGTAAGGTTTATTCTCCCAAATTTCTGGAGATACATAGTATGGTGTTCCTACATAGGTGTGAGCAAAGGCCATGGGACTGTAGAGAGGAAAGAAACATTACAATAAAGAGCAGACAATTATTATTGACAACAAATCAGATTATACAGAATGGTGGTACAGAATTATATGGAATGTGGAGTGTATTACTTACTAGATTGTTAGGGCTCTTCAAAAACAAATTTGCACTAAGACACATCAAGCTAGTAACAATCACAGAATCATGAACAATCTTGCCTGTTCAGTAGATGTGCAGATCCAAAGTCTCCCAGTTTGACCACTCCATTTTTAGTGAGGAATATGTTCTGTAATTTAAAGCCAGACAATGAGGGTGAATTTTTATGCAAATGTTTCTTTAAAAAATTCATTCATGGGATGTGGACATCACTGGTGGGGCCAGCATTTATTGCACATTGCTAGGTATGGAGAGGAACTTGCAGGCAGTAATGTTTCCATGTGTCTGTATCTGCTGCTGTTGCCCTTCTCAGTGGTAATGGCTGGTGAGGAGATGACGTGCAGTAGTAGCTGCAGTACCACAGTTAGCTACTGTATTGAAAATGAATTTGAATGAGCAAAATAGAGATTGAACTCAAGCCTGTGAATGGAAAGAATGCCCGGACAAATAAAATACTTGAATTAATGGAATGAAGACATGATGAACAATATAGTTTCAAAGCAGTTTTGAATTTCTTTCCCCACTGACATGGTGGTATGTGGTTAGTGTGGACAAAATTGCAACATTCCAGACTGGGTGTAAGGAAATTATTAATGTACAAATTTAATACAAGTCAGTATTAACAGTGCTTACATGACATAACAATAAGATAATGTTCTGTTATGAATTATAGAGTCATAGAGCTGTACAGCCTGGGAACAGACACTTGAGACCAACTCGACCGTGCCAACCAGATATCCTAAATTAATCTAGTCCCATTTGCCGACATTTGGCCCATATCCTTCTAAACTCTTCCTATTCGTATACCCATCCAAATGCCTTTTAAATGTTGTAATCGTACCAGTCTTCACCACTTCCTCTGGCAGCTGATTCCATATACGCACCACCCTCCCTCAGATCCCTTTTAAATCTTTCCCTTCTCACCTTAAACCAATGGCCTCTAGTTTTGGACTCCATTACCCTGGGAAAAAAGACCTTGGCTATTTACCTTATCCATGCCCCTCACGATTTTATAAACCTCTATGAGGTCACTCCTCAGACTCCGACGCTCCAGGCAAAACAGCCCCAGCCTATTCATCCCCTCCCTATAGCTCAAATCCCCCCAAACCTGGCAACATCTTTGTAAATTTTTTCTGAACCCTTTCCATTTTGATAACATTCTTCCTATAGCAGGGAGACTAGAATTGCACTCAGTATTCCAAAAGTGGCTTAACCAATGTCCTGTACAGCCACAACATGGCCTCCCAACTCCTATACTCAATACACTACCAATAAAAGCAAGCAAAGCAAACGCCTTCTTCCCTATCCTGTCGATATGAGACTCTACTTTCAAGGAACCATAAAGCTGCACTTCAAGGTCTCTTTGTTTAGCAACATTCCCCATGACCTTACCATTCAGTGTATAAGTCCTGACCTGATTTGCTTTTCCAAAATGCAGCACCTCACATTTATGGCTAATGAGAACAAGTGCAGCAAACTGAAAAAAAAACCATGGGCAACAGCAACATTTTACAACAACAAGCTGGCCAATGACAGGGTAACAGGATAGCAATCTTACTGCCAATTCAAGTGAGGCTAGTTAGCTATCTCAAGACAGATCAGGAGTCAAAGCTCTGACCTTTCCATCTCATGTAGCTTGGTTAAAAATGGGCAATGCAGTAAACACACAGTCACAGGGGGGTATCACAGAAGTGTAAAATCAGTGTCAGGTATGCATCATTTTGATTTATGCAATGTCAGGTTTTTGCACAGATCTTTAACAAAGCCAAATGACACCATATTTGAGGGCTCTGGTCTAACCTGTCTCTATATCACTCTCTGTACATTCAGTCACTGTCAGTTGGCTAATTTGAGAGGAGTCAGCCAGACTGTTAGCCAGTTAATCAACAAGGTAACATAACAGTAATCTAAGGCTTTTGAGGCACAGTGGTATGTACCTACCTCTGCACCAAGAGGCCTGGGTTCAAGTCCCATCTGCTCTGGAGATGTGTATTAACAGGTTGATTAGAAAAAAAATCTATAATAGTAATCTAAGCAATTTGGGGCAGCATAGTGGCTCAGTGGTTAGCACTACTGCCTCACAGTGCCAGGGACCCGGGTTCGATTTCACCCTCAGGTGATTGTCTGTGTGGAGTTTGTACGTTCTCCCCGTGTCAGTGTGGGTTTCCTCTGGGGGCTCCGGTTTCCTCCCACAGTCCAAAAAAGTGCAGGCTATGTGGATTGGCCATGCTAAATTGTCCATAGTGTTCAGGGATGTGTAGATTAGGTGGGTTATAGGGCATAGGTCTGGGTGGGATGCTGTGAGGGTCAGCGTGGACTTGTTGGGCCGAAGGGCCTGTTTCCACACTGTAGAGATTCTATGATCTACGATTTCTATGAATCATTTAACCCAGGCTCTTTATGGAACTCTGAGATGTCACATTTGTGTACATTGTTGTTATTAAATGTCTAGATATCTGGCTCAATAAGAACCAGACACTGTTGTGTGTTACATGGGCTAACAATAGAAAACAATACAAAACACACCACAAAACCTCAAAACATTATTTGAAGATACTAATAATAAAATCCAACCAAACATAATACTTAATTGAAATCAAAAGCTAGAAATTGCTGTTAGTGTTTACTGGTTAATGACTTTAGTCAGCTCCTTTTATTGAGGCAATTCTCCTGTTACACAAATTAAGCTAATGCTTCCATTAAGATCCTTGATGAAAAAGAATTAAACAAACCAGTTAAGCAATACTGATAAAAGATACTGATTTTCCAAATTCTTATTAATTGTAAAGTTTAAGTCACACAAAGCCAAGCTTCATAAATTTAGCTTTTATAACCTATCAGATTAGCCTGAACTCAAGCAATCATTTTGTTATTCTTATTAAAGAGTCAAAGTTATTTTAATACCTTGGATTTGATATCTCTGTGTAGAACTCGTTTGTCATGTATGTGCTTCATTCCAAGGCAAATTTGCACAAATAGATTCAACACCTGTTAAAAGCAAAAGAACAAAATAATTTCGCTGTTGTCAATTTCTAACAGCGAGTACTTCATCAACGAGGCACTCTGGATTCTGGGCAAGTTATTATTTTATAGAGGTAAGTTTTTAAAATAATTTGCAATTATCAAAATTGTGCTGATTGTTCAGGCTAATTTTAAAAAAGAAATATTTCAATTGGAGTACAATGCTTTGTAAAAGAGCAAAACCAAAGAGATAAATATTTTTATGTTCCATATAGTGAAATTGTGATGGACAAAGTGGCTACAATCACAGGGATGTTCTTGGCAAACAGGGGACTCAGGTGACTGGCCAGAAAGCTAGGGCAACCCAGTGCCTGCCACTTCTTGCCATCTGGCAACTAATTTGATGCTGTTGGAACTGCTGTCCCTTTAAAGGATAAGCGTCCATAGGTATTGCTGGCCAGTTGGAGAACCAGCAGCCAGTGGTCTCAGGGTAAGTGCCTGTGGTTTTTTTTGGGAGTGGTAGTTGAGCATAGATCATAGAATCATAGAATCCCTACAGTGTGGAAACAGGCCCTTCAGCCCAACAAGTCCATGCTGAGCTTCAGAGCATCCCACCTAGACCCATCCCCCTGTAACCCACCTAATCTACACATCCCTGAACACTATGGACAATTTAGCATGGCCAATCCACCTAGCCTGCACATCTTTGGACTGCGAGAGGAAACCGGAGCACCCAGAGGAAACCCACGCTGACACGGGGAGAACATGCAAACTCCACACAGACAGTTGCCCGAGATGGAATTGAACCAGGGTCCCTGGCGCTGTGAGGCAGCAGAGCTAACCACTGAGCCACCATGCCACCTTAGCCACCATGCCACAGCAAGAGAGCAAGCTGGTGAGCCAAAAAGGGGTTACTTCCAAATGAGCTACCCCATGAGCATAGTACCCAATTAGGAAGGCCCGTTCCCCCAAAGATGTAGGAGAAGCAAGGGCATTTAACTGAGGAAGGGGCGGGGGGCAATCTTGCAGTTTCCCGTAGTTCAATCTAACATCTGGCCAGGTCCAGACAACCCACAAGTGTAGCTAGAACTAGGCACACCACAATTCACACAAGCGAATCCTGCCCCTCTGAGTCTGTGATTAGGTGTCACTCATGGGTTTTATCACAGGCTGTATACCGTTTCCTCTGGAAGTAGTTTCTCCTTTCGTTGCAGGAGTTTTTCTGTGAGATCTCCACCATCACAGTATTCCATCACTATATAAAGATGCCCTTCAGCTGCAATAGGAAAAAAACATCATAACATTAAATATGCAATGGTGCATAGGATAGTGAAACCCTAACTTAACTAGTTCCTGAAGCAACAATTTATTATATTGCAGGATTCTTTTTATCCAAAACCATAATATTTCATCACAAATTATGAAGTAGAAAAAACATTCAAGAACAAAAATGGACCTTTATGTCTCTTACTCATCTGTAGGGTTAATAGCTATATGTTTCTGTTCCACGGGAGATTCTTTCCAGCCCTCTTCATCTAAGCCTATCCACATGTCTATTCCTTTCCTCCCTGTGCACCTATCAAGCTTCCCTTTAAATGCATCTATGTTATTCAGTTAAATTATTCTCACCACTCCTTGAATAAATTACATTTTATTGCCCTTAATTATGGACTCCCAACAAATGGAAACATCTTCTCCACATCTATCATTCAACACTTTCCAAATGTAAAGGCTTCTAATCAGCGACCTCTTAATCATTCTTCCAAGAGAAAAGAGTTCCATGAAGTTGCTTCAATCTTTCCTGATCGTTACAGCCTTTCTTTGTACGTACATAGATGGCTGCTACTTTAAAAGAATAATTATTCATTGTAAGATGTATCAGGCTTTCAGAGCATGAAATGGGGAAAAACAGAATGGTGAATATATTGGACATTAACAAAAATTTGCCAGCCGAAGAGGAAAATAAACAAGAAAGCTTCCCCAGTTGATGCAGAGCAATATAGCTTTATCTATTTTCTTTTCTCCTAAACATCTTTAAGAACTTACCAGGAATAATATTTATTTAATGGCCTTTTCATATTACTTTCATAATATGCATTAATATAAAAATGTGCTTTAATCTACATCCAAAATTAAAATAATCCATCTCTGCCACTGCTCAAGATTTTAAATATTTGTAATTTCTTCCCTTTATTTCCCCTTTTTCATTAGCTTCCTTCATCATATTTCACAACAATGATAAATACTTTATCAATGTGATTAATTCATGCCAAAATGGTTTCATACAGCCTGTACCAGAAGTGAACTGTTTGCAAGTAATTTTCCTGTCAGCCCACACTGTAGTTTCAGGCATTCCGGAAAAAAAAAATCTTTCCTAGAGAAGTTAATGGTATTTAAAGTAGATAAATTCCCTAAATCAAATAACCTACATCCCAGAGTATTGAAAGATATGGCTACAGAGGTAGGAGCTGTATTGGTGATCAATTTTCAAAATTGTAAACACTCTGAATGATTCCTGAAGGTCGACAGGTAGCAAATGTAACCACAGTATTTAAGAAAGGAGGGAGGGGAAGAAAGGAAACTACAGACCTGTGAGCCTAATATTAGTCATATGGAAAAGCTAGAACTTACAAGAAAGGATCCAAAACAGAGTATTTAGAAAATAATGGTGGGATTGGGAAGAATCACCATGGACTTGTGAGTGGAAATCATTCCAGACAAACATATTCAAGTTTTTGAAGAGGCAGTGGATGCTGTGTACTTAAATTTTCTAACATTTTCAATAATATTCCAAACGGGGATATGGAAATAAAATTGAATCACATGGGATTGTAGGGAATGTACGGCATTGATTATGAACTGGTTAATGGACAGAAAATAGGAGGAATAAAATAATTTCAGGTTGGCAGGCTGGACCTGTGGCAGTGGGTTACTATAAGGCCTAGTGTTTGGGCCTCAGCTATTCACAATCTAAATCAACGATTTACAATGACGTTAAATGTAGTAATTCTAAGCTTACAGATGACACAAACTAGATGGAAGTATGAGTTAGGGAGAATACCAATGTGCTAGAAAGGAATGCGTAGAGGCTAAGTGACTGGAACAAACATTTGGCAGATGGAATACAATGTGGAGAAATGTGAGTTTATCCATTTTGGTAGGAAAGGCAGAAAGAGAGGTTTCTTAAATTGAGAGAATTTTCGGAAATGTTGAACTTCAAAGGGACTTGGACGTCTCTATTTGCGAGTCACTGAAAGTTAACATGCAGGTATAGCAAGCAATTAAGAAGGCAAACAGTATGTCGGCCTTAAGACATCTTGCACAATTGTGTGTAATTTTGTTCTCCTTACACAAGGGAAAGACATACTTGCCATACAGTAAGAGCAACAAATGTTTGCCAATACTAACTCCTGAGATTGTGCTGTGAGGAAACAGTAAATTGACCGGGCCTATGTTATTTAGTGTTTTAGAAGAATGAGAGATGATCTCATTTAAACATAGAAAATTCTTACAGGATCACAGGGTCAATGCAGGATGAATCAGGGCTGAGGCAGTAGTTAGAAGAAAAGAATACAGTCTCCAAATAAAAAGGGCAAGCCATTAAGAACTAAATTGAGGTGAAATATCTTCACTCAGGAGACAGTGAATTGTTTGGAATCCTCAACTGCAGACAGCTGTGGAGGCTCAGTCGTTGAGTACGTTCAAGACTGAAATTCATTGAGCTCCACACATTAAAAACATCAAGGGATAATGCAGTTAAAAGTTGTTGACATAGAAGATAGGGAGGTGGTGGGATATTGGTGAAATCACAAGACTCATAACTCAGAGTACTAGCAATAATGTCCTGGGAATAGAGGTTCAAATCCCACTGTTAACTGCTGATGGTGAAACTTAAATTCAATAAAATCTAAAATTAAAACCTGATCTAATGGCGACTACTGTCAACTGCCATAAAAACCCGCCTGGTTCACAAATGTCTTTTGGGTAAGGAATCCTGCATCCTTACATAGTCTGGCCTACGTGTGACTCTGGACCCCATCAATGTGATTAACCCTTCACAGCCTTCCACAATGACCTACAAAAGGCATCTGGCTCATGGGCAACAAGGAATGGATAATAGATGCTGGCCTAGCCAGCAATGCCCACAACCATTGAAAGAATAAAAACCAAACATCAGTGGTAGGGAAATTATTTGATATGATTCTTAGGGATGAAATTTATTCACGTTTGGAAATATATGGACTTATTAGCAAACAGGAAGCATGACTTTGTGTGGGAAAGATCATGTCTCACAAACTTGATTGAGTTTTTTGAGGACATGACAAAGAAGAGTGATGAGGGCAGTGTCGTAGATGTTATCTTTATTGACTTTAGCAAGGTCTTTGACAAGGCCCCTCATGGCAGACTGATACAAAAGTGAAGTCACATTGGATCTGGGGTGAGCTGTTAAGATGGATACAGAACAGGCTTAGTCATAGAAGACAGAGGGTAGTGGTAGAAGAGTGTTTTTCAGACTGGAGATCTGTGACCAGTGATGCTCCACAAGGATCAGTATTGGGACCCTTGTATTTTAGAATGATTTGGAACAGAATGGAGGTGGTCTGATTAGTAAGTTTGCGGACGATACAAAGAATGGGGGAGTTCTGGACAGTGATGAGGATTGCCAGAGGAAACAGCAAAATATACATAGGCTGGAGATTTGGATGGTGAAATGGTCGATGGAGTTTAATTTGGACAAATGTGAGGTAATGCATTTTGGGAGACCCAATGCAGGACAGAAGTATACAGTAAATGACAGAACCCTTAGTAGCATGAACATATAGAGGTATCTAGGCATACTGGTCCACAGTTCCCTGAAAGAGGTAACACAAGTGGATAAGCTGGTTAAGAATTCATATGCCATGCTTGCCTTCATTGGTCAGGGCACAGTGTATGGGGACATGGGTTTAGGTAAAAGGGGATAAGTTTAATGGTGATGTGAGAAGCAAGCCTTTTGCACAGAGGGTGATAAGTGCCTGGAATACACTGCCAGAGGTGGTGGTGGAGGGGGATACAATAGCAGAGACATCTTGTCAGATACAAGAATAGGCAGGGAATAGAGGAAAATGGATTGCATTGAGGCAAAGATTTTTAGTTTAAAAAGGGATCATGTGTTGGCACAGTCTTGGTGGGCTGAAAGGCCTGTTCCTGTGTTGTACTGTTCTTTGTTCTAAAACTGCCATAATCTCATTCAATCGCAGAGAGAGTTCAAAGAGCTAAATGGCCTCATGTTCTTATGCCAGAAGTCTAGACTACCGACGGATTCGATAAGATTTTTCCACTGGTGGGCGAAAGCAGAACTAGTGTCTATAAACATAATACTGTTATTAAAAAATCAAAAGGGAAGTTGGGAGAAATATCTTTACACAGAGAGTGTGTTTAGAATGTGGAACCAGCTATCACAACGAATAGTTGACAAAAACATCAATGATGTATTTAAGGGAAATTAAGATAATGTCTGGGAAAACGGAATGGAAAAAATATATAGAAAAGTTTAGCTAAAGAAAGATAGGGGAGTCTTATGCGCAGCATGTAAAACAGTGGCCTGTTTTAATGCTGTGAATACTCTGCAAGTCATTTCCTTTGGAAAACAGCAACAAGCAGAGGAACACTAGAATAAGTTAAAGAGCAATACTGGAGAAGGAATTGTCAAGGATAATTAATTCCATGAAATTCTCACCTTCAAATGAGTCTATAAATGTAACAATGTTGGGGTGCTTCATTTTTGCCAGGAGGATGGCTTCTTTCCATGATCTTTGTAATCCAGAGGGATTCTAAATAAATAAGATTAAAAAAAGATAGATGGCACCTTGCCTTGTTGTGAAAAATAAACATCATCCAGGAACTTCTTTTCCCAAAAATCAGTATTGTACATCTTATTAAAGTTTTATCTTAAGCACAGAACTTTCATCTTTGCTACAATTAAATCATAAGCCATATGGTGTACTTAAATGGTATGCCATTGCAACTCGATGTGAATCCTCTACCTAGTGCTAACTTGATAGATTGCTAGTAAAGTAATCTTATTGTTGATTTTTTCGCAGGTTCAAAAATGCCAATGCAACACTTGAGTACATAATCTGGGCTTCTGCATTTTCAGAGATACCACTTTTCAGGTCCAGAATTAAACCAAGCTCTTGCTGCTCCATTGAAGTGGACATAGAATATCTTGTTAAAAAACCAAAAGAACAGCGGACACTGAAAATCAGAAACAAAAACAAAAATTGCTGGAAAAGCTCAGCAGGTCTGGCAACATCTGTGAACAGAAATCACAGTTAACATCTCAGGTCCCATGACCCTTTTTCAGAACCCAATGCTGCCAGACCTGCTGAGATTTTCCAGCAATTCCTGTTTTCGTTATAGAAGGTCTCATGACACTTTTTGAAGAAAATCAGTAACTTTTCTCCAAAAGTTCACATCATTATTTACCTTTGAAAGATGAATTTCCTTCATGACATATTGCTGACTTTCATTACACGCTTGGACCAAAAGAACTCTGCCAAAGGAACCTTCCCCAATTATCTTTAATACAGTGTAAGCATCCATCATCAAATATTTGCCTGAAAAGCAATTGCAGATGTGTTATCAGTGAAGCAGTTCATACTATTTTACACTTTATTGAACTTTCTTTAAGTAAGAAACTGTTGAATGCGGTTTTCAGATAGAATTGTATACCCTTGTACATGGAACACAGAAATCTGAAACAAAAACAGAAGTTGCTGGTAATACTCAGCAAGTCTGGAAGCATGAGGAGTTCTGATGAAAAGCAACCAAACCCAAAACATTAACTCAGAGATAATGGGTACTGCAGATGCTGGAGAATCCGAGATAACAAGGTGTGGAGCTGGATGAACACAGCAGGCCAAGCAGCATCATAGGAGCAGGAAACGTCAAGCTTTCCTGCTCCTATGAT
>JAHRHZ010000263.1:32925880-32943433 GCA_024137785.1 Ginglymostoma cirratum | reverse complement strand
TAGGAGCAGGAAACGTCAAGCTTTCCTGCTCCTATGATGCTGCTTGGCCTGCTGTGTTCATCCAGCTCCACACCTTGTTATCCCAAAACATTAACTGTTTTCTTTCCACAGATACTGCCAGACTTGTTGAGTTCAATCAGCAATTTCTGTTTTTGAAGTAGAAATGCAAATTTTACATTGTCCTTTATTGCATGCAAGCTGCGATACAGGAAGTCTTACTAGCATTATATAAGGGATTGGTAAGGCCACACCTGGAGTACTGTGTACAGTTTTCATGCTAAAGGAAACGTATGCTTGCTTCAGAGGAGATGCAACAAATATTTATGAAAATAATTCCTGGGATGGGAGAAGTGCCTGCAAGCAGAGACTGAGCAGACGAAGACTATACTCTCTGGAGTTCAGAAGAATTTTAGGTGATTGCAGTATACACTAAAGCACAGACCTTCCTATTGAATTCTTGGCCAAAATCTTTCCCTTAAAAAGATTATCAGAGTAACCTGCTGTTAGTAGATCTTGCCTGCACAAGTACACAAATTGCCTACCACTTTTGTCAAGTACAAGTACTGAAACTCAAAACAAAAGTAATTTGTTGAAAATGTCCTGTCCTGCAACACTAACGATAACAATTTGTACTGACTTTTACGATTTGAGTTTCATTAAAGTACGGATACGGGAAGCAGCCATGCACCTTTGAAAAAAATATATAACCATCTCTAGCGGAAAGCAGACGCAGCGTAGACCGGTTTTCCTTAAACAAGGCGAGATGTGGTCTTGAAATCTTGAACCATATTTAAGAAGAGTGCTAGAATTGGTGGCAGTGGTGGTGGCGGGGCAAGGGGGTTTGTTGTTATTGCTCAGATACAGGATTTTTAACCCTTTGGATATTTGCAAAGAGGATACCGAATGTTCGGATTTGACATATGATCGCACTAAGTCACTATCCCCCAGCTACAACAGATCCACGTCACAGCAAAGGCACGAATACAATGTCATTGCATAAACAGCAGTGATAGTTGACAGTGGGCGGATAGTAATGAATGATACACTTCATACGGGAGGTTTTATATTGCGATCTACCCAGCCTTCATCGATGGAAGGTACACAATAGGATCGCTATTTGAAACGGAGACGATACCAACTGTAACTTTATCAAATTCTCCAAAATAAGCATATCGATGGGAGGACCAAGCTGAAGATCTCGCATTTTTTTTTAAAGATCTACTTTTTGTTTTTTTCCAGTTCTGCTTCCAGAATTTTTTTTGCCGGGGGCAAGTGCGGAAACATATTTCGAGAGATGTAGAGGCGAGAGGAATTCCTGGTTCACGTAACCTACCGACAGTCTGATACAATGTAACACGCGTCTGGCATTCAAAAGCGAGTTTTTAATCCTAATACTACTCTTCAACAGCACCGGAAACGAAACGGGCAATTAAACTACTAGAAAACATTAAACCATTCCCCAACTTTGACACAAACCGGAAATAACTTCCAAACGAGTCCATGGGAAGGCGTTCCCCGTCATCACGTGCTAGGGATTATAGAAAGCGTTGTGCCGTGAGCTAGTGACCCAGATTAATGTGGTAAAATAGCAATGAAACGTACGTTCATTTCATTGTTATTTATGCTCAAAGGACGCACTGTTAGATTTAAAAAATCCTAAAGTTACTGTTCAGCTTTTGGTTTCGGTCACAAATTTTATTGAAGGGCGCAAAATTTGCTATGTTTTATGAGGCGAGCTGAAATAACCACGCTACTCAAATTTAAGTCTAGATTCGATTTTAAGTATCCAATTATGTGGTGTGCAAAGACGTGATGTTAATGCGGTGGATAGAATGCGGCATATTTTTTGAACGATCAGTCAGTAACACTTCCCACTGTCCAAAGGGACCTGGTTGTACTTTTACTACCGTTGAAACCAATTTGCAGTTGATTAAAGGAATTAAGAGAGCAAATGATATTGGAGTGCAGGAATCAAGATTTCTTGTTTCAATTGTAAAAGAATCTTGGTGCGCTGGAGCTACGTTCCTTGCAATTTTAATTTCCGACTTCGGGGAATTTGTTCGTCGCAGCGGCTTCCAGAAGCAGAAATCGATGTGTTGTCATGTCAATGGCATGCGTGGTACCTCCAAGTAGCCACTCGGTTTAGAGGAAACGTTCACCTAGAGTATAGCGTTCAGATTGATTTTATTGCATGAGAGGACACGTTATGCACAGGAGAGGTTCACCAGGCTGATTTCTGGGATGGCGGAACTATGCAACGATGTAACAAACTGTACCTGTATATTAGAGATAATAGGTACCTCAGATGCTGGAGAATCCGAGATAATAAGGTGTGGAGCTGGATGAACACACCTTGTGTTCATGTATATTATTGTGTTTAGGTGAATAGGTCATCTCATTGAAACTTAGCAAATTTTAAGGGGCAAGTCGGGATAGATACAGAAAGGATGTTTCCCTAGCTGAGGTGTGGGTATCTAGAACCAGGGATAGTCTTGGAATAAGAGTCAAGCCATCTTTACGGAATTAAAATAAGGGATTTCTTCACTCTGAGGGGACAAATCTTTGGAATTCCCTACTTGAGAGGACCAGAAGTCTAATCAGAGTATATTCAAGATACAAAGCAATAGATTTCTAGTTACTAAAGACATTAAGAAAAATGGGAATAGTGCTGAGAGATGGTGTTAAGAAATGATCAGCCTAGATCTAGAATTGCAGAGCAGACTCTAAAATGGACCTGAATCACCTATTCCTATATTGCTAAAATATGGTCTGCATTAGTCAATACACTTGTCTGGCCATTACAACAATTATGTAAGTTTATTCTTTTTATTCTTAACATTGGAGATATAGAAATGTATTTTTAAAGTTGAGGTTTGAATGAGATTTAATTCACCCATACTAGTTTACGTATCCTTGTTATTGCAATGTTAATTTCAAGTCCTTCAGTGTGGATAATGAGATCCACAGTTGCTAATCCTTTTCATTGCTAGATGACAGGTTTTCTTATTACAACATTGGAAGTCAAAATGTATAAGGCCAAATCTAACAATTGGCAGATACCGGCAGAGGATTTGGTTTAATAGTCAATTAGATTGTCTCACATAAAGCTTTGTTTGTGATTTTACTGTGGTTACTTTTAAACCTGCACCCAATGCTCCAATAACATAAACTTGTCACAACTACCTGCCCCATCGCTACACTTGTTTTTAAACTGAACTGAAATCAAATTCTAATTTTTGTCATCATTATATTGAATGAAGATTTCAAAAGAGATCTTCCTATACAAATTATTCAGCCAAACCATTCAATATATAGATTGCTACACTTAGTGAGAAATGGGTTGTGTACATTATGTTCAGGAACCAATCCCTTACTGGAAGAATTTGTAAACATTCTCAAAAAAAACAAGGTTTGCTGCATGTTGCTCTTATCTCCATGCTTGCCAAATTTTTCTTCAAGACTGTCCATTTACATCTGTATTTGAGGTGTTTTATTTATTCATATAACACAGTCTTCTGATTTCTGTAATAAAGACAGCTAAGAATTTTGAGAAGCCTTGACAGAATAAACATTAGGATGTTGTTTCCCTGTTTATAAAGCTCTTTAAGGATTATTGTCCCCCAGCCATATGACTAAGACAAAAAGAAAATTTCATCAAGGGATGTCAATGTTTTTGCAATTGTCGGAGGGTTGATCCACATACAAAGCAGACTTCAATAGATCTTTCGATATTAAGGGAGTTAAGAGTACTGTGATCGAGTAAGAAGTGGGGATGACCAGAAATATGATCTCCTCTGTTCCCAATTAGCTTTTCACAAGGTTTCTGTCTATGATTCAAACAGGACACTATGGAAAAGCATAAAGTTTGGCCGTAACTTCAATTTCCATGTTTAAACAGCTCAAGTATAGAAACTAATTTCCTAAGCCATTTACTTAGTAATGGCCATAAACTAAAAGGCTATGATCAAAATGCACCAACTTTTAAGCAAATGTACTACAAAGGATATAATGCCACCTTCCCTGCCCTCACTAAATTTGTTTACACCCTCAAAACAGTCCTATAGATATTAGATCACCACAGAATTAGAGACAAAAAAAATTTCTTTCAATGATGGCACAGACACAGTGGATACAAACCAGGTATTTAATATGCTGAGTCAAAAACCTACATGTAAGCAAACAAGCTACTTAAAAGATCAAATGCAGGAATGGCACTGTATGCCAAAAAAATCTCAACAACTTTGACGAAACTGGCAAAATGTGTGCTACTCCAACAAACAAAGCTTGACACCAAGATAAAGCAACCAGCTTGATTAACATCATATTCACTTTCTCCACCACTAAAGGCACAGTAGTAGCAGTGTAAGATGAAGTGCAAATTTCACCAAGACTCCTTTGCACTTTTCAGACCCATAACCACTTTCATTTGGATGGACAACAGCAACAGATACATGGAAATGCCATTACCTGCAAGTTCATCCAGGTACAAATCCCACCTGCCTTCGAGATGTCTCAACAGGTTTATTAAAAATTAACTGATTCAAGCAGAAATACTTTGGTTGAAACATCCAATAAATGTCTAAGCAGTACTTAAAAGAAATCCAGCCAAAGAGTATCAAGAATCATTTAATGAAAGTAAGCACAATACAAAGAGATAAATACAAAGTTTCAGTTGAGAATGCTATCTAATTCCTAAGCCAAAGCAAAATTAAAAATTAAAAACTCATTTGCATTGTTATTTCACATAGTTTATATTTGTTGCAAGCTTATTAAAAATTACCACATTATGTCATGCAAAAAATACTACTTTTAAAACCGAGACAATACTTCACACCAGGTGAATCCCACTAGTTTTGTTTTCTTTAAAAAGAGAAAAGTCTAAGTAAAGAGATGTTTGATTCAATTAGTGTCTGCTCAAACTTAAATTCCAGGACTGAAGATAGCTCAGTCAAAGCCTTAAATTAGTAGCTTTATTATACACCCATCATGTCTACCAGTGTCTTCCAATCTCCTTTGCAACCATATTGCATATTTTATACAAGATTAGAAATGTGCACATCAAACATTAATAACTAAAGAATTAAACATTTACATTTGCTGAAATTTTGTTGAGGTTAGAAAAATGGATCATTTTTGCACATTGCCAACCATTAATAAAAGCAAAACAAAAAATGGTGGGGAAAAGCTCAGCAGTTAGACAATGTCTGTGTAGAGAGACAAATGAGTCAGCATTTCAAGTGAGTGACTCTTCCTCAAAACTGGGAAACATTAGTGAGGGGTGGGAGACAAGGATTTTAAAAAACACTGTAAAAGAATGGAAGACAGGAGAGAATGAAGGACCAAAAAAGTTATTCTTCTAGGTCCAGAGGGAGTGGAGATGAGGCAAGAAATGAACAAGATGTGCCTGGACCAGTTATGCTGCTAAATGAAAGAAGGAAAACTTAAACAAGCAAAGAAAGAAAACAATATTTCCTATTCACCCACTGCTCAAATAATTGATTACATCTCTAACATTTCCCAGTTCTGACAAAAACCCAGTGGCCTTAAACATTAACCATTTCTCTCTGTGCACAGATGATGCTTAACAAGTCTTATTTGTTTTTACTTCAGAATTAGCACCTACAGCACTTTGCTTTATTAAAAAAGGATTTCTTTTTTCTTAAAACACTGGATCAAGAAGTTAGAATTTCTTCAACTAGAAGACAAGAATAGGCATAGTATTCAACTCCAACAGACTTGGAAGAAACCAGACTTGGGAGTTTTCAAACCATGCTCATTTTCATCCATCAATTTTCTAAGTCTTTGTCATAGTGCAGAGCATTAAAGTACTTTAAAATAACTCTAGCCTTAAACACTAAATTTTCTACACTTTTGTTAAAGGCAGTATAAAATGCAGAATATTAACTATTTAGAAATGGCTAGGAAACAATTATGCAGAAGCAGAGTGCACTGCATTTGGACTAAATGATGCTTTGGGACACAAGGTGCATTTAATTAAAATGTTAACAGATAATCCATATTCATTTGAAAATATCAGTTCATTCTTGTAGTGCATTATTCATCCTGAATGAGTAGGCAGTAGATACTTCTCCCAATTTTTTTAGGTCCTCCAGTGAAGACACACAGGGATCATGATCCTGCAACATTAACGGCATTTGGGAAGATGCCTTTTCAATGCGTTGTGAACGACGCACAGGCGTCAGAAATTTCAGTACGTTGATTGCAGAGTTTCTGTTTTCCAACGGAGTCACATTTTTGTCACTGCAGAAGAGAAGAATCAATTGGTTATGAAGATGAACAGGACCAAGTTACCAGTTATCAAGTCAATACAATATTAAACATATTTAATCCCGGTGTAATTAACTCATAATTGAAAATGAAAATGAACAGATAAAGTGCAACTATTTTACAGAACTGAATCTTGCCAAACACTCAATCTCTTACAGAACATTGTTAAACATCCCTTTGAACTATTAAGATGTACAAAGTATTACTATTTAAAAAGAAAGCAGTTAAAAATCAAGCATTTTCTTACCATTTAATCCTAGGGGTTGCTCTCACACTATACTTAACAGATGATCCTCTATTTTCTATTTTACTTGGTGTCAGTATTTGCTTCAATGGGGTCTTCATGTTGTCAACTGTTACAACTTCCACTCCACAATCCTCTTCATCATCAGCTTCATTTACCACTTGTTCCATAGAAGGAGCATGCAGTTCTTTCATTGTGGTCTCCACTTCTTCCCTTACATAAAGTTGCTGTCGACCTGCTGCAAGGTCTGCTTTTCCATCACAGGAAACTTGCTGTTTAATAAACAAGGGGTCTCCGTCATTTTCTCTGGAAACATTGTGATCATCAGTTGCAGCAATACACATTTCATGGTTCTCTAGAGGGAGATCCTGTTTGTCATTTGTGCAGCCCATATTTTCCTCTATAGAAGGCCTCTCCTCAATATCTGCCAGCTCCACTTTTTTTCCTTCAGGAACACTCTGTTCAGTGACACAACACAGTTCCAGCTTTGGATCTTTCTGTGCTCCATCTTCAGTTTTGTTCATTGCTATTGGTGACAAGAAATACATGTCAAACTTGTAACTTTGCACTGTGATTCTTAAATGTTATGCTTTAAATAATTTTAAAAATACAAGCAGTTTTGAATTGACTTGATGTCCTTAATTTTTGCCCGATGTGAATCAGAAAGAATTGAAATCATTATTGAACTGGTCTCAAAGACAACAAATTCTAGAAACCACATTTTAAAAACTTATCTTAAAATTCCTGGAAACCACTGTAAATTGTAAATTCACCTTTAAGATTATCAACTGCCTAAATGCTACGAGCTAAAAATTCTATGATCTATGCTCCTGGTGCCTTCAGTGCAGCAGTGCTCTCAGAATAACCAATGTAAAGGAAATAAGGTGCAACAATATAGATGACTGATTTGAAACTGAGTGACACACACTTCCGTGCAGAATACTGCAATAACTTGTATCAAATCATCAATTGCTGATTATTACTTATGTGATGGCTGTAAACAAATATGTCTAATTCCTGAAAATTAGAGGCCAGAAAATAGCTATTCTCGTTAGCAGTAAGGGGAAAAAGATGCGTGTTTAAATAATCGTGAGATTATGAATGGCACATTTTAAGGCACTTCACAGCCAATCAAGTACTTCTGAAGCATAGAAAACATGGCAGCAATTTGTACACATAAATGTCACAAAAACAGCAAGATGTTAATGAACAGATAATGTTTTGTGGTATTGCTTGAGGGATAAATATCAGCCATCACACTGACAATAATTTTTCTGCTCTTCTGTGAAAGAGTCCGCTGGAATTTCTCAGAGAAGATAAATGGGCAGTGCAGCATTCATTCAGTACTTTTGCGAAGTCATGGAGTAGGATTTTAATCCACAAACCTCTGATACAGAGGTGAGTGCACTACCCAGTTGAGTCACAGCTGGCAAATAAATTCAGGTCAAAAGACCTACATCCATCAAAAGTCTCCAACTACTGAATATTTTCAGTATTTCAGATGCCAAGTATACATTTTATTCATTCCTGGGATGTGGGTGTCACTGGTTTGGTCAGCATTATCTGCCCATCCTCAATTATACTTGAACTGCTAGAGCATTTCAGATAGCAGTTAAGAGTCACATTGCTGTGGGTCTATAAATCACATGTAGAGCATATTTCCTTCCCCAACAGGCATTAGTGAACCAGATACTTTTGACAATTAACATCATTTACATGGGCACCATTAGACTACCTTTTAATTCCAGATTTTTATGGCTTTCAAATTTAACCATCTATCAGTAGAATTCAAACTACTGTTCCCAGACCATTAGGTTGGGACTGTAGATTAGTTCAGTCAAATATCGGAACATCACCCCCATACATGATTCAGGAAAGGTGCACAAATGGCTCAGCAGTAGAGAATGCCCCCTCTCTAGGAGCACTCATATTCCAGAACATATACATGAAAAAGGCATCAACTCACCCACATGAGTTTTTTTGGGAGTCTTGGTGTTTTTCAAAATATCTACAAGTGTATTGCGTAATTCATTTACAGGCTGTAAAACAAAATAAAACTTAACGTTTGCAAAAAAGTGCACCACAGTTAATTACAATTATCAACCAATCCTCCATTGCGCAACTGTCACCTCAATCTATGACAATCTGCTGCAGATGATGCAAGGAGATCAATAGAAACACCCAATCATTTAAAAAAAGTTTGCAAAACTTATAACTAGCTATTATGTAGACAATAAAACATTTGCAGCAACTCAAATCATAAATTAGACCAGCTTTCTGGCCTCAGCACTTTCTTCAGCATTCAGACAAATCAATCTTGCTACTAATGCTAATTTGCTACTAATGCCAACATCTTGGGCCAGATTTTAGATATAAATCTATGGGTTAATCGGTAAAAATAAAAATGCATCAATTTAAAATTTAAATTAATTTTAAAATAGTGTGAGATGTATAAAGTAATTTTGCTTGGGATAAACTTTTGTTATTAATCACATTGAAAAAATATGAATGCCACAGTTTCTCTTGCTTTGCCCCTGCATTTCTAATCGTTGAAAAAGCTTTTTACTTGGAATATTGAAAGTAAATAAAACTAAGTATTTTAATAGCTAGTCTATTAAATCATTGCCTGGAAGTAAACTTTCAATCAATTAATAAACAAACAGAGGTCACAATTTGAGTACGCTGGGTACAATTTCCAGATTTAATTCAATAAAATGCTAGATTGTTGAAACCAGACTGTATTATTTGCTGACCTAAATCAAGGAGAAACTATAATTGCACTCTCACAATGTAAGCTAACTTACTCGAACAGTTAATTTTAGAAATGCCTTTAATGGTTGCTGTGGCATATTGACTTTAAAAATTTCCAAAGAAACTGCCAGTCCTAAACCTAAATGTGCTCTCTGAGACAGACAGAGTTTCAGCTCGAGTCATCTGCAATTCTGGCAAGAATCTATTCCGTCAAACTGACCAGATGATTAACATTACCTAACTTTTAAAAGACATAAGCAAATGCAATCATGCAAGCACCAAATAAAAATGAGTTTCATTTTGCTGCTGCACACCTGAAGAACTTGGTACAGGAATACAGAGCAGAGATTACAATATGGCTGAACACAAATAAATATTGTAGAAAATAGAATGCAAAAATCTTGGACAAACAAAATTTTTCCCATTGAAAGCATAGATGTAACAGCATTTGGGTCTTTGTCACTTCAGGAACAAACCTAATTTGCCAACCAAGACTTGTAGCGTGTATAAGTGAAAAATGTTTCATTAATATCTTGTAAAGACCAGTTTTTTGTATGTTTGATTGTGAACTGAAATGGGAAAATGAAAGAATGTGGAGAAGAGAGAAAGAGGGAGAGGGGGTGGGATCAAGGGGAAGCAAGTCCTGTCAAAGTGAAAAAGGATCATCTCAGTGAAACATTTGAACAGGGGCGATTTCACTGCATTCTACATTTGTATGTAGAGGTAATCTTAAGGGGCTTAGAGAGTTAAATGTTGATGGTTCTTAATTTTTCCCTGTAGCTGGAATTTATTTCTTTGTAACAAACTAACATTCTTGTTAAGTATAGAAACCTGGTTTGTGCTTTCTATTAACCTGCGTATAGAAAGACAAAATCTTTAATTATTGCAATAACTCCAGTAACAGCAAGGCTTGATTTCCAATGATAACAAGGTGTGGAGCTGGATGAACACAGCAGGCCAAGCAGCATCATAGGAGCAGGAAAGCTTGACGTTTCAGGCCTAGACACTTCATCAGAAATGGGGGAGGGGAAGAGGGTTCTGAAATAAATAGGGAGAGAGGGGGAGGCGGATAGAAGATGGATAGAGGAGAGGATAGGTGGAGAGGAGACAGACAAGTCAAAGAGGCGGGGATGGAGCCAGTAAAGGTGAGTGTAGGTGGGGAAGTAGGGAGGAGATAGGTCAGTCCAGGGAGGACGGACAGGTCAAGAGGGCGGGATGAGGTTGGTAGATAGGAGATGGGGCTGCGGCTTGTGAAACAATTGCACCTCCCATTCCTCAGACGACATGTCCATCCTGGGGCTCCTGCAGTGCCACAATGATGCCACCCAAAGGCTGCAGGAACAGCAACTCATATTCAGCCTGGGAACCCTGCAGCCCAATGGTATCAATGTGGATTTCACAAGCTTCAAAATCTCCCCTCCCCCTACCGCATCCCAAAACCAGCCCAGCTCGTCCCCGCCTCCCTAACTTGTACTTCCTCTCACCTATCCCCTCCTCCCACCTCAAGCCGCAAGCTTTCAAGCTTTCCTGCTCCTATGCTGCTGCTTGATCTGCTGTGTTCATCCAGCTCCACACCTTGTTATCTCGGATTCTCCAGCATCTGCAGTACCTATTATCTTTGATTTCCAATGCACTACTGCAGTGAGACAGGACAATCCTAATTTTTTAAAATGTAGAGAAATAAAGTAAGAGATTGTCAAAGTCAGCAGTACCTGTGCCCCTATCTTGATGGCTTGTTCATAAATAGTCATGACATCGTGGACAGATCCTTTGCGTTGTTCAAGCTGTGCAAGACAGATCCAGTATCTTGCAAACTTCTTGGCTTTTGGAACACTCTCAATGAAAGTTTGAAGAGATTGCAAACAATCTTCACTTGGACAACCCTAAAGAAATAAGAATTCAGATATGAAAGATCCATTTCTGTGCTCTAATTTTTGGATTGGCTGGTGCAGAGAGTGAAAAAACACAACTTATATCACAATTTCTCATGCAAATTAAACTTCAGGAATTTAATTAGAACTATAAACAAAAGGTCCAAATTATCAAGATTCCTTCGACCATCCAACTTCTTGAAAAAGGTAAAAAGTTTGCAGTTGGAGAAATGAAAATCTTTATCCTTTGGTAAGTGCAAAGAAATACATGTGAAATCTAAAGTCTTTTCCATTTACAGGAACATACTCGTAAAATACTGTTACAAGGGAGCTGAGCAACACCTTATTGAAGCATACTGTTGACAAGAGCTAGTGTTTGCAACTTCAGGATCAAAGACATTTAAAATAACTCAACTCCTTAAAAGTAGCCGATTGCCATTAATATGATATGAGTCTAAGAGCTAGAAGCATATATCAAAAGTGATTCATAATTCCTCAGAAGTGACAATGTGGCAACGGTTTGGGAGGGGAAAGAATTTCAGCTGTGCACTGGAATGCAATAGGTCCTAACTGGCTTTCACAAAGTGTATTCCAGAAATATTTCATTGGTTGAATACTAATGATCAGTCAAGAAGATAATTCTTTTCTGGCCTGTTGATACTCTTTGATGACTTTAATGACAGATTGTACTAGATGATGTCTTAATTCTACTACCTCAATTCTTTCCTCTAATCTCTCAAGTCTTCCAAAATGCTTTTTCAATCCTTAAATCACCTTTTTTTTGTTTGTTTTTCTTATCAAAGGTTCTAAATCAAAATACAATTTTACCTCATTAATCTGCTTCAGATGTATAGAAAGAGTCTGGTTAATTTTTTCCACAAGTTCGCTCTGATTCTCCTCCTCAACAATTGTTGTCCAACATGATTCCACTGGTTCTTCCACAACTTTCTTTCTTTGCAATGATGTCGTTGTTGGTCTTTTTACTAATTTCCCTTTTGATGCTATCGATTGTGTTAGCTGCATTCCACTTTAGGACAAAAGTAGTTAAACTAATTTATGTAACTGAAACCATCAGTAATCTTTGGAACTGCAAATTTTAATCCAGATATTGTGTTAAAGCTTCTATTCTGCATAAACAATATGTTTGCAGTGTGTAAAATATTTCAATTTTTAATGCTAAAATCAAAAAAAAACCTCTCCCTATGACAAGTGTACAGTCATTACAGTTTCCATTGAGTAAAGAAAAGTCCTGAGGTGGGAAGAATGATGAACATATTCACAAAGCAGTTCCTAATCCAAGTTAAACACTGAATGCATTTTTTCAATATAAAAAGTGTAATAGATTTGAGATTATAATACAGGACTGTAGTTAGTTCAGTTTTTGAGAACTGTTTGAACAGAAACAAAATTTACACCACTTCTGGTTTCAATATTTCAGAGCAGCAATTGTTGAAAATTAATATAATTATCAGCTGCTACACCACTATATCAGAATTTTTAAAAAAGTTACCTTTTCACTTCAACAGGCACTTTCTGTTTTAGAGGTTTTAGGTTACCAACGACCTTTGAAAAATTCCATGATGGGTGTCTTGCAGATACACTGTTAGAGGTGTTTTGGATTGGCACTGTAGTTTTCTTTGTACTGATTGTCTGAGTTGCTACTATTGCAGTGTCACCATGGCCTGATTGTGTGAAATCTATTTTTATATTTAGCACATCAGTTACAAGTGGTTTCTGGCTGCTTGTAGTGCGGAGGCCAGTTGCTGCAGTCAAACTCTTTTGTTTACTCTGGGACGTGACATTCATTGTCCTCCTAAGAGGATGCATGTTTTCCACTCCCTTCGGTCTAGGCTTGTGCATTATGCCTCTGGATTCGTTATTGTGCATTTCTGCAGAGGCATGTGTTACTAGATCAGTTTTCTCCTGTTTCCTCTCCTTTTGCTGAGAACCTAATCTAAAGGATTGGATTTTAGATTCTACAATCTTACCACGAAATGAGCCTAATACTGGCTTGCTAAAAGTAGTATTAGGCGGCTTCGATTGATTGTTCTTTTCAGCGATCATTAATTTGGCCTGCTCATTTTTGACTGCAAGAAAGGACTGGCTGAGTGTGACCTTCTGGGCTTTTGGTTGACTTTTTGATTTTTGATCTACATCAGAATTGTGCTTTTGGCCAAAAGGTAGCATCTTTGATTCTGTGCTTTGTTGGGCAGATTTGCTTTTCTTAACAGCTACATTGGCATTTCCTTTCAATTTTTGTTCTACTTTCAAATTGTTCTCTTGGGCAGCTAATAGCTGTTTCTCAGGTGGAGTCATTTGCTGTGTAGGCATTGCTGTTTCCCTAGTGGCCGAATTATTATTCACAAATGGGCTTTCCATTTTCAACAATGTGGATTCAGATTGAGTAGAGAATTGGGATATGGTTCTGTTTTGCAGTGGCTTATTTTGAATATTTTTTTTTGTTTCAATCTTCTTCCTTCCGGACACCTATAAATGAAAATGAGGAAATGTTACTTCACAGAAAAAAAGTTGTTCATGGGACGAGGGCATCACTGGCTAGACCAGCATTTATTGCACATCCCTAAAATTCCAGTGGGCAGTTAAGAGTCAACCACATTGCCATGGATCAGGAGTCACATGGACATGGGGATCCCGCTCCCACCCCCCCCCCCCGCCAACAATTGATAACATATTCATAAATCAACATTTGACTCTTAATTACAGATTTTTAAAAATTGAATTCAAATTCCATCATTAGACTTTTTTTGGATACAATCTGCTTTTTGCCAAATTTATTGTTGATTTTTCCTCAGACTGCCTGTTTCGCTGGGTTTCTTGGAGGAAAGGTTTTGGCGTCAGGAGCTAGTTTCTGTCACAATCAAGTGCTATTAGTTGGTTGAGTCATTCAAATGAAAAAATGTTTACCTCTTTACATTTATCAATGGAAAGTACATGGGATCCCTAATTCATGAATGTCCAATTAATGAACACTCGTACTTATGAGCATGATCCCATACAATGTTATAATTTTGAAAATCCAATACATAAACACTTTCTGTACCTTCTATATTGTTCTGCATTGTGTTCCAACTTGCGTACAAATTAACTTGTGAACGGACTCAATTACGGAACCTGTTTACAACCTGGGACAGACTGTACTGTAAAACTACAACTGTAAAGCTTTCAAATGTAAAGCCAACAGAGCAATTTCTACCCAAAGGTACAACACATGAAAAAGGAGAAAATCTATATTTTTCTTCCAGTACCTACCATTGCCTCTTTCTGCCATGTAGAAGGCTGAAGTTTCTCAATGTTTGTCTTGTCTCTCAAATACACCCTTCAAAAGAAAATGACGATCAGTATAAATCAGGAAAATATTGTAGTCAGAAATTGCTTGCCTCCTTCAAATCAACTAATTTAAAGAAAACAAATATTTGTACCATTAGCATTAAAAATAGTTCAATATCTATAAGGGGAAACATCTTTAAAAAGACATTTTCACTGTCATGACATCACAATGACAAGACAGCATCATACAATTTCAAATGAGGGGAGTGAAAAGATTATAAAATTGCAAATTTTCAACTGATGCTCATTAAATCGTGGTGAACCAGATAATCTCATCAGGTTATATGCGAAGTCGCTGGAATAGAACTAAATCAGAAAACAAACAAATGTTACTCATAGGATACTACCAGCATGGATGTAAATAAATTTCTTGTACGAGGAGCACTAAAGTAAGGCACAAGTACAACAAGCAATAGGAAGGCAAATGGTCTTTATTGCAAGGATATTGGAATAGATATCCATTCAAAGTACATTTGGAAAGTGGAGATGGCTTTAGCTGCTGAGGAGGGATAAGGACTTTGCCTGCACTGACAAATTGCAGAAGCTGAGGCCATTCTCTTTAGGTGTTTTAGGAGTTTCTAGGAGTTTAAAATCACAAGAGGTATGGACAGAGTAAATCTAGTTGTTCCCTTTAGCAAAATGGTCTAAACTAAGATTAGAAAGGGTAAATGGCAAAAGAACTAAATGAAGAGAAATTTGATTGTTTTTACACACAGGATTATTCCAGCATCTGAAAATATACTATCTAGAGTGCCTAGTGAAGGCAGATCAACAATGATTTTCAAAAGAGAATTGGATAATTATTTGAAGACAAATAATTTACAGAACTACAGTAAAAAACAACAAAGGAACGTCTCAGGAGGTTGCACTGCAGAAAGCCAGAGACACAACTTATTGAACGACCAACAGCAGTGATCATGAGACACAGAAGTAGATCATCAAGTCTGTTTCAACATTCAATGAGATCATGACTTGATCTAATAAACCTCAACTCCAACTCATTTCCGAAGGGTCTAGGCCTGAAACGTCAGCTTTCCTGCTCCTCTGATGCTGCTTGGCCTGCTCTACACCTTGTTATCTCAACTCTTCTTTCCTGTCTTTTCCCCTTAAGCCTTGATTCCCTTACTGATTAGAAATCTTTGAGCCTTATATCGTCTTAACAACCCAGCCTCGACCTCGGGTATAACTCTGCTGGAAATAAAGAATCTGCAAAAGATAAAGGGCACATTATGACGGCTCAAATAACATTGAAAACTGGCATGTAGCACCCGTGGCGGGGAAACAATACAAGATTTAAAATGTCAATGAACATAGTTAATAAGCCTTTATGCATTTGAATGTATTTATTGCACTTGCAAACGCAAAAAGTGATGGCTTCAAAATCTCCCATACTCCAGCAGTTATTGCCAAAATTTAAAAACACGTATAGGCATTGACACAGAAGGTTGGGGAATGCCTCTCGATGCACAGAGTTAGATATTGTAGTGTAGCTCAAAACTGGGAAACCTCTGAAAGCAGGATTTAGAAGTGTCAAGGTGCGGGCAGGAGGTGAGTGTGACTTCACTGACAGATCGATTTAATATACACACAGATCATCCGTCACCTGTTTTCCAAACGGCTCCTAGCTCGGATCGCCACGTTGTTAGCAGACTTCTTTCTCTGCCGATACTCTTCTAATTTCTGGCGCCTTTGATCTGGGGCGGGGTAGAGACAAAAAGAAGCAGTCATGACACCGTCAGTGCAACCACAGTTTTAGCAATCGCCAGCAAAGTGATGCGGCAAAAGCACCAGCAACATTAACATCAAAATAAAACAACCCACTCGATCAACCGTTCCTTCCTAACCCCGGAGCAACATTTGTAAGTGACCCGGTAGAAACCGCTCGCCCCACAGACTCCTCAAAACCACTAAAGTTACCGGCGTATGACAGGGGTTGCCGAGGCTTCGCCCCGGTAACAGTGAGAACGGTTGACATGTTGCACCTATGTTTGTAAAAACAGAGCAACTTTCCGCTTGACGTTAACGCTCCCCGCTCCAGCCAATCGCGCTGCTCTGTCCCCGTTTGAATTTCGCTCCCCCGCCGCCGATTGGCTGCGCTGCCGCCTTCCCCTCCCCCACCCCACAAACGAACCAAACCACATGACCTCGCACAAACTGACCAATCCGCTCATTCCGAGACCAGTCCGGCTCGCACTTTTGAAATGGCGTTGTGAGCACGTGTAGCTTGAGTGAGGCGGGGCGTGACAAGGACAAAGAGACTATGACCATATGCCGTAGCTATGCAGGCGTGGGTGTCTGGGTTAAGTTTGGGTTCTGTAATGGAATGCAATGTTGCGAAGTATGGAGTGTCTAGAGCGTTATTTTCTGATGCCTTTCCCTCTGGTTTAACCACATGTGGCGTGCTCCTCCGCATTCATTGCAAACTTGCCAGTTCCAGTCATAAGCGTTTGTTCATTCGCTCGATGTTGTAGATATTTTCTAATCAACTTGTTACCAGATGTTAGTACACAACTGTTTTCGAATGTGTCACCTCTGTTTGGACTCGGGTGCCCTGTGAAGGTGATAACGCTAGGACTCAGTTAAAAATCTTCTGGATTGTAAGCACCACCCCCACCCACCATACCCTATCCTACCCCAACTCAACTCCCAAGCGTTGCAGTGCTCCAGCGAAGCTCAGAACAAGCTGGAAGGACAGTTCCTCATTTTCCGTTTAGGGAACCTGCAACCTTCCGGACTCTATCGAGTTCAATAACTTTAGGGCTTGAGCTCTCCCATATCTTCACGCCAATCCCCACACAACCAGGACTTGCTATCATATAGTCTGCTGTTACACAACCCATTGTTAGCAACTAACAATCCCCATTAATACCTCGAAGCCAGATCATTATCACTCCTTTAAATAAAAACCGAAAGAACTGTGGATGCTGTAAATCAGGAACAAAAACAAAATTGCTGGAAAAGCTCAGCAGGTCCGGCAGCACCTGTGAAGGAAAAAGCAGAGTTAACGTTTCAGGTCTGGTGACCCTCAGAACGGTTCTGAGGAAGGGTCAC
>JAHRHZ010000263.1:32875512-32925480 GCA_024137785.1 Ginglymostoma cirratum | reverse complement strand
GTGACCCTTCCTCAGAACCGTTCTGAGGGTCACCAGACCTGAAACGTTAACTCTGCTTTTTCCTTCACAGGTGCTGCCAGACCTGCTGAGCTTTTCCAGCAACTTTATTTTTATTCCATTATCACTCCTTTGTCTGTCTAAGGGCCGTTCTCTCTCTTTGGGCTTTCTCTCCATCTATCCCTTACTCCCTCCCCTCCCACTCTATTTACTGCACATAAATGGACATTTTGCTAGCTACCATCAGTTTTGAGGAAGGGTCACTGAACCTGAAATGTTAATTCTGATTTCACTCCACAAATGATGCCAGATCTGCTGAGCTTTTCCAGCAATTGCCATTTTTGCTCCCTCCAACTGTTGTTGGAATTCACCCATTCAAAAGTGGCTGGCACAGACCGAGTTGAGAGGTGGCACAGAATGTGCACTGCCAATAGGCTGTGTTTATCTTCAGCATAGCACGTAAAGCTGGGTTGCAATATCAAGAGTGTTTAGGCTTCGAGTTTCAATATAACTATGAAATGGACCAATGCAATAAACAGTACAAAATGCCATAGTCATGTCACATAGTTCTCACAGCATGGAAAAAAGACCTTTCTGCCCATTGTGTCAGTGCTTGTCATGAGTCATCTATCTGTTCTAATCCCATTTGCCAGCTCTTCGCAGTGTAACCTTGTGTGTCTTCGAAATCTTGCTGGTTCCTGTCTGTACTACCCCTTTTAGACAGAGTTCCAGCTACCTACCAACTTCTAGATAAGACACAAAATCCTCAAATCTCAAAACCGCCTGCTCTTTACCTTTAAAAGCCTGGTCATTGACCCTTATGCTAAGCAGAAATGTTTCTCCCTATCTGCCCTGTCAATGCCCTCAGAACTTTATACAACTCAAATCGGGTTCATACACATACCCACTTCTCAATCTGCTCTTTTCTCGGGCAAACTGCCAACAGTCACTTAGTCTCTCTTCATAGCTGAATCACTCCAGCTCAGGCAACATCCTAATGAATTTGCTTTACACCATCCGTTGTGCAATCATAACATTCCTATATGTGAGAACAGGCCCCTGTACCGGAGGGTGATAACCTATAATGGTGTTCAGTCCTTGAGGCACTTTAAAGTCACTTGCTGCTCAGAAGAGTTTTTTGGAGGTTTGTAGGGCATGAAAATATTTTTGCACTAATGGATAAGTTCTGAAATGCATTTATTGTGTAGTAGAGGCAAAATCAATTAAAGCATTCAAATGGGAATTAGGCTGTAATCAGAAAAGGAAGTATGTGCAGGGTTAAGGGGAAAGGGCAGGAGAATGGTACTAAGTGAATTGTAATTATTTGTAGCGCAGAGGCAAATATGAGCTGAATAGCTGCCATCTACAATGTAACAATTCTTTGATTCTGCAACATTACAGAGATAACATCTCAGCTCTGAAGTGATTTGGACAGGATATAATGAACTGAGTTCTGAGTGAGCTCAACTTTACAGAAAGATAGGCTAATGAATGAGAAAATTGTTTGAAAATTCTGTATCCTGTAAAAGCACACTAGATGGCAGCAATTTAAGCTTAGACATCAAGTGAATCCACTAACGTTTATCCGTTATGACCTCTTGAGACCCTCAGTTACAATGCTGTTTTGAATTCAAACCCACCTATCTAACGGCTGTACTTTTTCTGCTGTTTGTGTAGAATCTAACTAAATAACTAAAATAGTGAGTGGTATACAAAGCAGTGTCGAATGGATTTGAAGACAATATTAATGATATAAAATCAGTTACTATATGATGTGTAAACATTCACGTAGAAGATGAGGCTTTGGGGCTTAATATGTTTTAATATTACTGAACTTAAAACGTTGCTAAAGGGGGCAAGTTTAGGTAATCAAGGGGTAGCTCATAGAAACCAATAAAATTCTAACAGGACCAGACAGTGCAAATGCAGGAATGATGCTCCTGATGACTGGGGAATCCAGAACCAGGAGTCACAGTGCAAGGATATGGGGTAGGTTTTCATTAAGATGAGGAGAAATTTCTCTACCCAGACAGTGGTGATCCTGTGGAATTCTCTGCCACAGAAAGCAGTTGAGGCCAAAAGATTGAATGTTTTCAAGAAGGAGTTAGATCTAGTTCTTACAGCTAAAGAGATGAAAAGATAGGGGAAAAGCAAGAACAGTACATTGAGTTGGATTAAGAGGTGGCCTACTCCTGTTCTCATTTTCCATATTACCAGTAAGAAGTTGAACCTTTTCATTTTGCACTCAGCAGAGGGATGCAAGGAACAGACTGAGAACAAGGGGCACAATTTCACACAGCAAGAGAAGAGGGTGCTGATTATTTGGTTATCATTGGCATGGAAATATAGCAAGCACAATACCTATCAATCTTAATTCTCAGACCAGGCAGGTAGATTCAGATTCTGTATAGTTATAGAGATAGCATAAAGGCTATGAAGTGACTTAGGCAGGATATAGTGAACTGAGTTCTGGGTGAGCTCAACTTTACAGAAAAATAGACTTGCAGATGAGAAAACAGTTTTAAAATTCTGTATCCTGTAAAAGCACACTAGATGGCAGCAAATCAAACTTGGCGATCAAGTGAATGAACAGACTGTTAATCTGTTATGACCTTTTGAGGGCCTCGGTCACAATTCTGATTAGTCAGGGTGTTGTCATGGGGAAACAGCAATGATTGGCTGCCTCCCTGACTTTTCTTATGATAAAAGTAGAACATGTACAAATTATTTTTGCCTACATAAAACATTGTCCTATGTTCAGCCTCGGAACTTTGGGTAAATGTCCTCCAAGGCGGACTTTGGGATACACCACAACGCAGAGTCGCCGAGCAAGGCTGATAGCCACGTTCAGTCCCCATGAGGACGGCCTCAATTGGGATCTTTGGTTCATGTCGCATTACACCCCACCACGCTATACATCCTCACTCATGCATACACACACACACTTTCTCACACACACACTCACTCTCTCTTTCACACACACACTCACTCTCTCTTTCACACACACACACCTTCTCACACACACACTGTCTCTCACACACTTTCTCTGTCCCCCCGTCTCTCTCACACACACACACTCACACTCTCTCTCTCTCTCTCTCTCTATGCACCCCCCCCTACACACACACACTCTCTCTCTCTCTTCCCCTCAATCTCTCTTTCACTCTCTCACACGCACACATATGAATCTATGGGGTGGATTTGTATTTGCAGATGCATTTTGTTTTATTCAAAAAAGCACCCAATTAATAGACAGTTAGTCAGTATGGCATTTTATAAATTCTTACTTTAGAAATACAACCAGTCTGACTCCAAACTGAAACACAACCAGATTCTAAACAAAGTCTCACACCTAACATGCATTGTCTGCCCTAAAATGTCACCTCTTCTTTATACTGATAAAACCTTTAGTTCTCTCAGGACCGTGACTTGAAAGGAATTCGGGGATTTACGTATACATATTAATCAATTAAAACCTTCCAATTGATTAAGGATTTAATAGCATCTTAAGTTTGTTTAGTACATCCTCATCAATGGTGTGAACCTTTGATCTTTTACTTATAAATTCTGTGTCTGATACTTCCTCTCTCACTAACACCTGAAGAAGGACTGAGGCTCCGAAAGCTTGTGTTTTCAAATAAACTTATTGAACTATAACCTGGTGTCGAGTGATTTCTGACCTTGTCCACCCCAGTCCAACACCGACACCTCCACATCATATGTATTGATATGTAGCTTCTAGTATGCACAAACATTTCATACCGCAAGCCTTGTTGATGGTCCTAAGTTAGTTTCTGGTCATTCTTAGCACTATCCAGATTAGTTAATCAATTATTTCCCATAGCAGAATTACATTCAGGCTGGTCAAGCATGATTGGCACACAGCCCACTGCAAATAGTCAAAGGGATTTGTGGTTGTTACATCCCAATAACTCCAAAAGCGTGTGTCTTCAAATAAACCTGTTGGACTGTGACTGGTGTCGTGTGATTTCTGACCTTGTCCATCCCAGTCCAACACCGGCACCTCCACATCATAGCAAATTATATGGCCTAAATACCTGGCATTACACCTATTGTGAAACTCAAATCATCATTTTGCCTATCACACAAATAAATAACGATAGCATCCTGTTAGTGGAGAAAATCATTTGTGAGTTCACTGCATGGTGATATGCATCAGACAGCTAGATTCACCTGCTGTTCAAATTTTTGAGATTGCTTTGCCCTTCCAGGGTAGACTGGGTACAACTCTTGGCCAAAAGTTGTTGAAATAGGCAATTTCATGAGTTTTCACAATATACAGAAAGTGATGATTTGATCAAGGAAACTGTTATCATGCAGGATAGTTTTGATACGCCCTATCTCAGCATCAAGCTTGCAAGTGACTAGGTGCTAATTCATGAAGTTGTTCATAAAATTGATCTCGTAGTAAGTGGACTGTAAGCTTTCAGTAGATAGGTGAGAACCCATTGGTGGATTCCTCAACTAGTACACCAAGGAAAGTATGCTAGTTTAATTACTTCATTTTAATAGTAAATTTCAGTATAGGATGGAGATTATTAAGCTGTGTATAAAGAAATTCTTTGGGGCAGCAGTACATTCAGGTATCGCAAATGTGTCAATTAGATATCAGAGGTTTACAAGAGGAAGAAGGTTAGTGGTCATTCTACCAAAAATGCATTTCTTATGGTAACCAACAAAGATGTTAGTAAGAGTTGGGCCTTGAGCAGATCCCGTGGCAATGTGCGCATGGTGTAGTTGAATTTGAATGCACAAGTGCTAAATTCATGAATTTGAATGTAGTTTCAGACACTGTTAGCACACTTAAGTTGCCATGTTATAATGCAAATGTCAATGACTTCTTTGAATAGTATGCAAGTCAATAAGCTAAGGGTCATGGAAACAGCTGATCAATGTTGCATCCCTATGGCAATACCCTGACCAATCAGAACTTACCTGCCTGATCTGATAAAGATTGACAGTGAACTGTTCATGCTGCATATCCATGCCAATGATGGCCCAACAAATCCTTACCCTCTTTTCATGCTATAGAAAATGGTGTATTTCTTGAGCCTAATTCTGATTAGTGCAAGGTCAAAAAAAAATCCAACTTCTTGTCTCTTTTTAGCAATGTTTCATTTTTTCCTGCTAATTTCAACAATCATTAATTTGATCCTTCATCATTCAAAAACTTTAAACTCTTTCTTCATGGGATACAATTGATTAGATTCTTGTCTCATCTGCCCAAGTGAAGTACAGTGGTGGGAATCCTTCCAGAACAATCATATTCCATTAACAGGGAACCCCTGGGTTCAAGTTCCACACCTGGGAATATGTAACATTCCTGAGCAGGTTAATTAGAAAATATGTACACCATTAACAGGACACCCTTGACTTTTGCACCATTTATGTAACTAAAAGGAAAATCTGACAGTTTCTGCAAGATTTCCCTCAACTCTTTCAGATGTTATTTAACAAACAGGTGGCAAGGCCAAAAATCCAACCCAGCACATTAATGAAGGCTCAACAAGCAATATTAACACATTAGCATTACATTAGAACATAAACAAAATCATAAGATATAGAAGAAGTTGATAGACCATACTCAGGCATCTAATAAGGTCATGGCTGATCTTTGTCCTCAGATCAACTTCCTGTCATTATTCTTTTGATTGAATTTGGATACCAAGGCAATCAATATTTGTCTTGAATGTGCTCAGCAGAGCAAATACAGCTCTCTGGTACAGAGAATGTCAAAGGTTCATAGCAGTACGACTGGAGAAAGTTCTTGTTCAAAGTCTGACATGGATGCCCTTTATTCTGAGTCTGAGACATATACTTCTAGAAACCCTCCCCCCAGCCCAAGGCAGGTAAATGTCTTCCTATCACCTATTGTACGAAACCCCTTAAAAACTTTGATTCAATGATATTTATGAAGTAATACAGTCATATAGCATGGAAACAGACCCTTCAGTCCAACCAGACCATGCTGACCACAATCCCAAACTAAACTAGTCCCACCTGCCTGTGCTTGGACCATATACTTCCAAACATTTCTTATCCATGTACAATCTATATGTCTTTTAAGTGTTGTAACTGTACTCACATCCACCACTTCCTCTGGAAGTTCATTCCACACATGGACCACACTGTAAAAAAACTGCCCCAACATCTTTTTTAAATCTTTCTCCTCTCACCTGAAAAATATGCCCCTGGTCTTGCAATCCCCCACAGGAGGGAAAAGACACCTGCTATTCACCTTATCTGTACCTCTCACGATTTTATAAACTTCTCAACCTCCTATGCTCCAGGGAAAAATGTCCTAGCCTATGCAACCTCTCCTTATAACTCAAACCCTCCATTCCTGGCAACATCCTGGTAAATCTCTTCTGAACCCTCTCCAGCTTAATAATATCCTTCCTAGAACAGAGAGACCAGAACTGGACATAGTGCTCCGGAAGAGGCCTTACCAATGACCTGTACAACCTCAACATAACATCCCATTCCTATACTCAAATGTATGATCAATGAAGGCAACTGTGTTAAACGCCTTCTTAACCACCCTACCTGTATGTGATACAAACTTCAAAGAATTCAAAGCTGAACCTCTAGCTCTCTCTGTTCTACATCACTAGACAAGGCCCTACTTTTAATTGTATAAGTTCTGCCTTTGTTTGTTTTACCAAAACGCAATACCTCACATTTATGCAAATTAAACTCCATCTGCCACGCTTCAGCCCATTGATTCAAATGATAAGATCTCTTTGTAATCTTAGATAACCTTCTTCATTGTCCACTATACCACCAATCTTGGTGTCTCCTTCCATTCTTCCTAATTCCAGAAAATATACGCTTGATTTATTCAATCGCTCCTCATTGGATAATTCCCACATCCCAGAACCATATACTTTGGAACTCTATGCTATAATTTCATTTCTGCTTTTAGTGTCAGTACATTTGCATTATCCTTTCAACAAAGCAGTAATTCTGCCTTTAAAAATGAAGAACCCTTTGTGGTAATGTTACTATTATAGTTTTCTGTATTTTAATCATGGATGAATATTCACACGATGGCATATATGATGGGTGTTTTACTGTGTTCTAAAAGTCTAGTTATTCAGGATGGCATGACGTTACATAGGATGGTATTACATTGAAGACATGGCGTAGAAACAGGCCATTTGGTCATACTAGTGTTTAAGCTCCATTCAAGCTTCCTCCCAACTTTTCTAATCTAAATCCATCATACTATCCACCTATCCCCTTGTTCTTTATATGGTTGTCCACCTTCCCTTTATAGGCATGGAATAGAGTCCATAGAATCCCTACAGTGCGGAAACAAGCCCTTAGGCCCAACAAGTCCACACCAACCCTCAGAGCATCCCACCCATTCCCATTCCCCAAACCCACCTAATCTACACTTCCCTGAACACAATGGGCAATTTAGCATGGCCAATCCACCTAGCCTGCACATCTTTGGACTGTGGGAGGAAACCAGAGCACCTGGAGGAAACCCATGCAGATACAGGGAGAATGTGCAAACTCCACACACACAGTTGCCTGAGGGGAAATTGAACCATATCCCCTGGTGCTGTGAGGCAGCAGTGCTAACCACTGAGTCACTGTGCCACCCAGGCATTGATACTCTTTGTTTCAGCCGTTCCCTAGTGAGTTCCTCATTCTGACCACTTCTTGAGTTAAGTAGTTTCTTCAGATACCTGTTGGAATTCTTGGCGTCACAGGGCAACATATTCCCAGCACCTGAATAACATTGGCATTGACAAGAAAGTTGGGGAAGTAGGGTGAGATTGCCACTAAGGAGGTTCTTGATGTTGACAGCAAAACTGTCTGATTCTCCAAACATGTTGAATGGTAAGAGGCCGATTTGCATGCAACAGCATGTTGTTTCAGTTAATTGCACCTCACTGATGTGCAGTTTCTTTTTCTTTTATCCACCAGATAGAAACTAAATGATGACAATAATTCATCATTTAGTTTCTAACTATAACTATATAGTTATAGTCTATAACTATAATTCCGGCTCACTGCTAGATCCTCTGTCCCTCCACCTTAGATAGCAGTCACGAATATCTTACGATGCAGTCCCTGGGCAGTGAGCATGCCAAACCCAGGCCCATCCACAGATGTTGCCATGTTACCAGCCTCACTGCACATCATGGCACATCTTCAACCCACTTTCAATACAGTTCTGCACTTCAATGCTGCAATTTGGAGCACACTGAGAACTTCTATTGGAATGCTGCTGCAAGGATACTTTGTGCGCAGAGACAGGCACCCAGCTCATGGATTTCACTAGGGTGTATCTTGGAGCTCTTCACCTATTGTCAGTGGTACATGAATGCTCACAACATCTCTGCCTTGCCTTGCCTTTTTGTATTTTTCTTCTTTGGCCAGAGCTTAAAAGTTAGTATTACTCTATTTCTGTCTTGTCCTGATGTTCAGTGCTGCCAATATCAAAGCAAATTGGTATGGTTGTCAGTAGTGATCAATTAGGAAGGTGGACATCTTGCTGTGTGGTACCACGCTATGTCAATTTCACACCTGCACCACATGCAAGCATCATACACAGCAAGCACTCTGCATGTACTTCAATCAAATGGGCAAGTCTCAGAGAGTAAGAGGAGTAGTCATAGAGTCATACAGCATGGAAACAGACTTTTTAGTCCTCAGTCAATCAAGGGAGAAACCCTAGAGTCAGGGGATCCTGGCACAATAAGTCGAGAGAGGATTCCAATATCTGTCTAGAGACTTGGGCACAGTTAGTAGGCTGCTTGGGGTGGTCAGGGTCAGGGGGTGTTTGTACCTCTACAGTCCAGGCATTAAGTCATGTCGAGTCCTATGGATCCAGTACAACCAGTGCTGAGCACCAATGGTTACAGCTATGGATTGCAGATCTGGGCGTGTAATCAGCAGACACTGAGTGTGCTGGACCCAGCTCTCCATAGCTGTCACCAACCTGTCTGTAGAGACTGCTGGCTGCTTGCATGCCAGAAGCAGCACAGTACAATTAGCACTAGTGGAGTCCTTCAACTTTTGAGTCAGTTTCCCAGTGTCTCTAATTAACCTGCTGTTCCCATATTTGTGTGTGCATTTCTTTAAAGTTCTTAATTTCCAAAACCCATTGGGTCCTCTCCTGTCTGGCCTGAGCATGTTCCTGATGTCTGCAAATCCCCTGCTTGCTAATGAGGCCGGGGCATTTCATTCAAGACCAGTTGTGGAGATGTGGCAGTGATGTGTATTGACCAGCAAGAGTTCCTGACTCTAATTTAGATAAAATACATACCGAGTTGTCAGTATCTGAGCTGTTGGAGGGTGTGGGAGGCAGCTGTGTTTGTGCATCCTCTGAGGGCATTTTCCTCGGAAACAGAGGACGAGATGTTTTGCGGGCCACCTTCTGGATGGCGGGATCTGTGAAAATGCCATTGGTCCCTGTGGGTGACAAGAGAAAGAACATGTTGTAAAAAAGGGGTAGAAATTCAGGCATGTTAAGAGTACATTCATAGTGAAGGTAATGGGAGAACAGCGCAGCAATGGACAATGAATCTTACTTGGTTGTGGGACTTGGAGGTTTAGGCAAAACCACAGGAATGGTCCTCACCAGCAATGTCTAGGGCATGTCAGGCTCCCTACCACCCATCTTGATTCTTTCCACGCTAAATGTGGGCCATTTTCTCCAAGAATGAGAGGTATGGAGGAATTGAGTAAGTGAATGCCTTTATTGAAAGTGGCTGGCACAGCTAGCGCTGGTGGAGGTGGGTAAAAGATCGTGAGGTATCGAACAGGTGAGTAGGTAGCGCAGAGACCATGCAGAGTTAGTTGGGTGGGAGGATTAGGTGGCTGAGAGCAAGAGTTGCTTGCAGTAGTGAGAGTCAGCTTTGGTTGGAGGTGAGTGCAATAGCAGAGATAAAGAAGGTGAGAAGTAGCAGAGAAAAGATGTTGGCAAAAAAACAAAGAAATGCTGATGCTGGAAATCTGAAACAAAAATATGTAGTTGGAGAAATTCAGTAGGTTTGGCAGAATTTGTGGAGAGAAAGCTAATCTCAGTGTTTCAGATACAGTGACCTTCAGAACACTTCAGAAAGATTATCCCCTCAGTGTGGATATGGTCATTGACCTTTTTTTTCACAACATTGCTGTGCATTCCTTTAGATTGTAGGAACAGTACTGACCTATGTGGTAACCTTAGACCAGGCTGGCAAAGTCTGATGCCATGGCCTCTTCTGTTGATCCTGAGGGAAGAAGAATGGCCTTCCTCTGCACCTCGCCTTCCATTAGGACCTCCAGGTCCCCAATCAACAAAGTTTGTTGCCAATTTTTCCTCTGCTTGACATATGTAGAACAATTCTCACAAACTGTGCAAGGCAGCTTTGGATTTACTTGGCATGTTGCACAACTGCATTTAAAAATGGTACCGGTATTGGGAATCTCAGGGTGTCCCAACAGTGGTGAGTATGGTGGTAGAGGGAAGATATGAACTGGGTGTTGTTAGAATATTGTTTGTAAGTAATAAGGTGTGTTTCAGAAAATAGCATGAGAAATCTCACTAAGTCTCATGGAAGGAAACTCTTCATGAAACTGAGCAAAATTGCTACTTGGCCAACATCCAACAAAATTCAGCAAAATTCTTATATCGATAGTCTCTAGCTTTGGTGTTGTGCACAAGATGGAACATTCTTTATATGCCCACTCTGACAAAACAGAATAACTGCAGAAAGAAGCTACTCAGCCCATCAATGCCATCACCGGCTCTTCAAACAAGCATTGCCTAGTGCCAATCTTCTGCTTTTTCCCGTACCCTTGCACACTCAATACTCTCTTAAATGCCTTTATTCATTTTAAAGACCTCTGTTAGGTCACCCATCAGCCTTCTGTTTTCAGGAAAATAGAAAAAGATTATATTTAAAATGAAGCAAGTTAGGGTAAGTGATGTAGATATTTTCTAATCAATCAGTTTAAAGATATTATTACACACCTCTGGAGCATGTATTGGGGTTTCAGTGGGTATCACTGCGGGGTTGCTGCAGTAAGACGGAGTGTCCAGTAGGTGGGGGTGTCGCAGGTGCCGCTGCTGCAGGAAGTGAGCCGGTGTTTGGTCGCTCCAGTTCTGGGGGCTGGTGATGGATCGGTTCGTGTGGGCGAGCGGACTCTTGGAGATTAACGAGACTCTGGTGATACAGCAGCGCGGAGTCCGCTTGTACGACGGTGACGACAAGGTAAAAGTGAACCGAGCTGGGTTCAGGGCCGGGAGCCGAGTCTCAGGCAGAGTCAGGCCCTTTGGTCACTCAGTGTCTGCAGCCTTAGCTGGAGCTGTGACAGTGGGGAATGGGAGGGAGAGTCTATTAACCCTGTATGTTCGCACTTTCCGGGGAGACCTGATTCTTACATGGATGAACTGTCATTAAAAACAAAACCCATTTCACAAAACATTTAGTGTCATCTTCTTTTCAATTAAATCTGCATTTATTACCATCGAAAAGGGATTCATTGGCACAGCATTGCAGCATCTTTGCTGGAAATGTAATGGGTGGTGGTGTCACTGGCACCAATTAGAAAGTTTTTTTTGTTGACCTACAGTCCATGAAAGGATAGGGCTGAAGTTGCCAGATTTGGTTAGACCTGCAGGCATGATGGGGCAATTCGTCCGTGGTTCACCCTCTTGGAAAGCCAAAAGTGACTGCAAAACTTAGGCGCGTTCTCTCTATTTCTCTCTCAATATCATTACAGATGTGCTCAAACCCTGTCTGCATTTTGTATGCTATACCCTCACTCGTTGCTAATGTGCCAGTGCTGGTGGTCAGTTCCCCATGGAGTTCAGTACTTGTGCCATCAATCCTCAGGAGCTAGAATCCACACTTTGAATATATGTTTTAGAGTGCATTCTTATGTGGTCACTTTCCCTAGATCTAGTCTTTAATATAAAAAAAACCAATAAACACCATTGCTAGCTACCATGCTTTTCTATTAGTGGGAAGGATGAATACGGAGGCTGGCCTTAGAGGCAGCAATGGGGTTGCCTCATCTAAGTCAGCAGCTAGAAGATTACTTTGCACTGGTCTTAGATGTTAGTGCTGTTAGTTGCAAAAAAAGACTCCAGGAACTGCAGAATAAATCACTTAGATTTTCTGACAGAAAGGTATTTTGTAAAGCACACCTAATTTTGTATTTAAAGGGGTCTTAATGTGTTTGTGACAGGTAGGAAAATATATTGGAATTTGGGATAAGGTCTATCCTTCTTGAGTTATGTGATGCATAACTAAATACTTTAAATTTAGTTTACTTCAATATCCAGGACAGGGGAGCCAATTTCCCCCAGAAAGTTAAAGAAAGCAAAATAACAGCAGTTATTTGGGAGTATGGAAATTGACCATTGCTTAAAATAAATGAGACAGTGGCTCAGTGGTTAGCACCGTTGCTTCACAGCACCAGGAACCCAGGTTTGATTCCAGCCTTGCATGGCTGTCTGTGTGGAGTTTGCAGATTCTCTCCGGCTCTGCATGGGTTTCCTCCAGGTGCTCCGGTTTTCACCCACAGTACAGAGATGTGCAGGTTAGGTAGATTGGCTATGCTAGATTGCCCACAGTGTCCAGGAATGTGCGGGTTAGGCGGGTTAACCATGGGAAATGCAACATTATGGAGATAGCGTAGAGGGGTGGGTCTGGGTGGAACACTCTTTGGAGGGTTGGTGTGGACTCGATGGACCAAATGGCCCCTCTCTGCACTGTAGGGGATTCAACGAGAGCTTTCCATTTTGTCGTCTTCAGGAGAGTTCACACGAATACCAATTCATTGGGAAAACCAGCATTTATACTACATGAAAGGGAAACGTTGGTTGGTTGCCAGGAGGGTTCTGATTATAAAGGTGTTGCCATGGAGAAATACACCAGATAGTAATGACTGACAGTTAACTGCTAGGCTTTGATTAAATTTTATCCTGAGAACTTTCCCTGACACGTGTCAGCAAATGCTTGCCACCTACCTCGTTGAGTTGAAACAAGCTCGTTACATGTTCCATTTGTGTGCAAAGAATAGGACCCAGTATATTAATATGTGGTTTCACATACACGCAAGTGCAGCATACCGTGAGCCCCACTGACAACCTCAAAATTGCCAAACCCCTAATTCTTGACACACACAAGCTTGTCTGTAATAGTTCAATTGCAGAATCACATCTAATGTTGGACACTGAGTTGTGGATGGACTTGTCAACCAATCAGCACTCTCCTTTCATGCAGTATAAATTATTTTCCTTTAATTGACATTCTTACAGATTGTCGTCACATGTGCAAGATGAAAATCTTTGACAAAATATTTTATTATCATCATCAATAATCAAAATAGTAATGTTATTTAAAAGAAATAGTTGGATAGATCCTTTATTCCTGATTGTTTCTTTACAGCAATAGTACTTCATACCTTCCTAGGCATTGCACCTCTGACTGTAGCCTACATAAGGATTCAAAACAGTGTTTTTACAAGAACAGTCTCTGCCCTGGAATAATATGTTTGTTTTCTCTTTCACCAATCACCATTTATTGCTAGAGTTGTAAAATATAGCTTGCTGCTAGATCTCTGTATATGCTGCAGTAAGCATATAGAAGAATAAGGGAATGTCCACTGATGACAGCTAGCATGGATATATATATTCTCCCATCCTGAGAAAAAAAAGTATTCCTGTGCATGGCACCTTTCCAGATAAAGTGGGAGTCATTCTCTTAGCTGTTCTACTTAAAAATAATTCTTTATGTAAAATTATATTTTTAAAAAGCCTGTTACCCACATGATTTCCTGTCCTAAAATTAGTGTTTTCATTTATTTTAAGTTTAAAAATACATCCCTTGTCATAATTCAGTGGTATTTGCAAACCTGCCTTTTTTTTCAATATTAATTGTATCTAGACCTAGTAATGCCCACCCCAAGCTTGCTAATAAGATTTTGCCATTCCTGTGAAAGAATATGCTACACTCTGGCCAGCAGGTGGCATCTAGGAACAGAATTCGCAGCTTAGGTATGAATGAATATTTCGACTTACTATTTCATTACATTTCATTTAGAAAAATGAGGATGGATCTCATTCAAACCTATAAAAAGGCTCTTGTGGCACAATGGCAGTGTCCATACCCCTGAACCACTAAAAGTAGGATTGCAGGTGCAGCAGGTAATTAAAAAGGCAAATGTAATTTTGTCTGTCATTGCTAGGGGGATGGAGTTTAAAAACAGGGAGGCTATGCAGCAGCTGTATAGGATCCTGGTGAGGCCACACCTGGAGTACTGTGTGCAGTTTTGGTCTCCTTACTTGAGAAGGGATATACTAGCTCTGGAGGGGGTGCAGAGGAGATTCATTCGGTTGATTCCAGAGTTGAGAGGGTTGGATTATGAGGAGAGACTGAGTAGGCTGGGATTATACTCATTGGAATTCAGAAGAATGAGAGGAGATCTCATGGAAACATATAAGATTATGAAGGGAATAGATAAGGTGGAGGCAAGGAGGTTGTTTCCACTAGCAGGTGAAACTAGGACTAGGGGGCTCAGCCTCAAAATAAAGGGAAGCAGATGCAGGACTGAGGTCAGAAGGAACTTCTTCACCCAAAGGGTTGTGAACCTGTGGAATTCCCTGCCCAGTGAAGCGGTTGAAGCTACCTCGCTGAATGTTTTTAAGGTAAGGCTAAATAAATTTTTGAACAGTGAAGGAACTAAGGGTTGTGGTGAGCAGGCGGGTCAGTGGAGCTGAGTCTCAAAAGTATCAGCCATGATCTTATTGAATGGCAGGGCAGGCTCGAAGGGCCAGATGGCCTACTCCTGCTCCTGGTTCTTATGAACCAGGAGGCCCAGGTTCAAGTCCCATCTTTTCCAGGAGTGTATAATAATATTACTGAACAGGTTGGTTCGAACATAGATTTAAAAAAAACCTATAAAATTCTACCAGGATTAGACAGGGTAGATGCAGGCAGCATGTTCCTGATGATCGGGGAGTTCAGAACCAGCGGTCACAGTCTCAGGATATTGGGAAACCATTTAGATCTAAGCTGATGAGAAATTTCTTCACCTAGAGAGTGTTGAACCTGTGGAATTCTCAACCATAGAAAACTGTTGAGGCCAAAACTTTTAAGAAGGATGTAGATGTAATTCTTAGGACTAAATAGATTAAACGCTGTGGGGAGAAAGCAGGAACACTACTGAGTTGGATGATCACCATAACATTGAATGTAAGAGCAGGCTTGAAGGCCTGCATGGCCTAACAGGCTCCTATATTCTATGTTTTTATTACCTGAAATTTCTATTTCCAAACGGAGAAGTTAAACAAAATTAATTTGAAAAATACCTATTTCATAATAAAATTGTATAATTTATCCGTTGGATTTATTTTTGTCTCTTTTTATTCAGGCCTCAGTCAGTTTGAAAAACCCAGGACTTTAACTGAATATTTGACTGTCAACAGTTAGGCAAAAGCTTTCAGTCTAATCTACATATTCTGAACAAATGCTATCTTTGAAGGTCCCTTTTGAAATTGTAGGTTGGAAGGGTATATTCCCACTTTCTGTGGAGATTTGAGAGCTTCGTTACGTTTTCCAACAGGCCTGAAATAAACAGTTTTCAAAGATTTTATTTTAAGCAATTATTGTATTTGTATAAATGTGCTTTTCTGATTTAAATGCCTCAGCACAACAAAGAAAATGTGTGAACAGTGATAGATGATATCATTTGAGAGACAGCAATGAGAATCACAAAATACATTTTTTTGGGGGATCCTTAAAAAGGAGAATCAACATTGACTAAAAATATGAATTCTCTCTTAATGATCATCAATTTTGATGATATATGTTCAGTTAAACATTTCTTCAAGATCTTCTGTGAGCTTTTTAAAATATAAAACATGAAAGCAGCCTCCCATGCGCTGAGAACTCATCTATCCGTAAACCCCATTCCTTTATTGCCAGATTCTGGAGTAATATTAGCAGTGCAATTTACTTTGCTTTTTTTTTGTCTTTGACTCTTATAAAACTTATTATTTGTAATGAACAGTGCCTTTGAAGATTTTCTAGTGGTGTGGAAACTGTATCTGTTGATGTAATTTCATTAAATGTAACTTGTCTATTGCAGGCAAAATTTGACTTAGGGACACTTCTTCTTAGTACACACAGACTGCTATGGAGAGACCATAAAAAGCATGTAAGTTTCTTGGAAATTGGTTCAGCCATTAATTTTGACGTTATTTGTTCCAACATTTAATTAAATTAGTCATACTTCTGAAAGATTGTGCATCGACAACAACTCATATTTTTATGGTACCTTTCAACACAGTAAAATGTTCCAGTGAGCATTAGCAGATAATATTTGACACCAAGATGCAAATCGCAATACAAGAAAAAGTGACCAAATGCTTGGTCAAAGAAGTTGCTTTTGAGAAACTTCTCAAAGAAGAGGACAGTGAGGGGAAACACTTAGTGAGGGAATTCCAGCGCGAGAGTTCCAGCCAGAAGGAAGTATTACCACCAATGTTGGATCATTTGCGGTCAGGGATATTCAAAATTGGAAGAGTGAAGAGATTTTGAAAGGTTGCAGGACTCAAGTAGGGATGAGGCCATTAAAAAATTTGAAAACATGCATAACATTTTTAAATTCAATATATTACCTGGCCGGGAGCCTGTCGAGGTCAGTGAACACAATGTTGATAAGTGAATGGTATTTGGTGTGCATTGGACTGTGGGCAGTAGAGTTTTGGATAATCTCAGATTTATGGAGTTGCTGGTGAAAGAGGGAAGGCCATTGAGGAGAAACTCAAGGCATTATCACATCCCAAGGGTAACAGAGACCTGGACTAGGGTTTCAGCAACAGATGAAGGGAGACAAGGGGTGGAGAGAGAAGCATGTGGTCTTGGAACTTAACCTCCGAGTCAAATACAATAGCAAAGTTGCAAATGGTCAGTTTCGGCATCAGATGGTTGCCTGGGAGAGGAATGAAATTAGGAACAAAATTTGTGCCTGGAAACAAAGAAGAAAGTTTTGATTTTGCAATAGTTAATTTGACGAAATAGCTGCTCATTGAGAACTGTATGCAGGGAAGGCAATACAACACATCAGAAACGGTGGAGTGATTTCAAGAGGTGGCGGTGAGGTGGAGCTGGGTGTCATCAGCATTTTTGTAGGACATAATGTTGTATTTTGAGGTGATGTCCTGGGGTGTGGATAGCATGGAGAAGAGAAATGGAGAGGGGGATGGAAAGATCCTTTGGGGCTTCAGAGTTAACAATGCAGGAACAGGGCAATTCTGGTGACTGTGATCAGGCTTGATAGATAAAATGGCTCTTATCCGATTCCGTTCTACCTGGCTGGATGATGTTGAAGCAGAGTGCCAAAGGAAACATACATGTACGCTGAGAGATGGTAAGAACTGCAGATGTTGGAGTCAGAGATAAGACAGTGTGGAGCTAGGGGAAAACAGCAGGCAAGACAGCATCAGAGGGGCAGGAAAGCTGACGTTTCTGAATTTCTGAAGAAGGGTCTGGAGCCAAAACATCAGCTTTCCTGCTCCTCTGATGCTGCCTGGCCTGCTGTGTTCCTCCAGCTCCACACTTATATATGTACACTTCAGCGTCTGCCATTCTGATGCTAGCTTTAATACTTTGCACAATTTGAGCTTTGATACTGCCATGTCAAGGTAAATAGGTTGGGAATACCCCTTCAATAAGAATCAACTGTAAGATATGTGACATGTCTAGAGAATATTAATAAAGAAAAAATTGTATTTCCACTGATTTGAGCTCTTCTCATTCAACAAATCACCCACCCTTAATTAGCCGTCAAGCATGGTGAAACTATGATTAATTTCGAACGAACAGTCATGAAATGTTTCATTCAAAAAAGCATTAGCTTTTTTCTAGTGGGGATAAAATAACTATGGATACAAGGTTTGTGGCCCAAGGATAAGTTTTGTGGACTGCAGAATTATGATTCAGGGCCACCCTCAAAAGCAGAATTTTGCATTTCTTGCCAACCACACTGCCCTGTTCTCCACCCCTGTTTCTAATGCTGATCTAAGGAAGTAAGAAATAGGAGTAGGAGTAAACAATTTGGGCATTTGAGCCTTTTCTGTTTTTCAATACAATAATCAGCCTCAACGCCCACTTTCCCACCTGCTCCCCATTGACCCTCTATTCCCTGAGAGGCAAAAAATCTATCTATCCCAGCCTTAAGCATACTCCACAAACCTCTGGGAAAGGGAATTCTACCGATTCACAATGCTTTTGAGTGAGAAATATCTCCTTGTTACACATGGGTGGTCACAACATTGAATAGATGAAAGGCCATTGGTCTCTGAGAGGAACTATATTAACCCAAATAATCTTTCTGGCATAACATTCTTGCTGACCACATGTCAGTACTTTGAGAACAAGAATGTAGAAAGGATTGATAGCCTGAGAAACTATAGTAAATGGTATAAACTACATTAAGAATAACAAACTGTGCTGCCAGCGGTGTGGAAGAATGTAATTGTAAGTGTTTCCATTATTTCAGGTGTATTAACAATGAAATGTAAAAGTTAGAATTTATTCTATTTCTAAATTGCATTAGTCATGCTAAGTAGGTTACAATTCAATAGTAACATTCTCAAGCTTGAATAAAGTGAGATAAAACATCTGTAAAATGTTATACAACTGAACTTTAGAGCCAATATTTTTTCTAAAAAGTACCATTGTTCATTACCTTTCATTATATACAGATTTATCTTTGGTGTGTAGCAATTTTATGCTTGGCATCCTATATGTTAACCTTTACTGAATTGGAATTCTGAAGATAAGTTGTTCGTGTGACTGTTTACATTAAAAGTGCTGATGGGATTTAGCTATTACATCACTTGCCTTTCCTACAGGATTGCTGCATCGCTTTATCTCTGTCACAGATCATTTTCTTTGAAGAACAGGCAGCTGGAATAGGAAAAAGGTGAGACTTTGCCGTCAAAATAATTTTGAAACACTGGACTTCTACAAATTCACCTTCTGTTTTCCCATGGTCCTGTAATGCTGATGTTGAAAACCAACTTATCATTGATTTTAATATATTTGGCTTTAAATTGTGACATGCGATTGTACAAGTTGATAACTTTGCTGAAAATGGGCCATTTTGGCACAAAACGGGAAATCCTAGACTTTTTACTTTCCCTTTTAAAGTGACCAAAAGTTGGAATTTCATATCCAATAATAGTGTGGCATATTCTTGTTGCAACTAATATGTCTTCAAACAGGGGAATACATGAAAGTATAACATCAGCTGTGTATGGGATGGAGGTGCACATAGTAATGGGCATTAACGGGGGAAAATGCAGAGTGGGTTCTCACAAAGAAGCCAGTGAATTTAGTATGGGAGCAGTGTATCTTTCTCCACTGCTAGATGGACAATTGAGCTTCAAGTAGCAGGGCATTTGAAAATTTGTACGGTACACCAGGGCTCATTCCTGCAACAGAGCCAAGAAATTCTGGAACATGAAAATGGATTAAATCTTAAAATTCCCATTCTAATTCTCATGTTTAAATTTCTTCACAACCCTGGCTGTCTCTGTTTCTGACACTTTGTTCAGCTCCATGACCTTTGGAGAACATTGTGTTCTTCCAACTTTGGCTTTTGGTGCATCTTCTGATTTCTTTCACTGATCTTAATTGATGCCCATGGATTCGGCTGTCTAAGTTGCAACTCTAATTTTTCTGTTTAAAACTCTTTTCCCTTACATCTCCTTTAAGGTGCAGTGTTAAAACTATCCATATTGCCAAATATTTGATAATTCATCCTATTATCTCCTTGTTTGGTTTAATTCTAGTTTTTCCTTCATGCTGCACCTAGGAAGCACCTTTTAATAGCTATAAAGGAGCTGTATAGATAGAAGCTACTGTGGGAATTTAGCAACAGGATAGGCCATTTAGTTAGTAAACAGCCTAATTCCATTTTCATGTCTTGAATTGATAACCGTTTTAGCCTCTTCACGTAACAAAAATCCTTCAGTCTCAGTTTTAGGATTTTCAGTTGACTTAGGCAGTGCATCTTTTTTGGAAGAGTCTTTCCACCAGTCTATATGGGAGAAAAAAGCTTTCTAATGTTGTAACTTAATGGGCCAACTGTAAATGGAACAAAAGCTACTGTTATGAATCTGGACAGCACCAATCTAATTGCAGGAAACCCTTTTAAATTTGTGACTGCTTTCCCAAAAGTCTCAACTTTAAATGAAACAACTTCAAGAGAAGCATTGAGCCCTGCAGGAGCCAGTGGGGAGGGTGAAGGGAGCTCTGAGCTTGGACGTAACTTATGCTTTGGATGGGTTGGTGCCCCACAGCCAGCCAGGAGGGATGGCTCCATTGTGCCTGGGTAGGCCTTGCAGCAGTGGCGGCTGGTGGAGGGGGTGTACAGGTGCTGCAGCCCCTCAGTAGGGGGAACTGGTTGCTAGGGGTTTGCTGTTGGTGTGCAGCCTGACTGGGGGCAGTGTATGAAGTGTGTCTGGGAGTGGGCGGTGGCTTCAGCCTGTGCCTTGGAGCTTGGTGGATGGAGGCTCTCTGGTATAGGGAGCAGTGCTGCACAGGTAGACACAAAGTCAGAGCGTGGAAAGGTTGTGCCAAATATCACCAGTTGGATCATGTATGGTAATGCCATCAGAATGGAGCTCTCAATGTTCCATTGAGATTTCAGGTCCCAATAATGTCCTGACATTAAAGTGAAACGATGTTGAATGAAGGTTTCCTGTAATCTGCAGCATGCTTAAAGATACTCTGACTGGAAAACTGAGCCCAGTTTAGCACGTAGCCCACAATATTGTTATAGTAGCTGTTAGCCATTTTAAAGTTGCTGTTCCTGCTAGTTGAAAAATCCACTTAGGTTTAGTGAGGGCACACAATTTCTGTGCATGTAATAGACTGCATATGAAATCTGTAAAGTATGAAATGAATTTATGCTAAGTTAGAAAATCATTGACACCATCTTTAGGATCAGCGATTGAAATTGGAGCACCAGACATTGTGCTGATATAATGACATAATGATAATGGGCTTAAAACAAGACCAAAAAAGCAGAGACAACAGAGGGGAAAAAAAAATCTGAGATTGTGGAATTACTCACCACAAAGGATTCTGTTGATCAGAGTGAGTTCTGGGGGTGATTACAAGGTGATGGGGTGAGGACCTAAATGGAGAGTTGATGTTTGAAATGGAATGGGAGTGGTGTGGTAAAGTGGAAATTATTTGGATCAAAGCTGCTGGTTGGAGAGATAAAATGTAAATTGCTTCAAATGAAGAATGATAGGCAAGATGAATTACCATATGTAGGGAATAATTATTTGTTTGAAGGACCATCATTTTCATTGCTGTAACTCATTCTTAAGATTTTCCTTGTGAGTTCAAGCTTTTATCTATAAATTTAGGATTAACTTTCTGGTACTTGCTGTTCTTCAGAGAGTTTCAGTATTAAAATATGCTCTAAAATGTGGTATTATTGTATTGGATGGATGGTATTCCTCTAGTTTCTGATTTTGATAATTGCCATTTAGTTCTGTAAAATAATTGTAGGCTTTAACTATATTTAGAGTGATCTACTATATCTAAGCTTAAAAATCCCATTTGGAAAATATAATGGAACTGGATGAATTGATTGTGAGCCGATAAGAGGATTGAAATGAAAGCCAGAGAAATACCCTTTAATTTCAGAGATGTTATGTTCAATTTGGAATAATAACTCGGGCAATGTTTATCCCAGTAGATTCCAAGTTTATATATTTTTCATACTTAAAAGGATAGTATGCTGTGTTTCTCTTGGCAATAGAAGGAACTGAAGGTTTTGTTTTGCTAGGAAGCGTGTGCTGTAACACAGGTTTTACAGTAATTAATGAGTTTAGTTTATTATTCTACTGGGAAGGGCCCGCAATCCTTTGGCTGTTGATCTTTTGGCTTCCCTAGTTTAATGATGACTTTCTGGAAAAGGAGGGAGAGAGAAGGGAAAATTGATAGAACATAGCGATGTAAAGTTAGTAGTATAGCAGATAGTTAGGTTTGTGTTGAAGTCTGGATTGAGGTGTTTGATAACTTCCAGCAGTCAGATGTGAAAGGTTTGTGGATGTAGCACCCTTATCTTTCCAGTTTTGTTTTTAAAATGTAACATAATTGTAACATCAGCACTGTACTTTTGGCCTCAATAAGTAGCACATGGAAAGTTAAAAAGCCACATTATAGGTTTTATTGTTTATTTTTATGTAGAGGGGTTTTATTTATTACACTTAAAATGTAACACAACATTTTGCCAAAGAATCACCTGCCTGATAGCTCTTCCTGGTCCTGCACTCCTATCTCTGTAGTACGCCAAAATATGTTTCCTTTTTCCTGCTTAGATCTGCATATTGTCCTTTAGTAATATTATCAAGTTCCACTTGTATGCTGATGATACTCAGTACTACCTCATCTGCACCTCTCCTAATCCACTATGTTGTCGAAATGCTTGTTTGGTGTATAGTAGTGCATGAGCTGAAATCTCCTCCAAATAAATATTGGGAGGACTGTAACCATTGTCTTCTGATTCCACCGGAAACACAGCTCCCCAACTTCTGACTAATCTCTCTTCCTGCCAGCTGCCTGAGAATGAAGCAGACTGTTTGCAATCTTATTAGCTGATTTGACTCTGAGACAAGCCTCCTGACTTGTATATGTTGTTAAAAGGGGAAACAGTTGAAGAATTTTGTCTTGACTCATCAGAATTATGATGCAAGGAACAGATTTGAAAAAAGGAACAGCATATTAAAGAACATGAGGAGGGGCTGCTGATTGGCTGGGTCATCAGTGGCATGCAAATACAGCAAGAACAGTTACCTGTCAATCTTAATCATCACACCAAGCAAGTAAAGGCTGATTGGTAAGTTTCTCGCCATGAGGATGCTGCAGGAGAGTGGCTGTGCCAACGACACCTTTTTTTTGTTAACAAGGTGTAATGTATGTAGAAATTCTTTTTTGCCTATATAAAGGGGAGGCAGTAGTTTAGTGGTATTATCGCTAGACTATTGATCCAAAGACCCAGCTAATGGTCTGGGGACATGGGTTCAAATTGCACCACAGCAGATGGTAGCATCTGAATTTAATCTTAAAAAATCTGGAATTAAGAGTCTAATAGTTATTGTGACACCATTGTCAATTGTTGGAAAACCCATCTGGTCCACTAATGTCCTTAAGGGAAAGAAATCTGTCATCCTTAACTGGTCTGGCCTACATGTGACTCCAGATTCACAGGTTGACTCTTAACTGCCCTCTGGGCAATTAGGGATGAGCTGTAAATGCTGACCTAGCCATCGATGCCCACAACTCATAAATGAATTAACAAAAAACCAAGTCCTATGTGTTTAGAGATAACACATCTAGACCTGGAGGAACACTGCAAGCATCAGAGGAGCAGGAAATTTGACATTTCTTCAGAAGAAGTGTTCCAACCCAAAACGTCAACTTTCCTGCTCCTCTGATGCTGCATGGCCTGCTGTGTTTCTCCGGCTCCACACTGTGTTCTCTCTGACTCCAGCATCTGCAGTTCTTGCTACTTTGTATGTATTTATATCTGTAGCTTCCAGCATGCACAAATTTATCATGCTGCAGCTGATGATCTCTTGGGTTTACTGCATAGTTTCACCTGAAGTTCAAATTTGAGAGTTACCTTCCACTTCCAGGCTAATCTGAGGTAGATTGGCAACTGCACAGGGCCAAAGTAGTGGACATAGGCCCTCTCATGAGTTTTAGCAAAATACAGTGAGTGATGACTCCATGAGAACTCAAATGTGTGGCAATGCCCATCTCTAGGCCCAGCTCTTGCTAACATTTGTTGATTACCTGGAGAACTGCATCTTTAGACGTAATGTGGTATGTTTCAGTGTCCATGTGATGCCAGGTTTGTAGACCATATGTCCCAAGGTTGGTAGAAGCTCCATATGTATTGACACAGAACCCTGCTTTGTAAGAACAAAAATAATTTTAACGTGCATTGCACCTTTTTCACTTAAAAAGAAAAGGATCAAGGAGACAGCCAATTCTCTGCTGCATCCCCATAGTTACACCCTGATCAATCAGAATTTGCCTGCTTGACCTGAGAATGATAATTGACAGTTCACTGCTTTTGCTGCATTCCATGCCAATGATGGCCCAATCGATCAGCACCCTCTTGTCATGCTGTGTAAAGTAGTGTCCCTGTTTTCAAGTCTGTTTCTTGTGTCCTAGCTGTGATGGGTGCAAGACAAAAACATTGCTTTTTGTTCTCTTCTAGCAATGTTTTAAGCTGTATACTACCATGCAATTATTTATATTCCTGATCTGTATCCACATCATCACTAAGATCATCACATCCAAAGATCAAAATTGACCTAACACATCCTCTCACTCGCCTCTTGCTAACAATCTGGCAATTAAATTGCATTTTCCCACACATGTTTAGCCAATATATGTGCCATGTTTAAATTGACTGTCATTCATTAGTTTATTGTTGAGAGAAACGAGGATAATTTCTCTTGGCCCCTTTATTCCATTATGTCCCTTTTCTTCTATCCTATCTGACTTTCTGCCCAACGTTTTGGGTTGGAACACTTCTTCTGAAGAAATGTCAAATTTCCTGCTCCTCTGATGCTTGCAGTGTTCCTCCAGGTCTAGATGTGTTATCTCTAAACACATAGGACTTGGTTTTTTGTTAATTCATTTATGGGTTGTGGGCATCGATGGCTAGGTCAGCATTTACAGCTCATCCACCTTGATTACAGCTTCCACCTTGATATAATCATCAAATTTGCCTCTACTTCAGGTCATTAGCTGCTGAAACCGTATCTACCCTTGCGTTAATCTTCTAGTTCACTCTTGACAGGCCTCCTAGCTTCCACCTTTAACCGCTTTAGGATTTAGCTTTAAACTCATCCGGAACTCTGCTGACCATATCTTAACTTTCATCAAGTCTCATGTATCCACCACTGCACATGCACACACACCTACACTGGCTCCTGGACCAGCGATATTGTGATTTTAAAATTCTCATCTTTGTATTCAAATACCCTACATTGTCTTGCCGCTCCCTATCACTGTAACCTCGTCCAGCTAACAATCCTCCAAGACCTTTGTGCTGCTCTCCTTCTGACTTCTTGTGCACTCAGGATTTTCTTTGTCCTACAATTTGGTGTCTTCAGCTGCCTAAGATTCTAAGATTTTCTCCATAACTTCTCTATGTCTTCCTTCCTTTTGGACCCTCATTAAAGCTTACCGCTTTGACAAAGCGTTGGTTACCTTGTTCTTGCTTCAATGTCAAATTTTATTTTGTGATCTCCAGTGCAGCAACCTTGGGCGTTTTATTATGTTGAATGTGCTTTATTGTTATAAATTATTCATTTAGCTGATAATCAGTTCAGGTAAAGTTGGCCAAATGGTCTTGTGCTATAAACCTCTTTGGTTCTGTGACTTGTGGTTTGAGTGTGTGTGCTTCCTGTTTAAAATCTTGCAGTTCCAAAGACTATTGTAATATCCTTACATTTTAACTTTATTTAACTCATAATTGTATTTTGTTCTTTGTGCTTCTTGTAATTTCTTTTTGTTGCCACCTTGACAGTACTGCAACAAAAAATTATCAAATCTACATTTTCCGTTCTTTCGATTGCCTTATCTTTTAATAGTTAATATGTTTATTGTACGGCATACTCCTTTTGATGTTCTATCTGCAGCATGCTGAGGAGTTTGGGCAAATAGCATAACTTGAGGGGGAGAAAAGAGAAATTGGATTATCTAGAGAAAAATTTGTAGAATAAAAGGCAGGAGAGTGCACGTAGTTAATTTACTTCTGCAGAATTATTGCACTGGCACAATGGGCTGAATGGCTGTCTCATATGCTGTAACTGTTTGGTGAACGTTCTTTCATTATTCCTGTAGAACTGCTGTTAAAAGCATGTTTTCTGAATTTTCTTTCTTTCTTTCCCTTCTGGTCAAATATCCATCATCATTGAACATTTTTTCAAGAGACAACCAATGGAGAATGGGAGAATCACACACTTAGAAGAAATTGTCCTTATAGCTCTCTTGTTGAATTATGTAACGTTCTGGCTAAATTTTGATGTAGAGGTGTCAACATGACCGTCTATTGTCTGTATATCATTTACAGTGCTGCACTTTGTACTTGACCAAGGAAATGACTGAAAAAGCAAACTCTTTTATTTTGTTTCCAGTGCCAAAATAGTGGTTCATCTTCAACCGGTTTCTCCCAACAAAGAGCCTGGCCCATATCAGAGTAGCAAATACTCTTACATCAAGTTGTCTTTCAAGGAACATGGACAGATTGAGGTAACTATTACGCTGACTGCTCAAATGTATGTAAAACAATTCACTGCTTTTTAAAAAGTTTGTTAGTGCATAAATGAGAGTTTCTCCAATAAAAAATATACTCCATGAATGTTGACCAGGCAGGATGATAGTATTTCAGTTTGGTTGACATGATTGGCATGACTTTGCAAATTCCAGATCCCTGTTACATTGTTTGTTTTAAAACAAAATCCCTAAGAAAGAACAACATCATGCAAATAATGCTCATCCATCTCTTTGGAGGTTAAAGATCAGCTTTGAGAGAAGGGGAACATGACCATTTTTTTGAGGAAGGTATGGCTATACAGTGTTATAAAGGTGCATGGTGAGAGGCAGTCGCTCTCAGCAGTGTGATTACGCACTTCCTCTGATTCCTTTTTGCAATATTGTGTTAAAATTATATGTAAAATGAGTTTGTCTATCTGATCCTATGGAGCAAAGATCTCAAAATTTCAAAAGTGGCTCATTGTTTAAATGGTCAGTAACTGCAAGCCTTGAGGACTAATTTTGATTGAGTGAAATCCTGCAATCCTTTTGGGATTTTGCATTGGTTCCAGTTTTTAAGTGTTCTCATTTAAGTTGGCGGTTTTCCTTAATTAGTACACCAAAAAAAAATCCATTTGGTAAATGGGGTATTTAGCTAGCAGTCACTTGTATATGGAAATCCGATTTGAGCCACTTTTAATCTGTTGTTCTCACTTAATCAACTCCCCAGTTTCATTCTTCTAACTGCCTCCCCTTGTTCATCTTTTACAACTGCTAACTACCTGGTATGTGGTTTTTCTATAAGTTTTCCTGATTTGGTTTCCTGACTTCCATTTCTCAGCTGCGTTTACTTGTCTCGTGTTGTTCAGCTGATTCATTTTGCTATGTTCTACTGCCGTTTTCTGTTGGCTTACTATTATACACGTTTAAGCTCAATGATTTTATAAGCCATCTTTTTAAATTTCAGAACAATTCATTTAGTTCTAAATACTTAATTTGCCTAACATGAACCTGATTTCTCTGGAACAGAGAGTCAAGCTTGGCCGATGACTAGGAAACTGCATTCTAGCATTTTCATTTCCTATCTCCCATATCCCTTTCAGGCTGTTCTCTGTTCACCAGCTTTCAAAGATCAAAATTGACCTAACACATCCTCTCTCTCGCCTCTTGCTAACAATCTGGCAATTAAATTGCATTTTCCCACACATGTTTAGCCAATATATGTGCCATGTTTAAATTGACTGTCATTCATTAGTTTATTGTTGAGAGAAACAAGGATAATTTCTCTTGGCCCCTTTATTCCATTATGTCCCTTTTCTTCTATCCTATCTGACTTTCTGCCCTTTTACTAAGACTGCACTTCAGTCTTCTCAGTTGTTCTGGTTATAGATTTGTCCTTTATTTCTTCTTTCATTAATGTATCAAATTTCAACTTAAAAGCATCAGCGCCATTTTCTTCAGCCACTCCTCCTGTGACAAGAGGTGATCTAATATGTATTAGAAACTCTTCCTTATTTATTTTGATCTTACACTAGCTGAGCTATGGTTATGCCCCCCTAATTTTGGACTCATCCACAAGTGGAAGTAGTTTCTCCCCACTCTACTTAACCTCTTCGCAATTTTAAAGACAGCTTACTTGTTAGTGTTTGGTTGTATAATGACTTGCGGGCCCATTAAATCAGAGCATGGTCTAACAATCTAGAGACATGAGTTCAAACCCCATCACAGCAGCTGATGAGTCTGTATTGTTTAAATAAACTTTGAATTTAAAAAATGCTAGTCATCTGTATGGTGTACTAATAAGCTTTACAGAAGGAAATGTGCCATAATTACCCAATCTGGTCTATGTGCCTCCAGATCCAGAGCAACGTGGTTGACTTTTAACTATCAGCATGTAACTCAGTTGTATTGAAGATACGTAACTCACCATAACTTTCTCGAGCAATTCAGGATGTGCAATAAACACTGCTGCTGCCAGTGATGCCCCTGTCTCATGCATGAATTAGAAAAAAGGAATGAGTTCACTTCTCATGGAAAACCCAGCCTGCTTGATAATTGTATCCTCAGGCCTGGTAACTGCCCATTACATCTTCTCCTTGGTGTTCTAGCATCCTATTTGTAGTTTGGACACCAGACTGTGCTCAGTACTCTCAAGTGTATTCGATATAAATTTAAGTCCACATAAATTCAATATACACTTAACGTTGCAGCCCTGCTTTTAAAGTCTATTTCTCCAGAGAGATATTTCAATAAAAAATACTATTTGGCAAGGCTATTTAAATGCAGGGAGCCTATGTCATAGGAAGATGAAAGTAGACCACAGAGTGTACAAAGCTACTGTGGAGCAGACATGTTATCTATTTAATGTAGAGTAAGAAAGCTTGTATTTTTGTAGCGATTTGACGTTTTACTCATTAGGAACCGTGTTCATTAGTTGTGGCTAAAGGATGCTTTTACAGGACCAGTGCTTTTTAATTTTAACTAAGTTCATCTTTGCTGTTGAAATTAAACCTTGTAATCACTGAAATCTTATAGTATTTTCTTCTAATTATTGCCCAGCAGAAGTGCTGATGGATTTGCCTTTCAGTTTTTATACTTATTCCCCAAGTTATCGTTTCTGAGTTTGTCCCCACCAGAAGCATATTGAGTCGCGAAAGACCAAAGAAAGAGCAAAGGCGTGATTTTATTTCTGGGAGCTTCTGGGCAGTGTGCCAATTGATTTTAACTCCAAGATGTCCCATGCTTAATGCAACATTATTTCTCACTCAACATGTTAGGCAAAAGAATTTTTTGGGCAGCTAGGTCTCTGCACCAATCTTATTAAATTCAAGGTTCAAATTGATAGTAGGTGATGGTGGATAAGACACAATTTACGAAAGATTTCAAGAAGAATGTTGGTTGATGAATCATTGAAACCTTGAATTCATCTCTGCTATTCCAGCTTTGTTTATATAAGATTACTCATCCACCCTCCACTATTTTTTTTCCCTTATTGGTATCCCATCTTGCAGATACTGATTATGGCAGGGTGCATGCTTAACCTGGGTTATTGTTTATCCATGAGGTTATTTAATCATGGAGAAAATTACAACCAACCCAAATCCTGTCTTCTCCAACATCCACACAAGTAATTCCCAGCATGAGTGTTACCACTTATGGTCTATAGTGAGATCGCCGAATACTGTGATTACTCTTTGGGATGCCTAGTGTGTCTACAGTTAAGATTTTTTAACTTTGTAAAACATATTCAAACCCCCAAATCAGCTATAATTTAAATACCTTGTGTTGGTTCCAATATTTAAAGCACGTTACACATACAATGTGCTTTAACTTTATTATAATTGTTCTAATTGTAAATTACTGTTCGATGTCTCAGAATTATCAAAACTGTTGTTATGAACAACTGTGTTTGATGTTTAACTTTGTTTTTAAAGTTTTATAGACGATTATCAGAAGAATTGTCTCAAAAGCGGTGGGAGCGAATTTCGGTATCTCAACCGATGCAGTCACCCAGTAGATCACAAGTAGGTATTAACGCCAGACTTCCTGCCTTAATTTATTGTGATCATTTAAAATGTTTATTGTTCATTAATGAAAATTTATGTAAGGCCTCCCCGCATACACCACTAGTCTTGTATTTCTTCACTGCATTAGCTAGTGCTTTACACTTCATAAGTAACAGTATTTGTGTTAATGAATGGATAATTGTCAGATTGAGAAGCAGTCATTGGGAAGGAAAAGAATTTGGGATGACAAAGGTGTATTGGGGAGACTGGTTTGCCTATTGTGTTGGTCAATGATGCATTTTTGTGTTACACATCAGGATGAATGTTTTCCCAAGTGCAGCATATATTTGGTCAGATGCAGTGTTAAAACTTCATGTAACCTGTTTTGAAAAGCACCTGGGTTTCATTCTCAACTGATCTCTTTTTCAGTTGAATCATCTTTGTTGCTGTTCTCAATCAGTTAAAAGGAAACCAAAGAGCTGTGGTTGCTGGAAATCAGAAATAAAAACAGAAAATGCTGAAAAATCAGCACCTGTGGAGAGAAAGCAGAGTTAATGTTTTAGGTCCAGTGACCCTTTCACAGAACTGATTGTAGCCTGGAACAAGCATGGTATATATGCTGAAGATGGGATTTGGGGTAGGGGGTAGTAAATGACAGGTGGAGATGGAGCTCACAGAGATAATTAATGGCTGAAAATGGGTTGATTGTAGTAGCAGCCCATGTGATGATGTAGTCTGGTGTGTGGGGGTGAGGTAAGGACATGCTCAGGCCCTAAACTTATTGAACTTGATATTGAGTCCTGAAGGCTGCAGGGTCCCTAGGGAGAAATCTTGCCATCTCATGGGCTGCTATCACAACCAACCCATTGTCAGCCACTAATGGTCCCTATTAGCAACTATTGATTCTCCCAAGGCTGCACTTTACCCATTACTTTCTCTGCCCAACTATTGTTTTCTCTCTTTGGGCTCAGTTCACCTAATGCTGTTAAAGATGTAAGAAAACTAATTTTAGAAAGTACTCAACTGAAGTTAATTGACGTACTTAAGATACTTTATGCCTAAATACTTGTACTTGAATGTTGGTTTTATATATTGTAAATGCATTTATTATTTATCTGTTAAAAGAATATTTTGTAGTTTAGACTATTAAATGTAATTGGTGTATGACAATATTTAATAAATAGTTCTGATTCCCTTTCACCCCTTTTCCTTCCTACCAACCGGATCTAACTCAATCATTAACTGTAGAAGTGAATTCCACAGCTTTAATTCTTTGTAAAAACTTTTGTGCCATTGTTGATACACAGTTTCAATTTAGCAACATTATAGTGCAATGTTGTTACTTGAAATAATGCTTCTTTACTCATAAAACAGAATATTGGGCTTAACTTAAGCCAACTGAAATGGATATATATTTCAAAAGGAAAAAGAATGTATACAGCTGTGGTGAAAGAATAGGGGAATGAGATGAAAGGCAGCTGATTCAATCCATGGCTACAGACACAATGAGCCACTGACCTTGTTCTGTGCTGTGTGGATCCGTTCTATGAAGTGTTAGGTATAGTTCAACCCAGTAATTTCTCATAGGGAATTAGTTCTTGATTTTAATTATGCCAGTGAAAGAAAAAGCAGAACCTATGTTTTGCACTCCCTCCAGGCAGGGAAAGAAACAACCCAGAGATACTGATGCAAGAGCAGTGTTACTGAACATTGAGCAGGTTGCCCAACCCAGACATCTCAGACAAGGAACAGTGCACAACAGGGAGGAAGACATTCAAACTTTAAAAAGGGACGCAAAAGCCAGACTCGGATTTCAACTGCTAATAATAAAAATAACCGAGTTCCCTTCGAAGTTCATTTCCTGTGAGAGCATTTAACAATCACATGTGGTAGGAAGTAACTGCATTTGTAAGAGAACAAAAACTTAAGTAGAATGTATAGCACTTTTGATGTTAAATTAATAAAAAATTCCTATTTTTGCAGGCAGGAAAAGTGAGGGCTGCTGGAATTGTGGGTATTGAAAGGAAGTTGGAGGAAAAACGAAAGGAGACCGACAAAAACATCTCTGAAGTAAGTTGTTGTGAATGTTCAAGGCCAGTCATCCGTCTGAATCCGCTGTAACCATTTCCTGTCAAATAATAGAGTGAATTCTGTGTCAGAACGGATCTCCCTGAGATTGTTTCACCCTGAAAAACCAGAATAAGTGTCTAGTAGTTAGGAAGGAAATGTTATTTATATGAGTACTTTTTTTAAAACCTTACATTGTGCTGTATGAGTACTATAAAGCTTAAACCAAGATGGCTTTGTGCAAATTTTCCTGATTTGGCTCCTATATTAAATTGTAGAACAAAATTAAACACAGTAAAATTAAGGCACTGATATTTCTATTCCAAAGCTCTGGTGATTAATATATCTGAGAGTCTTGGATATATTTGTATGATGCTAAGACAACATGATAATGACATTGTGCGTTCCTGTGAAGGCACTTACTGTTAATGTAGATTGTCTTTGAAAAATTGATAAATCATTTTATGGAAGAATAATTCCTGGTTGATCAGTACCCATTCTATATTATGGAACTGAGTATAAATACTATATCTGTCATCTAAGTAGATTTTCCCAGCATTAAAAAAGCAATATGGGTGAATCTGGGGCTGAATTTGATAAAGTGGTTTTCAAGTGTCAGGAGATTAGTACTAACAGCTGTAGAGTACATTTAAGTTATTCTTTTTTGTTCCTAAATTGCAGAGCGAAAGCTGTGGTTTTTTTTTCTCAGATGAGAGAATGTCTCAAAGGAGGGTCAAGTGTACTACTTCCCAACTGTAGTTGGGTATCTGTGATGATCATGGGAACAAAGCACAGCAGAACTCTGAAATCCAAGTAGATCTGAAAATAAAGAATAACCTACACCCAAATAAAAATGTGACTTGCTGAGCAATGAATGTCAGTTTCTTTTGTATTGTAAGGAAAGTAAAAATCTTAATGTGTTGAAATAAATTATAGAAACTATTGGGTTAGGCAAATTTCTCAATCTTTCTTACAGAAAAATAATAGCTTTGTAGCAGATTGGTACACTTTTTGCATTTATTATAGATTGTATTTACTGTGGAGGTGTAATGTAAGGTGTAATCTGTCTTGTTTTTGTGATTGTAAAGCCAGGTGACACTCGCATTTAGTGGTTTGGTTATAGAAGCCACCAGGCAATTCACACAACAGTGCCGTCCATGCATTCTGACTCTTATAAACTAAATCCACAGTTCTGAAATTGAATTTGGACAAAAAGAAATCTGGTTCAATCTCCTCATGGGAAATTCTTTGGGTTTAAAGTGCTAGAACTAATTTCTTGTTTCAGTAGTGCGTATACTTCGTAGAATCATAGAATCCCTACAATGTGGAAGCAGGCCGTTCAGCCCATCACCTCCACACTGACTGTCCAAAGAACATACCACCCAGACCCATCCCCCTACCTTACCCCTGTAACTCTGCAACTCCCATGGCCATTCCATCTCACCTACACACCTCTGGATACTATGGGCAAATTTGCATGGCCAATCCACTTAGCCTGCGCATCTTTGGACTGTGGAAGGAAACCGGAGCACCCGGAGGAAACCCACGCAGACACAGGGAGAACGTGCAAACTCCACACAGACGGTCTCCCAAGGGTGGAATCAAACCCGGGTTTAACCTGCCACTGTGAGGCAGTAGTGCTAACCACTGTGCCACCTCCATGCATTACTAAAATTGTATTCAGCAAAATAAATTGACACACATTTCACTATATATTGAGTCAAAGAGCAATTACTAATCAAAAACAAACCAAGAAAAACTCCAGTACAAAATAATATTGTATTTTGAATTTATTTTCAAGTCCTTTGGATATGACAAGCTATTTTGACTTTACAGATGAATTACGTCGTATTTAGTGACCCCAGGTTCTAGTAAAGGTTTCCTGCCAGAGCTGTTTGGCTCTGATAAGAATCCTGCAGTTCAATGCTACTTATCGCAGGAAGTTCCTGTTAGGTGTGTGCCCATTCCCTTTTGTTCCCAGACTCTCTGAATAATTCCATCATTGGAGAAACAATATTAAGTAGACTTTTCTGCTGGATGTTTTCTTAAATAAAAAGGTCCTGGAAATTTCCATGGGCCCTTCAACTTATCATCTGGAAGATTTTATATTCATTTGTGTTATTTTAGATCACGTTGTTTAAACTGAGGAGTGCAACATAGATATAGAATTGAGCCTCTTTAGCCAACACCTCTTTGAAATAAGGAAAACCTTAAATATTCCATGATATAGAAATGCTAATTATTGGTTTTCTTTTTTCAGTGCGAATGTCTAGGTAATTTGGCGCTCTCAATATAACTTATAAATATAAGTTTAATTTGTATTTGGCAGCTCTATGTTATCTTTGTAAATGCAGTCAGATACTTTTTGCAAGTATACTTGCACTACTAGGATAGGCTTGAGGCATTACCAAAAAACAGAATACTTAGAAATTCCAATTGCATTTTGACTGCAGTATAGGAGTTTGACGTTGCTTTTACATTAATGTGTGGATTACATTAGGGCTGTGCTTTACAAGTTTCCATATATAGCCAGCGGCAGGCAGAACATGTATTTGATGTCACCTGCAAAAATACATTGAAATGCAGTCAGACTTTTCAAGCCAGTCACATTATTTAGTCACCATCTGTTCTGAAAGGCTGATTTTAAATAAAAGCAAAAGTTGTTTGAACAAACTTTACATGATGGAATATGAACTGGTAACAAGTTAATAAATAAGTGTTTTAACCCTTCTAAGGTATGCCCAAACCTTTAGGCAATTTTGAAATGGAGTAATTTTGAAAATTTTTGCTTGTCACAATTTGACTGACTGACTGGATATGATCCAAGGAAAAACTAAATAATTTTTGGAGAATTTGTGGATCTAGATGCAGAATCTGGATTTTTAAAAAAAGGATCTGTTAACATTGGGAGATGGCAGATGGGGTGAATCTACTTTTCTTTATAACATTGGGAGGCCATTAGATTTTTGAATGTTGTTTATTGTTTCAACTGTTGTGCTACAATTTGTCACAACTGTCAAAATATGAGTAGAATTTTCGGAGCAGTTTGTTGGATGTGGATTGGTCTGAAGTCACTTCAGGAAGATGAAAGCCCTAATTAAAAAGATGTATTTTTTTCAGCTTTGTAGTTACAGATCATCAACCAAGGAAAAGCATCAAGGAAAACCTGTGTAATTGTTTCATACTGATGTAGCAGAGATGTTGTCTTCATTTGTTTATGGCTGTGTAATTATGGTTGCTAAGCATTTCAGAAACTAGCTAGGAGGGGTAACCTAACAGTTGACCTGCAATTAACAAATATGCTAGTTGCTAATGCAAGAAGCTTTTCATTCAACTAGCCATTACTGGATTGTCACTTCAGTAATATAAACTTCTTTAAACACCTTCACCTGAGGCTTAAGGAAAACACTGAAGCAACACTTGCAACCTGCAAGTTAACCGGTTAACCTTTGCACGTAGTGTTGGTGACTATTGACCTTGTTCAGAAGCCAGGGGTGAAAGAGAATAATTTTCCATGCTTCAGACATCCATTACTGTAACTCATGAAAAATAGACTCCTTGGTAAGACGAGTCTGACAGAGGTCGGATGGTTATTTCACATGTGATGTTCTTTAATCCCTTATGTGACAAATGGAAAATGAGACTTCTCTCATCTCCCACATAGTTCAGCCTGTGGTTTCCTGTGTAACCAGACTTCCAGGCAAAACCATGCACTAGTTGAAACCTGTATTAATTTGTACAGTGAGTGATGCAACATTATCAAACAATTTTGGAGGCAAATAATTTGCTAGCCAAGACTTTAGACTGGGGAGGTGCGTGAAGTGGAAAGTTTTGAATTTTGCTCAAAACTGTTGTAAAGCTGGAGAGGCAGGTGGACCATGTGGTCAACACCGGAGTGGGGCAAGCCGAACCATTTTCCCCGTGTGAATTCTGTGGGTATCCTACAGCTGTGCATTAGGTTTGGAGGAACAGAAGACAAGTTCATTTCCATAGTGAAGCAGATGAGATAACTGAGCAGGTTGATGACAGTGTCACAGATGAAACAATTAGTATAGATTTCCAGAAAACATCTGATAAAGTGCCACATAAAACAGTGACTTTGAGCATTACGTCAAGGTGATTTATACAAGAAAGTTGAAGCCTATAGAATAAAAGGGATTGACAGCATGAATATGAATTTGGCTGAGTGACAGATAATTAATGGTAAATGGTTGTTCTTTTGTCAGATTGGAAGAGGTGTGAGATCGCAGTCAAAGAACCAGATGAACAAGATCAGTGAATGGTGAAAATAGCCTCTTTATTGTACATTCACAGCAGCACGATGTGAGGTGAAAATAGAATCCCAAAATCGTAGCTCAAAAGTAGCCTCTTTTATACAGAATTTGAGCATACATCAACATTCTAACACTTGAGTGCTAAGTAATGGCTCTTGTACAAAAATTGTCTTGCAGGACATCGGAGACTGTTTAAACACTCGCTAAGTGTTAGCGGTTATTCTAATGAGATTAGAGTGTCCATCTGATTTGTCCTTGCATAATTCAAAAGGTGTTAGTCTTGTTATTTCCAAAGTTAGAATGATGGTAAAAATGTTTCTGTGTTTTAAATATAAGTTTGGATTTCTTTCAATCATGGCTGTCTGTGACTTTTATTTACTGTCGCCTATTCAGTCAGTATCATAGTTGCGTCTATCTGTAGGTTCTGTTTACTATCACACATTCATTCATTCATTCATTCATTCATTCAGTTTCACAGTCACATCTGTTATAGTAGTGCTGTCAGTTTCATTCATACCCTCATTCAAAGTTGCGCAGTTCTGGACATAATCTACTAATAAAATTAACAGCGCTAAAGGTTGCTTATATACATGATATTGAATAAAAACTTGGGGCAAGGTAAATCCTGTCATCTACAGATCATAATATGTATAATCTAGTACAAGGAAGTCTGCAAGGAAATAGCATTTTACTTTTAAGGAAGGTGGCTAATCCAGTTGTTGTCATTGAATGATTCTTGGAGCCACACTGGCTGGAGAGGGGTTTAGAGTACAGGTTAGGGATCACACCTATTCAAGGCTAGATTTTAATATGATTAACACTACTTTAGGTGTAGAAACGTAAGAATATTTAATCCTGTGGCATTTGAGGTTTTGTTAGCCGTTACACATGACTGCACCTTTGAGTGGAATGTCGGCCATGTTAAAGTGTGTTATGCACGACTGCACAAGTGGAACGCGCTTCTGAGTCAGTTTGAATGGGGTGGTTAATGCACAAAAGTTTGTAGTTAGTATTATATGCCATCATGAACAGTGATATAATCATGAATAATTATTAATGGACATGAATTATGATGTATGAGAGGGTTGATAATGGGTTTCCCAAGGTTTTAGCATTAGGCCTGATGTTTTTGTTGTTATATGTTAATGACCTGGACTTTGGTGTATAGAGCACAAGTTTAAAATCCATAGACAACACACACCTTGGGATTATCATAAACAGTGAAAAGTGTGACAGTCAACTTCAGGAGAACCTGGACTGCCTGGTTGAATTGGTAGACGCAAAGGAGATGAAATTTCATGTTGGGAAACATGAAATAATATAATTTAATAGGAAAACAAGACACGAGATGATGTGTAATTAAAGGTAGAGAAAGATAGCGCATCTCATAACCACCGCATATCCCAAAATGCCAATGAACTACTTCTCAACTATACGAATTGATGAAATACAGGAAATGAGGCAACTAATTTATGCATTTCAAACAGCATTGTGATAATGGCAACCTCTTTAGTCATTTTAGTTGACACTGGGGATAACCTCCCTCTCTTACTAGATACTTTATGTCTTTGTCAGAGGGCAGTCAGGACTTTGGTTTATTGTCTCATCTGAAAGTCGTCACTTCTAGCAGTATGGCACTCACTCAGTATTGCACAGGAACATCAGCATTGCTTATTGTGCTGAAATCCTGGAGTGGAATGAGAATGAAATGACGGTGCTGAGCCAGTGACTAATGCACAGTTCCAAAGGAGCTGCAGAAACTGACAAATTGAGGATATAGGGACAAGATTCATTGGCAGGCAAGTTGACAAAGTCAAAATGGCTTAAGGGATTCTGGACTTTATGAATAGAAATAAGTAAACAAAAGCAAGGAAGTTTTGTTGAACATTTATTAAACTTGGTTTGGTCTCAATGTATTGTTTCCAGTTCTGGGCACCATAGTTTAGGATATGAAGGCTTTGGAGAGAATGCTAAAGAGATATATAGGAATGGTTCCAGGGATGTGGATTTGAGAAGGAGAAGCTGAGAGGAAATTTTATAAAGGTGCTCCAAATGATCAAAGATCAGTGCAGAATAAATAAGGAGAAACCAGTCCCAGTAGTGAAATAGTTGATCACCAGAAGACACTGTTTTAAGGTGATTCACACAAGAATCAATGGTGACATGCAGATAACCTGTAGATCACAGTAAGTGGTTGGAATGAAGTACTTTAGAATGTGGTGGAGACAGTTTAATTGTGCCTTTCAAGAGGGTATTGTATAAGCAACTGGAAAGAAACTGGAGTGCTTTAGGAAAAGGTGAGGAGGAATGGACTGACTAAATTGCTCCTGTATAGAGTAGGCAGGGATCCAATGGGATGGGTGGCCTTCTCTTGTGCTGTGACCATTCTGGAATTCTTGCTGGTGTGGATGTGAGTGGAAGCAGTTGGAATATTGACAGTGGGCCATGCTATTTTTGTGGATCCAGGAGAATTCTTACTCTCTGTCCAACAAAACCTTTTCGATAATCTTCATGCCTTTTCTTGGGTGGATATTATGGCTCCTTTCAAGAATTTTTACTGCCTGACACAAATGGCAGCCAGCCGTCACCTTCATTGCTTATAATGTTGTTCCTTGCTTTCATGTTTGTACCTTTCAAGTTTTCTTCAGCAATCATGGGTGAGAATGAAGATGTTCACCATAAACTACAAGATCGTCTTATAGTGGTAGCTATAGAAATTGCATCACTGAGTTAGTTGGTGATGTTTTAAATACCCACCCTCAGAGACTCAACCACACAATCAATGTAGCACTGGAAGAGTGCTACTCTGCAGGAGTTGCTATCTTCCAGATGAAGTGATAAACCCAGGTTCAGTCTACCCTCTTACAGCAATATAAAAGACCCTGCAGCAGTATTCTAAACTTTTGGTTTCTAGCCACTGTTATTTCAATTAACGTGTTCAGTGACATTATGACTCATCTGTAGAGCAGATGGAGACTTGAACCTGGGCCTTCAGGCTCAAAGATAGGGACTGTACCACATGCATCCTTCCAATATGTAGCCTAAACCAATACCACTAAAACATCATCTGTAATTCATTTCTTGACTCTTTGCAGGTGCTTGCTTAATACAAACTGGTTGCTGCATTTCCCCAATTTACCAGAGTGATTATACTTTAAAAGTACATCACTGGATGCAAACCTTCTCATGTGACAGCAGTACAGGCAAAACAGATCCTTTATGCAGAATTCACTCTGAAACCTGTTAGAGCAAGTTCTTTGTTTCTGTGGGGGAAAAAAAATGGGTGCTTGTTTTCTTTTCACATTCCAAATGGGACCTGATGCTTCATAACACTGATATTAGTGCTCCTTATTGAAAAACCTCACACTTGAAAATGTTATATGTTAACAGTGCCAAACGACCCTCTGATTTGATGGTGCTTTATGTTTATTTTTGCAGTATAATTGTGAATATTAGTTGTTTTGACAACAGTAGCTCCAATTGAAAGCTGCTCTTCCTGTTGAGGAAGCGTAATGAAAGACGGTTTCCCATCAAATATTTGCTAATGCTTTGTTTTAGTGTAAAATGTGTTAAATGTAAAACAAAAATACACTTGCAGAGAGAATTTAATTATATATTTGGAAATGTGTACATTTTCCCCAAAATTAGCTATTCACCATGTAGGTATGCTGCCTTGCATCACATTACATAAATTTTATATAGAATAGATAAGCATTGAAAATGGTCATTCAGCCTAGCCAGGCAATGATGGCATAGCAGAACACGCGAGCTTTATCCCATCCTTCCTCATTCAACTCCATCAGCATAATCTTTAACTGTATTCCCCAAAGGGTGATTTCATTGAAACCTACAGATACTTAAAGGGATAGACAGGGTAGATGCAGGTAAGATGTTCCCTATCTGGGGAGTCTAGAACCAGGGAACAAAATTCCAAAATAAGGGGAAGGTCACTTAGGACAAAGTTGAGATTTTATTTTACTCGGACGGCGGTAAATCTTTGAAAATCTTTAACCCAGAGGGCTATGGAATGTCAGTCATTGAATATGTTTAAATTAGAGTTTGACAAATCTGGAAATATCAATGATATAAAGGCATGTGGGGAGATAGCGTAGGGGGTAACGTATTGAAATTGATGATCGGCCATGATTGTATTGAATGGCTGAGCAGGCTAGATGGCCTGAATGGCCTGCTCTGGTCCTAGTTCAATATTAGTATTTTAATTGCAAGTCTGTTTCTTTGAAGTTTTGTACAATTAATTCGTTTCTATAATTATGATTAGTATAAGCAGAATTTTTTTCTCTTTGATTCATAGGCTTTTGAAGATCTCAGTCAACTTATGAAAAAGGTATGCTTCCACGTACACTTCCTATTCAGTTGATAACGATATTGAGCATTAACTGAAAATGACTATTATTGGACTTTAATAAATAAACTAATTAGCAATAAATGAAAGCCATGTCCACATTAATTGATGATGGATACCATGTAATATGATTGCATCTGAGAAAGCATGCATCGCATAATTTTGAAAAATGTATTGGTGACTATTCTGTTGCAAAGCAGAAGCCTTCCTAAACAAACATTATGAAATGTTTCAGAACCTGTAAGTCACCCAAGCAGCTCAACACTGTGGTGGGAGGTCAAACACTCTCTTCGCCCGCAGTGATCAGACACAACTCAAGTTTATTTGTTCGTTAGTCTTTTTTTTGTGTATACGCAAGGGGAATCACATGTATCCAAAGATGGCACACAAATTGCAGTGATTAATTACATGTGGTTACAGTTAAACTATTACAATACATCGAATTGAGTTGGGGTTATCCAGTCATGAGGGTGCCAATTGTATAATTCGATGACTAGTGTTATTAAACTATCCTATCACAATCCAGTTTACATACATTATTTATTAGTTCTTGTATGAGGCTTATATGCTCGTATATTCTTGTGGTATCTCTCAAACCCCACTCTGCTGGCTCAGCAGAGATAGAACCAACTGCAACTAACATGCTAGCAGCCTGAGCCTGTATTGTGTCTTCAACACTTCCCATTTCAACACAACAGAGGAAAAAACAACCTGCTTAATTGCTACCCCATTCACCATCTTATGACTGTCTTCACAAGCAATGCATTGCCGCAGAGTGTACCATGTACAAGATGCAAAGCAACAATTTTCCAAGCCCCTCTTGACAGGACCGTCTATCATCCAGGTGGACAAGGGCAGTAGGCATATAGAAACATCACATCTGCATATTCCCTTCCAAACAATGCACCATCTTGATTTGAACTACTTCACCACACCTTCATGGTCACTGGGTGAAAAACCTGGAATTTTTTTTCCTTCTGACAGCGCTGGGTGGTTCAAGATGGCAGGTCACCACTACCTTCTTGAGGACAATTTGGGTTAGCAATGAATACTGGCTTTGCCAGAAATGCTGTCACCCCAGTAGCAAAAAATTCTTGCAACTCTTTATTGAGCAGCCAGCAGAGGTAGTCACTAGCTCTTCATCACCTTCCTTTCTCATAATGGGAGTAGAGTACACTGCAAGGCTCGTTGTCATTGCAGTCTCCCAGGTCTTGCTTTGATTCCTTTTCTGCATATATGTTCCTCCTAATCCCACGTACATTTTAAAAGAAATTACAATACAGAGCAAAGTTCTTTTAAAAGAAAAGGAAATAAATGTTAGGTGACGAAGTGGTGCTGTTGCATCTAGGGTTCTGTATGCAGAGAGTAAGAACATTTAGAATGATGGTTACACGTCAGCAACCTGAGCATGGTTCCAGAGCACAGCATTCCCAAGGTTTTGTAGATTTCCCTTTCACTTTCTGAGCTGCAAATGGTGTGAGGTTTGGGGGGTGGGGGTGGAACAAAAACTTTTAGAAAAGGTCAAGAAATTGAAGATAAAAGTACAAATGTTTGTTATAAGGCTGCATATTCCTTCTTATGTAGAGAGGTGGCTCTGATGTGGATCATAGTAGTTTCCAGTCTCACCCAATAAATGAAAGCTTGTTAATGAGTAATATATGGGCAGATTGTCATCTAGTACAGCACGAATCTCTGTTTATTCATAGTAGCCAACATTTGGAACTGTACTAAAATGTGTTTTACTGGCAAATATATTCAGAATGGAACAAGTAATTTTTTTTTCTTTAGGCCAAAGAGATGGTCGATTTGTCAAAATTAATAGCAAACAAAATCAAAGATAAGCAAGGTGATATTTCTGAAGATGAGGTAAGAAATATGTTCAGTTAATTTTAAAGGAATAAAGAATGCCTCATTGGTGTCTTTCAGATTGCTGAAGAATGTCATAAGTCTCAACAGATAGCCACTGTTATGCAAGCAGATATGGCAGCCACATTGTACCCCGAACCCAAAAGCAAGAGATGATCAGACAGTTGTTGTTCCAATGTGGATGGGGGTTGTGCATGGGAAGCCTTTGGACTCCCCATTGTGGCAGACTCAGAAGGAAATGCCTAGGAAGTGGAAGATCCATCTGGGCAATTCTCCAATGTCTGGAACCCTCCAAAAATTTTCATTTAAGTAGGAGAATTCAGAGTTCTCCAATGAAATTAAGTAGTTATTCCTCATGTAACCTAACTACACATTCATCAGACCACTTACACACCTCAGACGCTGACCCAACAATCCCTGGGATCCAAATCCCCCTTCCCCTTTGCTGGTCATGCACTCCCCTGCTCTGTTCTTGACAACCCTCTGTCCTGCCACTGGACAAGTTCTCCCTTTACCCCACTCTGCACTCCATATCCTAACATCACACTTTTCTTATGTACCAGCTGTCAAAGTGGCTGTCTGGACCTTTAAATGTCAGAATATGGCAGCTGACAGCTGTGAAAGGGAGAGTGACTTGCTGTCCCCTGACTGTACTGCACTAAGAGGGAGGTGATGAAATGGAAATACTGCTCCATGTTTCTGAAGGAACTCTTATTGGAATCTCCTCTCAGAAATACAGAGTTCCCTTCTTTCATAAAAAAGGTGGGGTGTCAATCTGTGTGAAATTGCTACTCCTTGAAAATCCAAACCACTATGTTTTTTGTGCTGTTTCACTTTATCATTGAGCATTTTAATTTAATTCTTATCCAAGTTTCATTGAGGATCAAAAAGAAAAGAAAAGCTTATTTGAAAAGCAAGATACATACTCATTGATGCAAGACAGACTTTTACAGTTTTAATAGGATGATTGGGGCCAATTGAAAGTTGCAAGATTTCTCAACTTCCTTAGTTGACAAGTCTCAAATTCTCCCTGGGGATTATCCGGTACATGACCAGCTAGCAAAGATGTCGTTTAGAGCTTGTACTTTTAGCCCCTGAATTTTTACCTTATTTCAAACTATGTCTACGTAATTTTGCAATTGGTTGTGTTCATTGTTGAATTGTTTCAGTTGGAGTTTTAACTATTAGTGCACGTTTGCCTTTCAGTCTTATCTGACTCTGCTCAATTGTCTATTCATTGTCCAGTCTGGTTCTGGTTGACTGAGTCAGCAAGATGCATCAGAAATACTGGTGGCAGCAGAGAGAACTTAACTTGCCACTGCCATAAGATGAATGTGTGTTTTAAAAACGAGCTGCTAGGACCAATCTCAAATATTGTCAGTGACGCTTTTGATCAAAAGGAAAAGGAGGGAGTAACCAAGTGATCAGTTCCCAGAGAGAGGAAACCAGCTCCCATCCTGATATGTCAGTTGCTGAGCCTTGGCAAAGTTTTCTGGAGGTTAATTCTGATTTTCCTTTTTTAAATCTCCGACTTTTGTATTGTGGTAGAACTACTGCATGTGGTGGGAAGGCATCTTCCTGATTATCGGTTGTGTCAGATTTCCAGATGCTTGTACCGGACCATGGGGTACTTGATTTATTTACCTGATTTAGTTCAGATCCAAAGGTAATATTTTACAGAAGATGAATGTTTTTAAACATGGAGACTTTTGAATATCACCCAACCCTAATAACCTCTTCAATTACAACTTAATTGGGGTACACTACTTGATGCTTTTGTAGAACAATTCAGTCTGTCGCATTCTCTTGCTCTGTGTCAATAGCCCTGGATTCACATGAAGGCTACATCAAGTAAGGATGGCAGTTCTTAACAGTACTTAGCTTTTATTTTATTCAACCCATTATTCACCCATTTAGTCTGCTTCTTTCAGGTTACATGTATATTTTACCTTATTATGATTCCATCCCACCCATCTAGTTTTTGAAGAGAGTTTTTGCATTGCCCTTGAAGATAATTGTGGTAGACTCAAAGATATTCACCTGTTCTTACAATTTAGCTAGTGAATCCTGATTTGTTGATCTTGCAGACAATAGTCATCTTTGGTTACAGGTGCACTTCATTTTTGCAAGGTGACACTGATTTAAGTTTCTGATTAAAAAACAAAATATCCTGTTTCATAATTAAAACCCAACTGTGTCCATTAATGAATGTAGGCTGGCATGAAATGGCAAGATGATGAATTGTACTCATAACCACTAGTTTGCTAGCTCAGTTGATAACTGTTTCAGCTAAATCCTATAAACAATTCTTTTCTTCAAAAACATATACTTTTAAAACTTTGTTATAGCTTTATTAACCTGTACTGTTGTTTTCATCCAGTCATATTCCATGAAACATCATAAAAATAATGCAACTTATGTATGTTACGAAGTTGAAACGCATGTACTTTTTGTTTCACAGACTATCCGTTTCAAGTCCTATTTGCTGAGCATGGGCATAGCTAATCCAGTTACCAGAGAAACACACGGATCTGGAACACATTACCACATGCAATTGGCCAAACAGCTGGTAGAAATGTTGCAAGTGCCAGTTGAGGTAAATAATGCTTCTTAGCTGCTCTTTCCCACCCATGTGATCAATATTCTGTGTAGTAATTCCTGAATGTCACATGGAAACAGTGTGAATTTGGATGTGAAACTGAGTGTTCGCAACTATAAACTCAATGGCAGTATATTCCAACAATAGCGCGACATTTGTATAACACCTTTTACAAATTGCTGTTGTCAAGCAGCCCAAAAAAATTAATCAAGTTAAAATTGACACTGAGCCAAAGAAGAAGCCAAAGAGTTTGTTGATAAATGAGTAAGAAGAAAAGCAAAGTGTGAGGGCTTTTTGTGATTACTATTTTATTTGCTTGCTGTATGTTGATGGAAGTATAAGTAAATAAACACACTTGGTGCATACTTCTCCTGGATAGCATGAACAATGAGTCAAACAATTTTTAAAAAAAATAAGTGTGTCACTACATCTGTGGGTTCAGAAATGTCTATTGGATAATGCTGCACTTCAACAACCTCTTGTAACAATATAGCAATTTTAACGTTGAAAAATACTCCCAAGATATTTCACACATGACCTCAAAAATAAATTATAAGAATTTGAAAGTTGTATTTTAAGACAGTTCACAGACAATTTCTGCCCTTCATACTTCAGATGGTACTTTACAATTCAGATGTTTAAAGCGAGCTTCTGTGTTAGACTTGGTAACAGCAAAAGAAATAAAAACAGGCAATTGGAATATAGAGACAAATTGTTCAGCAAATGAAAATAAGCACAGCCGTATGTCTCTGGATTGATAATGACTCTACATATAAATTTATCCCATGTTTAATATCAATTAGAATTTCTAACTATCCAAGAGAAATGCATAAAATAATGTATTATTTTGAATTAGTCTTGTGTAGTCCATATAAACCTGTCTTGAAATATGTCTGTGCCCACATGTGCAATATGTCATTGAGCATTTCTCTGCTCCCACTCATTTCAAATTCTCCAGAGACGGCAATCTGACTGACAGAAACGAATGTACTATCACCAGGTTTGAGGATGGCACAAATGTAGGCAAGTAGTGTGGAGAGGGATGTAAACAGATCAAGCTAGTGAGCAAGAAGGTGGCAGATCAAATATAATGTGGAAAAATGTGAAGTTTTGTACTTTATCAGGAAAATAGAAGAGTTGAATATTATTTAAATGAGGAAAGTCTGCAGAAGGCTTTAGCACAGGCATTTGGGAGTCCACATGCATTAATCACAAAAGGCTAGCATCGAAGTTTCAGCAGATAATAGGGAAGTTAAGTTGAATGTTGGTCTTTATTTCAAATGAATGGAGCAGAAAAATAGGGAGGCCTTGGTAAAACTATACAAGGCACAAGTCTGACCTGATTGGAATATTGTGGACAGTTTTGGCCCCCTTATCCAATGAAACACATACTGGCATTGGAAGCAGTCCAGAAAAGGGTCACCAGATTGATTCTGGTATGGAGGAATTTTCTAATGAGGTTGTGTAGAATGGGCCTGTATTCATTGCATTAGGAGAATGAGAAGAGACCTTATTGAAACATACAAGATTCTTAGGGAGCTTGGCAGGATAGGTGCTGAAAGGTTGTTTTCCCCTTGTGGGTGAGTCTAGAACCAGAGTGCATTATCTCAAAGTATGTGATCACTCTTAAGACAGAGATGAGGAGGATTTTATTTCCTCTGAGGGCAGTGAATCTATGGAATTTTTTTTAACCACACAAGGCTGTTGAGGCTGGGTCACTAAGTATATTCAAGGCTGAGATAGGGTAGTTTAGTGAGTAGCACTGCTGCCTCAAAATGCCAGGAACCCAGGTTCAATTCCAGTCTTGTGCAACTGTCTATGTGGAATTTGCACGTTCTCCCCATGTCTGTGTGGGTTTCTTTGGGGTGCTCCGGTTTGCAGAGATGTGCAGGGTAAATGGAAAGGGCATGCTAAATTGCCCATTAGTGGGTAGTGGTGTGTAGGCTAGGTGAGTTAGCCATGGTAAACGTGGGGTTATAGGAATAGGTTGGGGGGCTGGGTCTGGGTCTGGGTCAGATACTCTTTGGAGGGTTGGTGTGGACTCAATGGGCTGAATGGCCACTTTCCACACTGTAGGGATTCTATTATCCTATAAACAAATTTTAATTAGTAGAGGAACCAAAGGGATAAGGCAGGAAAAAGGAGGTGAGGAGCATCAGATCAGCCAATATCTTATTGAATGTCAGAGCAGACTCTGGGATGAATGGCTTACTTCTGTTCCTACATCTTATGGTCTTCTGGCTTAAAATTCATTGGGATCAGCAGCAAGTTTAGGCCTACAGGATTTACGTATCACATATAGAGGTCATGGTTCACAGTCTCTCATATTTGCTCAAAAACTGGGTTTTAAAAAAAAATCTTTTAGTACTGAATAAGAAAAGAACCCCTGTTATGTTCTGTTAGTTCTTACAGATTATTTCAATCAACCTGTCCAGGCAGATGGGACTTGAATCCGTACCTTCTGGCTCAGAAGCAGGGACACTGCTGCTGTGCCACAGAGCCCTGTCTTAGTTTTAACATGCTTGAAGTAGAGCCAAAGGTTTTTTCAATTCTGCCAATCTAATGAGAAAGCAGTGTCCTTTAATTTGCGAAACATTTAGCCTATTTGCAGCAATTTGACCTCAAGCCTTCAAAAGATATAAAGTTACAGAACATTGCATATTTGCAGGGAAATAGATTGTATTGTCGTATGATGCTTCATTGCTGTTTCCTCCTATTTACTGAGAATCTCATGCAATATGTACTCGTATAATGAAAAATAATGTTGTGCATTTAAACTGTCTAGTAAAAAGAAAGCATAACCATATCAAAGCAGTTTTTTAAAAATTTAGAGGAATGTTATATTAATGGGAATGAGGGAGACATTCTGCTGTATTTATCAAGAAAAAAATTGTGTACAGCCTTGGTTTTTGCGTTAAAGTATTGTTAAATTATGCTTGAATTTTGACAGGAACAAGGTGGAATGATGGCACTGACAGAGGTTTATTGCTTGACAAACCGAGCTCGAGGGATGGAGGTAATGGTACAACACATGATAGCTTTCTCATGTTCACATGTGTAAGACAGATCAAATTTAACTGCTGAGTGTAAAGAGAAGAAGTTAAAACTGGTATTAGCTTTCAGGCATCAATGTTAATATTCAAGACAAATTGATTGCAGACTTTAGTCCTTGTACTGATGCTATTTAAAGTACATTTATGGGATTAAGAAGTGTGGCAAATGACTGTGGAGAGAGAAAAATAAAGGTTTCAGATCGATGGCCTTTTGTCAGAGCTGATTAAAGATGCAACAGGCAAGTACAGAGTCAGGGAAAATATGAGAAGAGCAAAAGGAAAGGGCTGTGATAGGGTGGAAGGCAAGACTGCGGACGTGAGTAGGAATGTGAAAAGCTATGAAATGGACAAGGTAAGAGAGAAGTAGAAGTCCTATTGGAAGAAAGAGCAGTGGGCATTTCTGCAAGAGAAGTGGCAATGAATTAAACACAAATAAAAACAAAAACACGGCGGGTGCTGGTAATCTGAAAGTAATGAAGAAAATGTGCTCAACAGCAATTCTGTTTATCTAATCATCTATTCTAATTTTCTATATTCCTTATTTGCTGTCTAAGTGTTGACCCTATTGCAGAGCTTACTGTCGGTTATCTTGCATTTCTTTAACAATTCTGTTGGAAGTCACCAACTTGAATCATTAGCTTTGTTCATCTTTTTGCAGATGCTGCCTTGTCTGCTGAGTAGTTCTACCACTGATTTTATTTCAGTCTTCCAGTATTTTCAGTATTTTTCTTTTGCTTCAACAAGTGGCTAGCATTAGAAGTGGGATATTCTAATCTAATGACTTAATGGCAGACAGAGTTTTATTTCTCCACGCCACTCTTATACGTGGTCAGCTGACCAAACTTAAATGCTGGAAGACATGGAGCGGAACTTCCACCATCTGGAGGAAGTCAGTGTAGGTTTGTGATAACAAGGTGTGGGGCTGGATGAACACAGCAGGCCAAGCAGCATCATAGGAGCAGGAAAGCTTGACGTTTCGGGCCTAGACCTTCATCAGAAAAAAATTAGGTAGGTTTATGCTTGGTTTATTAAATAGGAAAAGTGTTTGAACCAGGAACTTAAAGTGCCAAATTAAAGTATTCAAACATCACTGACTATTTTCCGAGATCAAAATTCACACTTGTTCAGTGTTTACATTTTTCAGTCTACCTCACAGAAAGTTGTAATGCAGAGGTGTTTCTTACCCACTTTTCAATCAGTCTTTGCTATTTGTAGTAACTTATTTTCTTTCCAATAGCTTCTTTCACCAGAAGATTTGGTAAATGCTTGCAAAATGTTTGAAGCCCTGAATCTGCCAATGAGGTGAGTAGGCAAACAAGATTTATATTAACTCTCAATGTCATAATGTTGTTCGGAGGGATACATGGTTTCTAATATTACAGCAAGTTTTCTCATTCTTGCAACAGACTTCAAAATCAGTGAACAAAATGTCTCTCCTATATATTTTACATACTGTTTTGTGTCACAAAGAGTATTATCTTGAAATAGGGATTGTATTTTGAATAGTGAAATTCACTGGGAACATATTTTTAAAAATGTCTATTGGAAAATGACTGAAACAACATAAGTATTCTGTTCTTGTGCTGTAGATCATTGTGAAATTTCTACACTGTTGAAAAATTAAGATTATTAGCAGCAAATACTTTAAATCTTATTTAGTTGATAATATTTCAGGTTTTCTTAATCAAGTTAAGATCTTACCAATCTGTTCATACATTTAAAAAATGCACTTTAATGCTCAAAGTTGTCCATTTAGTTGCAAATAAATGGACAGGATTTTGTTTCTAATGTGAGTACTTGTACTTTTAGATGACTGTGCGCTAAATTTACACAGTTTCTTGAAATATGATAAGTGAAATTCCACACAGTCAAGCCAGACTAACACTTTATCAGAAATTTTTTTTTTTTTT
>JAHRHZ010000263.1:32787147-32875112 GCA_024137785.1 Ginglymostoma cirratum | reverse complement strand
TGCTGCTTGGCCTGCTGTGTTCATCCAGCTCTACACCTTGTTATCTCGGATTCTCCAGCATCTGCAGTTCCTGTTATCTCTAGCCGTACAGGACACTGGTTCGGTCACTTCTGGAATACTGCGTGCAGTTCTGGTCTCCCTGCTATAGGAACGATGTTTTGAGCCCTGAAAGGGTTCAGAAAAGATTTATGAGGATGTTGCCAGGATTTGGATGGTTTGAGCTAAAGGGAGAGGCTATTTTCCCTGGAGCATCAGAGGCTGAGGGGTGACCTTATGGAGGTTTATAATATCATGAGGGGCATTGATCGGGTAAATAGGCAAGGCCTTTTCTCTGGGGTGGGGGAGTCCAAAACTAGAGGGCATAGGTTTAAGGTGAGAGGGGAAAGATTTAAAAGGGACCTAAGGGGCAGCATTTTCATGCAGAGGGTGGTGCGTATGTAGAATGAGCTGCCAGAGGAATAGTGGAGGCTGGTACAATTACAGCATTTAAAAGGCATCTGGATGGGTATATGAATAGGAAGGATTTAGAGGGATATGAGCCAAATGCTGGCAAATGGGACTAGATTTATTTCGGGTATCTAGTTGGTATGGATGAGTTGGACCGAAGGGTCTGTTTCCATGCTGTACAGCTCTGTGACCCTGTGACTCTTGTGGGGACTGAAGAAGGTAATGGCAGAAGTGCAGCATTTGGGAGCGAACATAGAACATAGAACAGTACAGCACAGTACAGGCCCTTCGGCCCACGATGTTGTGCCAACCTATTATCCTACTAAGATCAATCTACCCTGCATACCGTACATTTTACTATCCTTCGTGTGCCTATCCAAGAATCGCTTAAAAGTCTCTAAAGTATCTGAGTCCACTACCACTGCCGGCAGCGCATTCCACACACCCACCACTCTCTGTGTGAAGAACCTACCTCTGACATCTCCCCTATATCGTCCTCCAATCACCTTAAAATTATGCCCCCTCATAATAGTCATTTCCGCCCTGGGAAAAAAGTCTCTGACTATCCACTCTATCTATGCCTCTCATCATCTTGTAAACCTCTATCAAGTTACATCTCACCCTTCTTCGGTCCAATGGAAAAAGCCCTAGCTCCCTCAACCTTTCCTCATAAGACCTGTCCTCCAGTCCAGACAGCATCCTGATAAATCTCCTCTGCACCCTCTCTAAAGCTTCCACATCTTTCCTGTAACGAGGTGACCAGAACTGAACACAATATTCCAAGTGTGGTCTAACCTGATTGTCATAGAGCTGCAGCATAACCTCACAGCTCTTAAACTCAATGCCCCTGCCAATGAATGCCAACACACCATATGCCTTCTTAACAACCCTATCAACTTGGATCGCAACTTTGAGGGATCTAGGAGGTGGACCCCAAGATCCCCTCTGTTCCTCCACACTGCTGAGAATCCTGCCATTAAACCTGTATTCTGCATTCAAATTTGATCTTCCAAAATGAATCACTTCACATTGTTTCAAATGATGATAGTTGAGGAAACTTTGGGATTAAAAGTGGCATCATCAGACCAAGTGCAATAGAGAAACTGCAAGAACGGAGTAGTGTTCTTACAGGAGGCAGGTTGAGAAACAATATAATCAAGGAAGTTGGTAGGCTAATAGATATTACTTGACAGCCTGTTCCCACGAATAGAGGTAGAGGTGTTGAAAAAGGAGAGCTGGAAATGGACGATGAGGTCAAGGGAGGGGTGGAAACTGGAAACAAAGTTTGATGCTATTCTCTGGTCTGTGATAAGAGCAAGAAGCAGCAATGTTGATGCAGTCATCCTCCATTTCAAAGCTGAAAAATGATAGGGTTTGTTGCAAATGGGGTGGGAGGACAGTGTGTTGCAGATGGAAGCAGAATGAAAAAGGTGTTCCTACTTCTGATCACTATACAAAAACTCTGTCTGGATGTTTGTTAAAGTGAATTTCATGATAGAATAGTTTGTTGACACCGTTGAGTCTTGCACAGCTTGAGTGAGGGCTGCTTGGAAAAAAACATTCACAGACTCACAAGGAAGAAGAAAATGATCAATGGTTAAATAATGAATGGTTGGTACGGAGAGCAGCTGTGGAGTTTTATATCTGGCAAGCATAGTGATTATCTGCAATCCTCTCTAAATGCAAAACTATGTTTCAGTTAATAGAAATAATTTATTTTTCCTGCAGGTTACGTATTTTTGATAGTGGAGTGATGGTGGTTCAGTTACAGTCCCACAATGAGGATGAAATGATTGCTTCAGCTGTGGAGACAGTAAGAAATTTTCCCTTTAATAATCAACAAAGTAATATTTGAATATTCTCAGTGATTAATGACAAGGTAATTGGACAGTAATTTGTTGAGAAATGAACCATTGCATGAAACCAACCTCAGTATATGAATTGTGCCATATAATTAATCACAGTAATGTTACTAAAATGCATGAAAAAAAAGTGTTGATCCAAATCTATATGCAGGGCTTTAAAAGTTTATCTTGGATGATATTTCAAAAATAGGTAATATTGAGTTTGCTGTATGTAGGTACAAGGGTGCAACATTGAATTCTATTGACTGCAATGGAGCTGAATATTGGATGTTGAACAAATGATGCTGGCCATTTACTGCCACTATCGAAGCTAAATTTCTATCTGCCAAAAATTGAAAGAGCACCAGGTTTTTAAAGCATATTTCATCATGTTATAAGTCTTCCATTCTACATCTGACTCTAGCTCGAAAGATAAGCATGCAAATTACATCGCATCAGTTGCCCCCTTGAGAAGTAACAGGTATGTTCTTCTCTGACATGGTCAACACTGGAAACTTAGACCATGACTATGAGCTATCAGAGTGGAAGTAGGCCATTCAGAGTCATTGAGTCAGCTCTGCCAGTCAATCGGAGCATGTCTGATCTGATAATCCTCCTCTTCAATTCTCCGCCCTTTCCCCATAACTCTTGATTCTCTTACTGATTAAAAATCTGTTTATCTCAGCCTTATATATTCTTAATGATCCAGCCTAGACAACCCGCTGCGGTAAAGAGTTCCACAGATTCACTACCTTCTGAGAGAAAAAGTTCCTCACCTGTCTTAAATAGATGACTCCTTAGTCTAACATAGTGGCATCTGGTCCTAGGTGTTCCCACAGGGTGAAACAGTCTCTCCATATTTAGCCTCTCAAGTTCCCTAAGAATCTTTTATATTTCAACGAGGTCTCCTCTCATTCTCTTAAATTCCAAAGGGTACAAGCCCGACCTACTCAGCCTCCCCTTAATACACAATCCCTCCATAGCTGGGATCGATCTGATGAAACTTCCCTGGACTGCCTCCAATGCCAGTAAATCTTACTTTAGATAAAAGGGCCAGAACTGTTCAGTGTTCATCTGTGGTCTGACCAGTGCCTCGTACAGATTTAGTAAAATCACCATTCCACTTATCTTGCTTATGGCCTGCTGAACTTGGATGCCAGCTTTTTGTGTATCATGTTAGGATCTGCAAATCCCCCTGAGATACAGCTTCCTGCAGTCTTTCCCATTTTAAACAATATTTAGCTCCTCTATTCTTCATACCAAAATTGTTAACTCTGGCAGTGCTGGTGTAAAGGTCAGAGAGGAGAAGGCGTTCCTGGATTGTGTTTATGAGAATTTCCTGCAGCAGTATGTGTCCAGTCCAACAAGATTGGAGTCGCTGCTAGACCTGGTTCTTGGAAATAAATTGGACCAAGTAGATCAAGTGTCAGTGGGGCAACATCTGGAGGACAGTCATATAAAGATCTGAAATAAAAACAGAAATTGCTGGAGAAACTCAACAAAGCTGGCAGCATCTGTGGAGACAAAGCAGAGATAACATTTCGAGTCCAGTAACCCTCCTTTAGAACTGGGGGACAATGATCATTGTATCATAAGGTTTAGGATGATGGTGGAAAATGACATTGATCCAAGCAGAGTAAGAGTAACCAACTGGCAGACAGCCAATTTCAGCGGGGCTAGACCAGAGCTAGGTCAAACAGTCTTAAACCAAAGGCTGACAGGAAAAGCAGTAGCTGAATAATAAAGGTAGCACCTTCTGTATTTGGTTTGGTTCTCAACTGTATGTACAACCTGACAGCTATTGTACGTAAACTTGTTTTTCTTTATTTATCAGTTTGGGTGGAAATCGGGAATAGCAAGGAAAAGAAATTACAGCTGGAAGTTGCCTACAGGCCCCTGAAGATTTGTCATTCTGTAGGACAAAGTAGAAATGGTAGAATGATTGTGGCATCTAAGAAGGGCAGGACAACTATCATGGGTGATTTCTAATTTGCATATTGACTGGACAAATAAAACTGGCAAAGGTAACATAGAAAACAGATATGTAGAATGCAGTGGGGACTGTTTCTTAGAACAGTACATTGCAGAACCTCCATAGGAGCAGACTGTTTTCGTTCTACTAATGTGTAATGAGGTAGATTTATTGAGATCTCGTTAAGAATCCCCTGGATGATTACAAAAAGTAGAATTTCAAATTCAATTTGAGGAGGAGCAACTCTGGTCCTAACCTATGTCCTCAACTTAAATAGAGGTAATTACAGAAGTATGAAGAAAGAGTTGTCTAAACCAGGCTGGGAAAATAAACTGGGGGAAAGGTCTGTGGATGAGGATGGGTAGATATTTAAGCAGGTACTTTATAACATGCAGCAAATATGTATTCAGGTCAAAAAGAAGAATGATGAGCTACCTGTGGTGTCCAAAAGTGATCAAGGAGAACATCCAATCAAAAACGAAGGCATAGAAAGCAGTGAAAACTTGTGGAATGCCAGAGGACTGGGAATTGTTTTTGAAACCAGCAACAGAGGAGAAAAAAAACTAATAAAGAGGATAAAAGTTTATTAAGAAAGTAAATTTGCAAGAAATATAAAAATAAGCAGCAAGAGCTTTTACATATATGAAAAACAATAAGTAAAGAAAGTGTATGTTTAGAGAATACAACTGGGGAATTGATGACGGCGTGCAAGGAAATGTTAGGTAATTTAAACCAATATTTACATCAGCTGTTATGGTGGACGACACTATAAATATCCCAAAGGTAACAGATAAGTAGGTGCTAAAGGGAGGAAAGGTCTTATAAAAGTCTCAACCACAAAGGACAAAGTATTTGACAAGCTTAATGGGACTGAAGGAGAATGGAGTTGCTAGGGCCTGATGGCATGCACCCAGAAGTTTTAAAGGAAGTGGCTGCAATGGTGATGGAGGCATTGGTTGAAGTATTTCACAACTCTGTGGATTCTGGGAGGCCCTCCAATGGATTGGAGAGCTGCTAACGTGATACCACTGTTCAAGAAGAGAGGTGACTCAAAGCAGGAAACTATAAATCAGTTAGATTAACATCTGAAATTGAGAAACATGCTGGTGTCCATTTCTAAGGAAAAATTATGGGTATTTAAAAAACCTTAATTTGATCAAACAGAGTCAGTATAGTTTTATGAAAGGGTATTCCTAGTTGGCAAATTTACTAGAGTTCTTTGAAAATATAACATGCAGACCTGATAAAGGGACCCAGTAGGTGATTTCCTCAAGACATGCAATAAGATGCCATTTTAAAGGTTATTGCTCAAGTCTGGAGGTCATGGTGTTGGGGATAATGTCATAGTGTTTGGTTAACGCAGAAGACAGAGTCAAGATCAACGCATCTTTCTTAGGTTGGCAATATGTAACGAGTAGAGTGTCAGAAGGATCAATCCTAGGGTCTCAATTATTTACTATGTATATTAATGACTTGGAGGAGGTGGCAGTGTAATGTATCCAAATTTACTGATGACACAAAGCAGATAGGAGAGCATGTTGTGATAAGGCCATGTGAATAATCTGCACAGGGATATCATACAGGTTGTGTGAGTGGGCAAATACTTGGTAGATGGAAATTAATGTAGGAGAGTGTGAGTTCGTGCACTTTGGTGAGAAGAATCAAAATTTGGTCTAGTATTTAAACAGAGAGACACTCCAAAAAGATACGGCACAGAATAATCTAGTTCTTGTGCATGAAACACAAAAGATTAGCATATAGGTGCAGCAAGTAATTCGGAAGGGAAATGGAATTGTGGCTTTTATTGCTAGGTGGGTGGAATTTGGAAATAAGGAAGTCTTGTTATAACTGTACAGGTTCTGGTGAGGCTGTAGCTCTAGTACTTTGCAAGGTTTTGATTCCCATATTTAAGAGAGAATGTACTGACGTTGGAGGCCATTCAAAAGAGCTGATTCAAGGGGTGAAGGGGTTGACTTATCACGTATGCTTAAACAGGTCATTTCTTTATATGTTAGAATTTAGAAGAATGAGGGGAGATCTTCCTAAAATGTACAAGATTGTGAGCGGGCTTAACAGATTAGATATGGAATCTCAAACTAAGGGATGTAAATACAGAATAAAAGAACTCTCATTTAAAATTGAGATGAAAAGGAATTTCTCCTGTCTAACAATAGTGAATGTGTGGAATTCAGTACCCCAGAGAATTGTGGAGATGAGATCTCTGAAAGTAATTAAAGAGGTAGAGAGATTTTTGCAACATTGGGGAGTTGAGGGCTATGAGATGATCTGATAGAATGGTAGGACAGTCTAAAATGCTGAAATGACCTGCACCTGCGCCTATTTCTCATGTTTACATGTAGAGAACTGCCTGTGCTGCACGCATAGCACATTCGTAAACCACCAGAGTATAAGTTTTCAGGCTGTTTATACTGCCCAGCTAACAAGTTCTATCAAATCTGTGGGTATTTGTCTTTTCTTTCTGCACACAGGTATCAGAGAAAGGTTTTATTAGTTCTGAAGAGTATGCTAAGCTTATGGGAATTTCTGTACTCCTGGCCAAAGAAAGGTGAGTAATTATGATAGAATTATACAATTGAGCATTTTGTCGAGCATTATTACACATTTTTATTGGGTTTTTTTTCACCCAGGCTACTACTAGCAGAGAAAGTTGGCCACCTGTGTCGTGATGACTCTGTTGAAAGCTTGCGATTTTACCCAAATTTGTTTCTGACAGAAGACTGAAAATTCACGCGTGAAAATCTTTTTGGTATTTTGCTTGGAACACAATGATGTATCACAGAATTACTGGATCACTATTGACTTCAGGATGTTGTGCATTAGAATTCAGGCTTCACAGCAAGCACCTCATAGAAAAGCACCACCAATGATAATGAAAAGGAGGTCAAGGGTCTACTTCACATGTGTTCAGGGCTTAAGCAAAAGCCCTGGACTGAACTGTTTGAGTTGAATAGAATTGAATTATTTTGTCACATTGTACAACTGGTTTACTTCTGGATTTAAACCTGATGAAAACGCACTAATGGGATTTAATTAAAATCTGTAATCTAAAATCTCCACAACTTTGAATTCTTAGCTTGGAAGTGTATTATCATTTTGTCAATGATGCTGTTATGATAATGGAAGCCCTTTTTCAGGTTCCAACAGCAACCTATGTCAAAGTTTGCTTTAATTTTATTATATCAAAATCATCTCTGACAATACTTATAGATTTTTTTCAATTCTCAGTCATCATCAAAATACAATTTTGCCTTTACTGTTTTCACATTTCTTTCAGGTTCACATTTTTGAGCTCTTTCCTGATCTAACTGTGATTTGTTCAGTTTTGGTTTTCTCCATCTGTTTAATGTTTGTTGCACTTCATTTATTGATGCATTTTCCCATCAGTTGTATTATATTTTGCCACTGCTTTCAATGTCATACGTTTTAGAACATAAGGTTAGGCATGGTCAGAAAAAAGCAACTAAAATGGTAGGATCAATTGGAAGGCTGTGGGAGAAATGTTTCAGATATTCGTAATCAAAGGAATGGGAGGACATAGATGAAAAGGAAGTGCTACGCAGTACTTCGGTCAAGCTAAAGCACTGGGGATTGGGAGGTGTTGGAAGAAAAAAGGAAAACACATACAGAAATAAAACATGGCTCAGATTCTGTCAGAGAAGTTTAGATCCAGCAAAGGATCTATTGAATCTCCAAAATCCTGCGTGAATGTCATTGTTCAACCTGTGCTCAATTAAAAACAATATGTAATTTGGTTGTAGCTTGAGAACATTTGGGTTAAACTTTCAATTTGGCAGGCTATGGATTTTAAAAGATGAAATGGGCGCAAGAACAACATATTTTTTGGTCAGTTCCAAATTAGTTAGTTATGATATCTCAATGATTCACGTTCTGATTTGTAATTATTTAGTGTCTGATTTGAATTTACTAGCTTTGCCAGATTAGGAATTTGTGGATTTGATATTGTTCTTATAATATTTAACTAATGATTAGAAACACCATTCAAAAAGACAAATGGATATGGGCCAGCGAGTTATTTGAACCGAAGGCCAACTAAGGTGGGCTTCAATAGGATCAGTCAGTAAATTATATAAACTGGATAACCGAATTAAAGCAGGAGCATTACATCATGCACGATAGATTAAGACAGGCATATTTAACTTGCAATTCTATGCCCACTTGTAACGCTTCTCCCACCAATGAGAACTTGCAATCAGTCCTGAAAACTCAGGAAATTGTTTTTTTTCTATTAGTTTTTTTTCACTACTTCAATTTTGTAGGCCAAAATATTTGGAAGATGTTTTATTTGTTAATATTAGCAACTTGAGATATATCCTAATTAATGGGGATTCCCTCACATATTAAGTCACCCTTGCTGATTTTGATTAACCCTACATATATTCAAGGCAATCTTATGAATCTGTGCTATCAGCAGGGAGTCTAGCCGCCTTGCTTGGCAGAAAGGAAATTTGGGGTTATGCAGTCCATGACTTTCCCAACCGGGTGTTCAGTGGACAGTAGCAACAGGAAATTTGTATGTGCTTCTCTTGGGCATTGCTGCCATATGTGGTGTGAACTCAAATTTGAACCTATTGTATAAATGATATTGTCTTACACTCCCAGTTTATTGTGATGCATTGTATTTATTGTGGAAAGCTGGATGCTTTGTGCTGCAATTTGGATGTATTGATTTCAGTGATAAGCATTTACTGTGCTCTACTGTGGGGGAGGAATGTCTAAAATTGACAGAATAGTGAACGGAAGAGAGGGGAGGGATACCTTAGATCCATAAAATAGAAATTTGCATTTGCTACTACTGATTTGCATGTTAATTCTGTGTTTTTTTTAAGTTCTTGCCTAGAGGATTTCTAACTGAAGCGTTAGAGATTGGAGCTCACTACCCAGAAAATTACAACAGTTATCGAATAAAAACTGATACAATTACCTTGTACTACAAGCATCTTTCACACTGGTGTGTGCCACCAAACTTGGAGATATAGGCAGCTTTTAAAAAAAAAAATTATTTGCAGCTTTATTTTAAATTGTAATCACAGATAAAATCTGTTAAATCTATTTGCATTGGTCTTTTTATGAGGGAAGGCATTTGTATTAAGGAACGAAAGAGAAACAAAATACTGCACAAGCAAAACAGATTATTAGTTTCAATTTCTCAAAAAGTAGTTCATCTTTGTAATGAGACTTTTAGGTGTTTAAGCATTTGGGTTCTGTAATGATAAAAGCAGTTCTCATCTGTGAGCATTTGGTAGTGTCTACTTGTATCTTTCATTGAATTTTGGAACACGCTGCAATTATGTGCTAAGGAGTGTAGTTGTTGGAGCTGTTATCTGTTTAAACAGATAATAAGCACAAAGCTAGGAAAAACTGATTCAAAATGAATAAGCCTCAAGTGACACTATCAAACCCCTTCCACATACAAATTCATGGCTACATAAACACTGATTAATTAAAGCAACACAAATTACTTTTAAATGTCTTGGAAGAAAATGGTTAAATATGTTGTTGGGAACAGAGATTAAAAGTTCTCATGATAAGTATAAATGGAAAACATGAAAAGAACAGGAATAGACCAACTGATCCATCATTTCTGTTCCATCAAAGTATTGCGCAACCATCAGTTAACATCAACCCAACTCTTCTCCAGATTATTCCATGAGAGAGGCAGAAAGTTTCTCTAACCAGTTTAGGAAAGAGAGTCTGAAAAATCCCATTCCCAAAAGTAAACAAACTTCGGGAGACTGCAACTTCTGATATTGCTTGCTATATCTATCCTGCCAATTTCCTATAATTTGAAGGAACTCATCTAGCTTCCTTTTGAAGGCACATAGCACATCCCCACATGCCATTTATTTCTCCAGTCTATTTGAGATTTTTCTGACAGTCTGCGAGAAGTACTGCATCCTATCATTTAGACTAATCATATTTCTTATATTTATAATGAAGCCTTCCTACTCAATGTCTATGCTCAGTTAGTTGTCTTCCTGTACAGAATTGATTTTGTCTGCCATTTAAAGACTCCAAACTTATATCCTTATGTCAGGATGGTCAGCCCACTGAAATTTAATACTCTTGTGAAAGGTGCCATCTTACAACAAGTTGATCTGTTTTTTCCAATATTCTTATGTAGACTTGATTTTTCCAGTTTGGCTGAAGTTCATTGTTTGCACTTTCATGCCTTTGAGTTTCATGGCTGGAATTTGAACACGCATGCAAAGTCTGGGCTATCATTCCAGTGCAGTATTGAGGGCATCCTGCACTGTAAGTGGTGTTGTGTTATAGATGAGACATTAAACTGTGGCCCTCAGGTGGACTACATTGACTAAGAGCACATTTGTTCATCTTGGTTTTCTCACCAACTGATGAGCATAACTGCCTTCTAAGCTGTTGGCTCGAGTTCTGTTCCCAACTATTGCAAATTATGAATTTCAGAGTAGACTCAATAGGCTGAATGACCTACCTCTGCTTCTGTGTTTTGTGATCATTAAATTAGATTATCTTGTCAGTACCATGTTTTTTTCTGAGGCCTTGCTGAGTGCAAATTGGCTGCTGTGTTTCCAATGTTAAAACAACGATTACAATTCGCAAAGTACTCACTCGACTCAAAAGCAGTCTAGGATGTCCTGAGGCTGTGAAAGATGCTTAAGAAATATGTGAATTTTTATCATTAACACGGAGAATCAAATTTTAAAAAGATGTATCAGATATTTTGAAATTTTATTTCCCTCTTACTTCTGTTTATAACATAGCATTTGGACTCTCAAACCCTTAAAATGATGGAATGTAGTATTATGCCTGAGATTCCTAGACAACTAAATCCCTAATCACAACCATGTTTATGTTGAATGTGCCAGAAGGCATTCGGCCTTGTGGGGGAATAGAGGTAGTCATTATTGAGCTGCTTGAGAGGACCGGAGAGACTGAGCTTCTGGGAAAGATTAACTCAAAAAAGGAACGTTTTGATCCTTCTATAAAAAGTAAAAGTTGCCATGTAGTTTCTGTATTTAGATATAATTAGAAATCTGGAAAGCGTAGAAAATCAGTATTTTAATACAATACCCGTCTTTGTGGTATATGTCTTTAGTGGTCTATATTTTAAATAGAAGTCAAATAGACAACTTTGCAAATGCTATTCTTAACAAGCCCTGAACTGCTTTGTGACTGGCGACATCAACCGAACAGGGAAGTATGTTGATGATTTTATTCCTCTTCTGTGGAGAAGATAGAAATAAGAGGGAATACTTGCTTCATCAAACCAGCAATTTATCAGAATCAACTGTCTGTAAAGCTCTTAAAGAATTCTAATTGGTTGCTAAAATTGGAATCAGATTCTCAATCACAGATCTACCCCGTTCGCAGTGGCGAAAATGTTGAATTTCTTGTGCATTTTCATCAAGCGACCGTTGGGATTAGATGTTATAAATTTTTGGACATGTTGCTTGATTGGTAGGAATGGAGTTTCTGCCTTTGCTAATTATAACAGAACAGTGGTTGTATATGAAATGGTTATGCATCATTTTTCACTGGGATGTACATTTTTGCCACATCACTCAACACAAGCTTTTGTTTTCCTTCATTCTTCCCCCAGCCCTGTTTATGTTCATGGATTAAAATAAATGAATTAATAACTATGATAAATAAAATAAGTCATAAATAAATCTTGAAAATTCTGAATAAAATTTAAACGTGTATCTCTTTGCAGTGACTATCATGGTAACTGTGCCATTGATTTCATTTCTGAAATGCGTTAATGATCTAAATCAGGGTAAAGCACAAACACAGCTGAACAACTATATGGCAAAACAAAAGGTATATGTTCATTTTTGGTAACATTCACAAACAATTTTTTTAAACTGTTCATGGGATAGTCGCTTCTGTAAGCGTTTTTGCCAATCCCTAATTTCTCTCGAATAGCTGACCACTTAAACCACTGCAAATCCTTGGGGTTTAGGGACACCCCACAGTGCTGTTTGGGAGGGAATTCCAAGGTTTTGATCCAGCAACAATGAATGAATGTCAATTATAATTCTATGTCAGTACAGTGTGTGACTTGGAGGGGAACTTGCGGGTTGCAGGGCACCTTCAACCCTTGTCCTTCTAGATGATAGAGGTTTCAGATTTGGTATCTACTGTCATACAATTGTGCACCACAGAAGAGGCCCAAGACGTCTGCTCGAACCTATCCACACTAATCCCACCTTTCTGTACTTGATACGTAACCTTGAATGTTATGACATTAAGTGCTTGTCCATTTACTTTTTGAAGTTGCAAATTTCTTGCCTTTACCACCCTCCCAGCTTGTTCATTCCAGATTCCCACCACTCTCTGGGTGAGAACTTCCCTGAAACCTCTAAACTTCCTTCCCTTCTTGAAATTAAGACCATTCTATATTGGCCGTTCTTTCTCTCAGCTGCTTTCTATCCACCCTGTCCACCACATATACACATATACCCAGCCAAATCCCCCCACTTCATTTTTTTTGGTCCAAAGAAAACCTAAGGAACCGTTGGAGAAGCTTTGGTGAGTTAATGAAGTTGGTATTGTAGTGGGTACACAGTGATGCCACTCTGCATCAGTGGTGAAGGGACTGAATTTTGAGGGATGTGGATGGCGTGCAATCTAGAACATAGAACATAGAACAATACAGCGCAGAACAGGCCCTTTGGTCCTTGATGTTGCGCCGACCTGTGAACTAATCTAAGCCCATCCCCCTACACTATCCCATCATCATCCATATGCTTATCCAAGGACTGTTTAAATGCCCCTAATGTGGCTGAGTTAACTACATTGGCAGGCAGGGCATTCCACGCCCTTACCACATCTAGCTGGGTAATTTATCCTGGATGACCTTGTGTTTCTTGAGTGTTGTTGGAGCTACATTGAGCCAGGCCAGGGGAGGGTGTTCAATCATGCTTTGCTTTGTGGCTTGTAACAGATCCACAGGCATTGGGAAGACAGGACGTGCATTACTGTAGAAATCCTAGCCTCTTGGAGACACTATGTGGCTAGTCCGGTTCGGTTTCTGTTCAATGGTAATCCCCAGGTTGTTAATACTGGTGGAGTTCAACAGTGGCAATTTGATTGGGTCTGAAAGGGAGATGGTTAGAATCTATCTTGTTGTGATGGCAATTGTCTAGTGTGAATGTTACTTGGCAATTGTCAGCCCATGCCTGGATATTATTCAAGTTTTGTTGAAAATATACATAGAGTGCTTCAGTATCTGAGGAATCACAAATCATGTTGGATGTTGTGTGGTCATCTCCATTTCAGATGTACGCTGGAGGGAAGGAAGTTAATGAAACGGCTGAAGATGCTTGGGTCTAGGACACCAACCTATGGAACCTTTGTAGTGATGCATGTGACTGAGGTGATTGACTTCCAACAACAACAACCATCCTTCTTTGTGTTAGGTATGACTCCAATCATAGGAGAATTTTCCCTCTGCTTCCCATTGACTGCAGTCTTGCTGGAGCTCTGTGATGCTTTATGCGGTAAAATGTTACCTTGATGTCAAGGACAATCACTCTTGCTTCACCTTTGGAGTTCAACTCTTTAGACCATGTTTGGGCAAAAGTTGCCATGAGGTCAGGACCCAAGTGGTCTTAACAGCTTAAACTGAGCATCAGTTGAACAGGTTCCATTTGTTAGCAGTATCCATGACCCCTTCCATTACTTTTGCTGATGATCGAGAGTAGATAATTGATTTCATTGGATTTGTCCTGCATTTTCGTGAACTGGGTGTACTTGGACATCTTTCCACATCATCTAGTCAACACGAATAGTAAATATGAATTGGAACAGGCTGGCTGTGAGTGCAACTAGTTCTGGATCACAAGTCTTCAGTGCTATTGTAGGAATGTAGTCAGAGGCCATAGTCAATGGAGTATCTAATGCCCTCAGCTGTACCTTGATATTACCAAGCGAATCAGAAAAGTATAAGACATAGAAGTAGAAGTAGGCCATTCAGCCCAATGAGTCTGCTCTGCCATTCAATGAGATTGTGGCTGATCTGTTATTCCTCAACTTCACACACCTGTCTTTTCAAAATAATCCCTCATTCATTTACTAAGTTAAAAAAATGTGTCTATCTCAGTCTTTAATATATTTAATGACCCAACTTCAAAAACTCTCTGCAGTAAAGAATTTTACAGATTGACTACCCTCTGAGAAAACAAATTCTCCTTCATCTCTGTCTTAAAGAGCAACCCTTTATTCTGGGACTATGCCCTCTGGTCTGAACCTTTCCCACAAGGAGAAACAACCTCACTGCATCAACCTTCTCGACCCCCTAAGTGCCTTATATAAGTGTTTCAATAAGATCTCCTCTCATTCAACTAAACTCCAATTAGTAAAAGACCAACCTCCTCACCTCTCATCATATGTCAATTCTTCCATACCTGAGATCAGCCTGATGAACTCTCTCTTGACTGCCTCCAAGCCAATATATCTTCCCTAAGATAAGGGGACCACAGCTGTTCACAGCATTCCACATTTAGTCTGGCCAATGTCTTGTAGCATTTTTGCTAGACCTCCTTACTGTTATACTCCATTTCATTTAAAATGAAGGCCAACATTTTCTTTCTTTCTTTTATTACCTGTTGAATTTGAATGCTAGCTTTATGTGATTCATGCATGAGGACCCATAGATCCCTTAGTACTGCAGCTACTGGAATTCTTTTCCCCGTTTAAATAATATTCAATTCTTCCATTCCTCCTGCCTAAGTGCATAACTTCACATTTTCCCAAATTATATTTCATCTGCTATGTTTTTGCCTATGCACTTTAACCTGTCTAAATCCCTTGGCAACTCCTTGTGTCATCTTCACTTCTTCCCACCTATTTTTGTGTCAACTTCAAATTTAGAAATGATACATCACTCTGTCATCCAAGTCAGTAATATACAATGCAAATGATTGTAGCCCCAGCATTGATCCCTGTGGCACTCTATTAGTTACAGGTCGCCAGCCTAAGAATGTTTCCTTCATCCCAACTCTCCATCCTCTTATTAGTTAGCCAGTCCTCTAGCCATGCTAATATATTACCTCCAGCACCATGGGGGGTCTTATCTTTATTAAGTAGCCTAATGTGTGGTACCTTATTGAATGCCTTTTGGAAATCCAAATATATTACATCTATTGATTCACCCATACCTACCCTGCTTTTTCCTTCCTTGAAAATTGTAATAAATTTGTTAGGTGTGGTTTCCCCTTCATGAAGCCATGCTGACTCTGCTTGGTTATATTATGGGTTTCTAAATGATCTGCTATTGGATCCTGTATAATACACACTAAAATTTTTCTAAGAACAGGTTAACTGGCCTATTGTTATCTGTTTTTGTCTCCTTCTCTTTTTAAATAAGGGTGTTACATTGGCAGTTTTTCAATAACTTGGGACTTTTCCAGAATTGAAGGATCCTTGGAAGATTGACCTTGACATTGAGGCTGCATTCGACCAAACCTGGCATCAAGGAACCCTAGCAAAAGTGGAATCAAAGAATATCAAAGTGAAAAATCTCCGCTGATTGGAGTCATACCTGGCACAAGAAAGATGGTTGTGGTTGTTGGACGTCAGTCATCTCAGCTCCAGGACATCGCTGGTGGAGTTCCTGAGTGTCCTCAGCCCAACCATGTTCAATTACTTCATCAATAACCTTCCCTCCATCGTAAGGTCAGAAGGGGGGATGTTCGTTGATGATTGCACAATAGTGAGCACCATTGATGACTCCTCAGACACTGAAGCAGTCCACGTTCAAATTCAACAAGATCTGGACAATATCCAGGCCTGGGCTGATAAGTGGCAAGTCACATTCGTATCACACAAATGCCGGGCTATGAACATCACCAATAAGAGACAATCTAACCACCGCCCCTTGACATTCCATGGTGTTACCATCGCTGAATTCTGCCACTATCAACATCCTGATGCACTAGGTTCTGCCATCATTAAGGGTAGGGATATTTTTGACCTGTTAGTTGTTTAATTGTGCACAACCATTCATGGCTGGATGTGACAAGATTAAAGAGCTCATATCTGATATATTAATTGTGGGTTCACTTAGTCCAGTTTGCAAGTAATCCTGCCTTGTAACTTTGCCAGGTTGAAAGCTCAATTTTAGGCTGGTGCTTTTCCTACCATGGCCCCTGCACTCTTTATTAAACCAGGATTGATCCCCTGGCTGGATGGTAATCACAGTGGGGGGGATGAGCTGAGTTTATAGATTGTGGTTAACTACACTGCTGCTGTCAGCTTCTCATCGATGCCTAGTTGTAGGTTTCTGGATCTGTTTGTAGTCTACCTCATTTAGCATGGTGGTAATGCCACACAATAGGATGGAGACTACTCCACTGTGAAGCAGAAGTTAGTCTCTACAAGGACTGTGACAAATGACTCTGTCACTACTATCAATACTGACAGATACATCTGTAATACTTGAGGACATGGTAGTATTGGGTTTTCCCTCTTGTTGGTTTCCCCCACAACGTAATAGCTGGTATAACAATTATGTACTTTAGGACTCAGCCAACTCAATCAATAATGATGCTACTCAGCCATTCTTGGTGATGGGCATTGAAGTCTCTCACCCAGAGTTCCTTGCCAACCCTGTAGTGCTTCTTCCAGTTGGTGTTCAACATGAAAGAGTACTGCTTCATTAGTTGAATTTGGGTGGTAGGTGATAATCAAAGGAAGGTTTCCTTGCCCATGTTTGACCTGATGCCATGGAGTTTAGAGTCAATGTTGAGGACTCATAGGGCATCTTGTTCCTGAATATGTATTGCACCTCTGCTGGGTCTGTCCTGCCCCTGGGACAGGATATACCTAAGGATGGTGATGTAGTTTTTAGAATAATGTCTATAAAGTCTAGTTTCATGAATATCACTATGTCCGGCTATTGCCTGACTAGTTTGTGGGATGGACCTCCCAATTTTGTCATAAGCCCTGAGTGACGATGATATTGCATGTTTGGAGGCTGGGTGTGCCATTTTGTTTTCAGCACCTAAATCGATGCCAAGTAGTCTGTCTGATTTCAGTGTCTTATTTGTTATTATTTATATTTATTCCTACATAACTACTTTATCATTCCCTGATATTCGCACCGCCTGAGGAAGTCATTTGTCCTCTGCTGCCTTCCACCCTATCAAAGATGCCCATCAGCCATGATTAAATGGCGAAGTGAACTCGATGGGCCGAATGGCCTTACTTCTACTCCTATGTCTTATGGTCTTATGGTCTTAAAGATCTTCCCTTTAGTTTCTTCATTCACTCTGTTCAACAGCCAACCACTGTCCCACCACTCCTCCCCAGTTTCCCTCCCTTGCTGAGAAACTGTTATATTTCTAGTAGCTCTGACAAAAGGACATTGACCTGCAACAATAACTTTACTTCACTCTCCAGAGTTGCTGTGTATTTCCATCATGTTCTGCTTTCATTTCAGGTTTCCAGCACTCTCATCCTAACTATAATCTCGCTGAATATAGACCGAGTTTACTCATTCTTACTTGGGTAAGACAACACCAATTGACACGTAAACAAAATTGCATTGTTTTTATTGACCATTCTTAACTACTTCATTTTAAGCTTGAGTAAATATTGCCTCATCCATTGCTCTTTAAAATAACAATGCAACAGATTTCATAAATACCAAATACTTTAAAATAACTTTGGATTGGTAACTTGTTTTTACAGACTCCAATTCTGTGTTCTGTGCCCCCAATCTCAACCACTTTTTCCTTATCTGAAAGTAATGGCTTAAACATATCAGTGCATCAGTTGGGAGGAGGAGTAGACTACTTGGCCCCTCAAGTAGGCTCTGTCATTTGATATGACCAAGGTTAATTTATTTATGCTCCTGACTCCACTTGCTTGGCTACTGACACCCCCTTGCCACAATACCTTTTTGATTTCCTTGTTAGTCAAGAATCTATTTACTTCAGCCGTAAAAATATTCAATGATCCTGCCTCCACCCACTCTCTGGGGAAGAGGGTTCCACAGACTCATGATCCTTAAACAGAAAATCTCATCAATTTAAATGGGAGACCTCTAACTTTCAATCTGTGCCTCCACTTCTAGTGTCTCCCACAAGGGATCCTTTCAGTCTTCACGCTTTGCCAAGACCCCTCCGGATGTTGTATGATCCAATTAATTTGAAGTATGATTCATAGGCACATGTTCTTTGTCAATTTGACTTTTTTTTAATAGGTAAGTTTAATCACTAAACGTTGCTGTCCTTTCTGACTGCAGTACAGTCAGGCCCTCACTTTAAAGCCACCCTTGGACTCTTTAAGCAGGAGCTGCTGAGAATATCTAGAAAGAAAAATGACCCTATCTAAGGAGTAGATTTTACGACAATCATCATTCTGGCTAGCGTACAGGACAGACTGAGTCTTGAACATTATTGCTTGCGTAGGTGGGTTCTGCATATTGTACAAATACTCACATTGGGGAAGCAATGCACATTTTCTTAATCAGAGTTTAAGTCCTTGTTATTGTGTCAAACTGATGTTCTTGCTGTGTGCCAAGGACTGCATAATCCACTAGGGGATGGAAGCTGTGATTAAAAAAATCTATATTCGTTGCCAGCAATCCAAAACTCTGTTGTTGAGCACTTTGTCCATTGAGCACACAGTCTATTTTCAATATACAAAACTGCAGCTGAGGAATATGAAAGGTAACTTCACCAGACTTGAAACAAAGCAATCAACAGTGTTTCAGTGAAAATAAATGTCTTCTTAATACCTAGATTGGAAGGAGAACAAGTGGCCAGTCTGCATCATAGGAATTCTGAGATTCACCACTCCAGAGTCATCCCAGAGTTCGGATGGAGTCTCTGCCTTTACTTTGCTGTTACCAACAGTCTCCTTAAGTCACTTTTCCTGTCCCTCCAACAACAAGCAGGGAGTACATACCTTTCTTTACAACTAAACTTGATACCTGTCTCTGCTGAATCCCTGTGCTGGCTGACATTGTAAATAATTCCCTTTCCTTGGATACTGTCACTCTCTGTTTCAGAAATACCCTCATCTAGAAACCCACCCTTGACCCCTTTGTCTTTGTGAACTACAATCCCATTTCTAACTTCCCTTTCTTCTCCAAAGTCCTTGAATGTACTGTCACCTTCCAAACCCATTCCCAGCTTTCATACAATTTGATGTTTGACCCTTACTTCCAATTCTAAGTCCCTCCTGGTCACTATCACTGGTTCAAATGGACTGTGTGCAACATCACGCTTCTGTTTGGCCCTAAGTGGAGCTTTCATATCTGTAGTCTTTTCATCACAAACTGTGCCTACTTCCACCTTCATAATTTTGTTTGTAAATCCCCTACCCGTGTCTTTGCAACCTCCAGAACAAGTGGCTCCCCCATCTTCTAGCCTCCAAACAATTCAGCTCATCGAAAACTCTGCAACCCTTTCTCAAAACAATTTCCATTCGGTGAGGTGTTGTCTTTAAGGTGAGACATTAAATTCTCAAGTGGATGCAAGAGCTTTGATTGCACTCCTGATTATTTGCTCTTCAGTGGGAGGGTAGAAGGTGGCTCATTTTCAGATACTGTCTGTAGGAACTTGAATTCAAATTGATAGTTATATGTTCAATCTTAGAACAGTGACTACACTTCATTCACTGTAATGCTTTGTCTGGTCCTTGGGTGGTGAGATACTGTAAAAAACCAATTTCTTTCTTTCCTCCATTCTCGCTATGCCCATTGAATAACAGTGACACAAAGATCCCCTATATCAAGTCTTCATCTTCATCCTCTTGTCTCATTTTCTTCATGTCTTCACTCTTTGCCATCTCTGTAACCTCTTCCAGCTCTTCAACTTTGACCTCATATGACAGCATTCCTTCAACTTTGACCTCATTATCTCACTTTCTTCACCCTGCCATTCAACTTTTTATTCTGGAATTTCTCATCTAATCAGAATTTGTTGATAACTCAGCTCGAACCCATTGTTCTTCCTTCACTTTTACTTTTGCTAGCTGTATGCGGGTACAAATCATGGATGGTGGGAGGATAGATGGAGAGAGCAAATACTAGAACATATTAGTATCCTGGGCTTCATAAATAGGACACAGAGTACAACAGCATGGAAGTGATGCTGATCTTGTACAAAGACATTTGATAGGGTATAGGTTTAAGATGAGCGGAGGAAGATTTAAAAGGGACCTAAGAGGCAACTTCATCACGCAGAGGGTGGTGCATGTATGGAACAAGCAGCCACAGGAAGTGGAGGAGATGGGTAAAATTACAACATTTAAAAGGCATCTGGATGGGTAAATGAATAGGAAGGGTTTAGAGGGATATGGGCCAAATGCTGGCAAATAGGGCTAGATCAGTTTAGGATATCTGGTCAGCATGGATGAGTTGGACCAAAGGGTCTGTTTCCGGCCTGTATAATGCTATGACCCGATGGAATATTGGATACAGTTCTGTATGCCATGCAATAGGAAGGATGTGAATACATTTGGAGAGATTACAGAAGGGATGTAGATGAATGGTTCCAGGGATAAGAAACTTCAGTTACGAGGATAGATTGCAGAAGTTAGGACTGCCGGCTTTGGAGAGAAGGAGGCTAAGATGAGGTCTAACAGAGGTTTTCAAAACCAGGAGGTGTCTTGATAGAATACACAGGGGGTAAAAACTCTATTCCAGTTAGTAAAAGGCACAAGAGCCAAAGGTACAGATATAAAGTGATGTTCAAACAGGGATTATGATGTGTGACAGGTCTTTCTCATAAACCAGCGGGTGGCGTCTGGAATGCACCGCCTGGAAGTGTGATGGAGGCTGAATCAATTGAAACATTGAAGAGGACATTAGATGATTATACAAATAGAAACAACGTGCAAGGAGATTGGGACAAGGGAGAGAAATGGCATTAACTCGTAATGATCAATGGATGGACCGAATGGCCTCCTGCGCCGTAGTGATTTTGTGACTCTGCTCTATTCTCGATGTGAGCTTAATATTTGCAACTGAAGAACAGTTTGAAGTCTGGAGTTTGGCGTTTCCTTACCCACAGTCAGACTGTTCCCCGTTCGGACACTGTCTCCACTCCTGGTGCCATTCACTAGGAAACGGAAGAACTCACCAAGGGCACCGCCCACTATTACAGTGCCGCTTTAAACCAAAAACTGTCCCTCTGCTAAAGAACCGAAACTCTGGGAAACTTCTGCACTACAATAGCACGACGGGAACAGGAGCTGCGAGATCGGAATAGAAACGGATTATACAACAGGGAGAGAAAGTGCGAGCGAATCTCGGACTATCACAGGCAGAGAGAAAGAGGGCGACCCAGATTGTCAGAGGAAGACAGCGACACACACAGACTGTCAGAGACGGAGAGGGAGAGAGCGGGAGACAGACTGTCACAGAGACAGAGAGAGACACACACAGACTGTCAGAGACAGAGAGGGAGAGAGCGAGAGACAGACTGTCACAGAGACAGAGAGAGACACACACAGACTGTCAGAGACAGAGAGGGAGAGAGCGAGAGACAGACTGTCACAGAGACAGAGAGAGACACACACAGACTGTCAGAGACAGAGAAACAATGGGAGACCCAGGCTGTCACAGACAGAGGGAGAGACCTAGACTGTCTCTCTCTCTCACACACACACTCAGACTAAGTGACAGAGATAGGGAGACTCAGGCTGTCAGACACACAGACTGTGTGACACTGAGAGAGAGACTCCCATTGTCAGGCAGAGAGACAGGGAGTTTTTACCAAGTGCAGTTCAAGCGGCAGAATGAATTGTGGATAAAACTGTAAATAACGCCTGTGATCATTTTTCTGAAGTTTATTTCATCGGCACCATCTTTAATGCGAATGCCTGATTTTAGTTTTTATTTTTGAATATTTTGTGAGGGATTGGCGGTGGTTTCATTTCTGTGGGTTCTATTCAGCTTGATTTAATTTTACTGGTTTGCAGAAGTACAGCTATTTTGCGAAGTTTAACTGGATTTGTTAAAGTGAAGGGTTTTGCTGATTGTGATTTCCTTATAGGGTGTTAGTCGCGTCGGAGGAGACCACTGTCAGGATCATGAAGCTCTGAGTATGAGAGGGGACATGAAGAGTGGGCAGAGGCCGAGTTCCCTCCCCAGTGATCGGAATGAGTCGGGTTCTCTCGGGTTTCACTCACGTTCTGCTGCTGGCCTTCTCGGGATATGGTAAGTGGAACAGTGATGCAGGCAGTTCAGGGGAAGATGGGGCATTGGAGCTGGACAAACTCTCTCAGTACAGCCAACAATGTGGAAAGAAATTGAAAGCAAATTCAAGCAAGGTTACCTCTTGAAAATAGCACTTTGACATTCCCGTTGGACTGTGTTGTCAACAGGTTGTTCGCTGTGAGCTGTGGTTTTGTTCCATCCCTTCAATGAAGTACGTGTCGCTGACTGACCTCGTACTTATTGTCCATCCCTTGAGAAATAGTAGTGAGGCTCCCTCTTAAACCACTGCTGTCCATTTGTCCAGTTTAGGGCAAAGAGTGTGAAGTGCCTGTGTTTATGGCTATATGATCCCACTGTAGAACTCCAATTGCAGAACAATCTTCAGGTGGTAGCCCCTCCCTACCTCCGGGAGTGAGAAGGTGATGTGTTTGATTCCCATTCCAGGGTTTGATCACAGGAGACTATCAAGGCATTTTGGTTCGAGGGATTTCTGAACCATCCATAGTCTGAGCTTGTCAGTGAGTTGTTAGACTGAGGTCCTGCCTGCCCTTTGTGGGTGACATGAAAGATCCATCCAGAGATAGTAAGAGAACAAGAACAAAGAACAAAGAAAATTACAGCGCAGGAACAGGCCCTTCGGCCCTCCAAGCCTGCGCCGATCCAGATCCTCTATCTAAACCTCTCATCTATTTTCCAAGGATCTGTATCCCTCTGCTCCCTGCCTATTCATGTATCTGTCTAGATACATCTTAAATGACGCTATCGTGCCTGCCTCTACCACCTCCGCTGGCAACGTGTTCCAAGCACCCACCACCCTCTGCGTAAAGCTGCAGATGCTGGAGTCAGAGATAACACAGTGTGGAGCTGGAGGAACACAGCAGGCCAGGCAGCGTCAGAGGAGCAGGAAAGTTGATGTTTCGGGTCTAAAGAGGGGTCCCGACCCCGAAATGTCAACTTTCCTGCTCTACTGATGCTGCCTGGTCTGCTATGTTCCTCCAGCTCTATACTGTGTTATTTGTGAAAGATCCATTGACACTTTTTCAGGAAGAGTGGGATGTTATGTTCTTTATGCCCGTATTCCTCAATCAACATCACACACACATGGGGAAAAAGAACCTCGGGTCATTTCTGCATTTGATTTTGAAGGACCCTTGTGCAAAAAAAAAGGCTTCTGCATGTCCTACATGTAACAGTGACTGTAGCTCATTAATACTTCATTAGTGGTAAAGCCAGGGCCATTCTAATGTCACGAATGATGCTAAAAAGGTGCATGGTAGGTTTTCTTTTATGTTGTATTTTTTGAATGAATAACTAGTAGACAATGTTCTGTTACTCCAACAACTGTTTAATTTTGGACAACCTCTAGTATGTAAAATGCAGTGCGAATAATGAAATTCTGATACGTTTTCATCATCTCTTCCTTCTCAACAATGCGCTCTTAGCTGTTTGTTTAGGTGCAGTTAAGATATTAGACAATAGGCTAATATTATGCAGGACAGAAATTGCTAGAGAAACTCAGCAGGTCTGGTAGCATTGTTGCAAAGTTGGGTAGAGTACTTGTGGATTGGGAGGCAAGAAGTTAGGATTTGGTGTTTCGAAAATACTAGGGGTTAAAGCATTGTGTGGTCCCTTTAAAAGATCGTGTGCTTTTTCTGTGCTTAGAGATTTAAAATGGATGTCTGTGAGCAGCAGGCTGAAAGTTTGCAAGTACACAGAGAGCCCCCAAATTGAAACATTTATATCAAAAGGCAATACAGATGACAGGCCAAGCAGCAGTCATTATCAAGACAACAGGCCTTTGAATTTAGCCAATCAATTTGAACCAGGCATTTTGATACCAAAATCAATTACATTTTAATCTGAGGTTTTGACAACATAGGACCAATCCTATTTTAAGAAATATTGATATATCATCAAGGGTATAAAAGAAAGTGGCAGTTGTACAAAGCCCAGAACTAGCTGCCATTTGCCAGAGCTAACAACCCTCAGCTCTCCAGAGAGAGTTGCTGGCTCTCACAGCCTCCTGTATGTCTTAGATAAAGCACCATCTAAATAATAACGATACCCACGGCACAACTGGTTAACATTCTTGACAGAAGAATCGATGGAGAAATCACAGAACACTCCAGAAGACACATAACCTGGCTGTAATTCTGAGAGACTAAATTCTTTTTTTGTACAAAGGTGGGACTTATACTTATTGGAACAGCATACCATTTGAGTCTTATATTATTCTGGAACAGTTAGTGGTTAGAAGAGATTTATTCGGGTTGTTAATAGTTTAGGTAATATGTTCACTATTAGAGTTAGATAAATAAATCATTACTTGTTGATTTTAAAGTCAGTGTGAAGGATTTATTGTTACTTAAACACTAGAAGTTCCTGAAAGGCCGGTTACACCACTTTTCACACTCCTTTTACAGATTATAGGGCGAGAAACTCTTGTTTGGGTGCTTCAGTTTTAGTTCTCAGAGTGGGGGGGTCAACCTCCACTTTGTAACAGATTGGGGGCTCGTTGTCTCGAATCTGACGCATTTGGACAGAATTGGGGTATGAAAAGTCCCAGCAGATTTAAACCCACTTGGGGACTTGTGTCTTTAAATAAAACTTAAGTAAAAAGTGGGAAATCTGTTTAATTTTAGTTGCTTTTTGGTTAAATCAAAAGTGGGGAAACAGCTCTTAACATTGCTAAAGAGGTTCTGTGGTAGAAGATGCTTCCCAAATTTGCCAAAAAAGGTTAGAAAGACAGAAGAAGGTGACACTTTTAGAATTAGCAGACAGGCTAAAATTGGGTTTAACTAGGGATAATAAGAAAGATGACATTGTAACAGAGTTAGCCAAGCATTTAAGTATGTCAGAGACACCGTCAAGTGCGGAGGAGTTAGAAAAAATTAAATTGCAAATGAGACAATTGGAATTAGAGGACAAAGAAAGTTAAAGGGAACTGAAACAGTTTGAATTATGGTTGAGAGCAGAGGAATGAGAAAAGGAGAGAAAAGAAAGGGAAAAAGAGAGAGTTTGAATCAGAATTAGACAGGAAAATCAATTTAAAATGATGGAGATGAAGGTAGAAGATAGGCTTAGCAAGGAGGATAATGATGATGAACAAATCCATTGTAGCCAAAGACCTGATAGGGATATATACAAATATGTCAAAACATTACCAAAATTCGATGAAAAAGATGTAGAAGCTTTTTTCATTTCCTTTGAGAAATTGGCTAAACAGACGAATTGGCCAGAGACTGTGTGGGTAATTTTAATTCAGACCAAGTTGGCAGGCAGGACAAGTGAGGTGTTTGCAGTGCTGTCAGAGGAGGTGTCAAGGGAATATGAAGAAATAAAACAGGCTATTTTGAATGTCTAATGAACTGATACTAGAAGCACATAGACAACGGTTCAGAAATGTATCGAGTTTGAAAGAATTAAACAGAGCAACGTTTGATAGATGGATGAGAGCATTAAAGATAGAAAAGACATAATTATTCTGCTGGAGGAGTTCAAAAACTCACTTCCAGAAGTGATAAGAACTCATTTTGAGGAACAGAAAGCGGAGGTGATGTATGCAGATTCATGAGTGCGTAAATTGAAATCTAGCTTCCGACAACAGTTTTATTCTCTGATGGATAGAAATTGGGAAAGAGGGAGATCCATCAATGAAAAACAAAAATTACATCACACTGGGAACAATTTACCACATGTAAAAAAAGGAACCCAAGAGGGCGAAAAGGAGGTGAAAGGTATCAGGTGTTTTTTACTGCAAAAAGGTGAGACACTCTAAGTCACAGTGCAGGCAGTTTAAGAAAGGCATTAGGAAAGAGGATGTGGTAAAAGTGGCTAAACCAGTGGGATTAGCTGAGGTAGTGAAAGAAATCTAAAGAGAAGTCGAGGAGATGCAGGAGAGTGCACAGCCCAGTCACAGGCTGCATAGGGAGATAGCACCCAATCTTTTCAAAGACTTCAGCTGTATGGGTAAGATTTACTCAGGTAGAAGAGTTGGAATAGGTAAAGAAGTTAAAATATTGAGCGATACATGGGCTATTCAGTCTCTAATAGTATGAGATGAAAATATTTACACTCCTTCTGAAATATTGCCTGAGAGAGTGGTAATCTGTGGATTAAATGGAGAGAGAATTAGTGTTCCCCTGTGTAAGACAAGGCTAGACAGTCCAATCAAGACTGGGGAAGTGATAGTGGGAGTGACAGAAAAATTGGCTATTCCAGGAATACAGTTTATTCTTGGAAATGATATAGCTGGATCACAGGTGGAAGTAACGCCCATTGTAGTGGAAAAGCCAAAAGAAAACCAGGGAACTGAGGAGTTAAAAGAAAAATACCCTGGAAATTTTCCAGACTGTGTGGTGACAAGATCTCTCAGCCATAAGTTAAAACAAGAAGGGAAAGCAAAAGAGAAAGATGAAGAAGTTGAGGTCCAGTTAGCTGACACACTGTTTGATAAAATGGTAAAAGAAAAACCTAAGCAGGTAGAGGATTAGGCAGAGGTGTTTCGTTCTGAAAGATTAATGGAGTTACAACAAAAAGATGAGGCGATAAAGGATTTATATCATAAAGCCTACTCAGAAAACGAAGCAAAGTATATTCCAGAATATTATTACCTTAAGGATAGACTCTTAAGGTGGAAATAGCATCTGCGGCAAGTTAGTGCAAATGAGAAATGGGCAGAAGTTCATTAGATTGTGTTGCCAATAGAATACAGACAGGAAGTATTGTGGATAGCGCACAAATTACCAATCGGAGGTCATCTAGGAGTGAGGAAGACTGAGGCGAAGATACAAAAGTATTTCTGTTAGTCTGGATTATATAAAGATGTGGTTGAATTTTGCCGTCCCTGTCATATGTGTCAAATGGTAGGAAAGACATAAGCAGTGATAATACCAGCGCCATTAATGCCAGTTCCCACATTTGAAGAACCAAAGGGAGGAATCGAATCTAGATGATTTGGATTTTGCGGTACCTCAGAATAAACTGAATAATGAGGAAATCCTTAAGGAATGGGAGAGGGAAGTGAGCTATCTGTCCCAAGAACAGAAAACTGAATTGAAAGACTCGTTGCAGTACTATGAGGACCTATGTGGAAATAGAATGGGGAGGACTAATGCCATAGTACTTGAGGTTGACATAGGGGATGTTGTTCCGATAAAACAACACCCCTACAGGCTTAATCCTTTCAAAGCAGCACAGGCTCAGAAGGAGGTGGAAGCAATGGTCCAAGAAGACATCGTAGAGTTTGCCGATTGTGTTGGTTCCCAAACCCGATGGTACACAACAGTTCTGCATAGATTATCAGAAGGTCAACACTGTGACCAAATCTGACTCATACCCAAATCCAAGGCTGGAGGATTATGTGGATAAAGTAGGACAAGCCACTTACATCACAAAATTGGACTTGCTTTATGGTTATTGGTAAGTAACTTTGTCGGAGAGAGTGAAAAAAGTTTCTGCTTTTGCAACCCCAAATGGGCTATATCAATTTAAAGTCATGCTCCTTGGAATGAAAATCACATCAGCCACTTTTCAAAGATTTATGAACTGAGTTGCTGCAGGATTGACTAATTGTGCCATTGACCTAGATGACTCGGTGATCTTTAGCCATTCGTGAAAAGATCACATGGAGTATTTGGCAGAGCTCTTTGAGAGACTGCAGAAAGCAAAGTTGGCCATAAGCTTGGCAAAAACAGAATTTGCGAAGGCGGAAGTAACATTTTTCGGGCACAACATTGGATACGGATGGATGATACTGTGGAAAGTGAAGCCGTAGGCCATTGAGGAATTTCCAAGGCCATCCTCAAAGAAGAAAATGCTACGATTTTTAGGATTGAGCGGATTCTCTAGGAAATTTGTCGCACACTTTGGTGGAGTAGTGGCACCGTTGACAGATTTATTAAAGAAACACATAATTTCAGTGGACGGAACAATGCCAGCAGGCCTTTGAGAATTTAAAAGCAGTATTAACCACCACATCCATTTTAGTCGCACCAAACTTCTTGAAACCTTTTAAAGTTGCCCTCAACGTAAGCAATATAGGTGTTGGAGCTGTGCTGTTACAGGAGGATGACTGTGGAATTGAAAGGCCAATCGGTTATTTTTCAAAGAAACTCAATATCCATCAGAGAAAATATTTAACCATTGAAAAGGAGTTATTGAATTTGGTCTTACAACGACTGGCATTACAACATTTTAAAGTTTACGTTGCAAACAATGCATCAGAGACAGTTGTGTAAACCAATTACAATCCTTTGACATTTCTGAAAAGATTTAAGGACACGAACACCTGATTATTTCATTGGAGTCACGTATTACAAGTATTTAATTTACAGATTGTACATGTTGCAGGTCATGAAAATGTTATTGTGGATGCTTCATTGCAAACTTAAAAGAAACATGTTTATATAAGATAGAAATGGTAGTGTTCAATGTTGTGTGTGTGAATATATAAAAGTGTAACTCTAGATTAACAAGCTATGGATCTAGTAACGTTTTGGAGTTGAAGTTTTAAAATAAAAAGAATGAAGCCATCTTTTCATAATGATGGTTCATTTTTTCCTTAAGGGGGAGGTGTTGTAAAGTTGGGTGGAGTACTTGTGGATTGGGAGGCAGGAAGGTAGAATTTATTGTTTGTAAAATACTAGGGGGGGGGAAAGCATTGCGTAGTCTCTTTAAAAGATCATGTGCTTTTCCTCTGTTTAGAGATTTAAAATGGATGTCTGTGAGCAGCAGCTTAAAAGTTTGCAAGTACACAGAGAGCACCCGAATTGAAACATTTGTATCAAAAGGCCATAGAGTCAGCAGGCCAAGCAGCCGTTTTTATCAAGACAACAGGCTTTTGAATTTAGCCAATCAATTTGAACCAGGCACTTTGATACCAAAAACTAATTAAATTTAAATCTGATGGTTTTGACAACATAGGACCAATCCTATTTTAAGAAATATTGATATATCATCAAGGGTAGAAAAGAAGCTGGCAGTTGGATGAAGCCCAGATCTAACTGCCATCTGCCAGACCTGACAGCCCTGAGCTCTGAAGAGAGAGTTGCTGGCTCTCACAGCCTCCTCTATGTCTTAGAGAAAGCACCATCTAAATAACAACAGTACCCACGGCACAACTAGTTAACATTCCTGACAGGAGAATCAACAGAGAAAGCGCAGAACATTCCAGAAGACACATAACCTGGCTGTAGTTCTGAGAGACTAAATTTTTTTATATATAAGTGGGATTTGTACTGATTGGAACAGCATACCATTAGAATCTTATATTATTCGGGAATATTTAATAGTTAGACGAGATTTATTCAGTTTGTTAATAATTTAGATAATTTGTTCATTGTTAGATTTATATAAATAAATCATTACTTATTGATTTTAAAGTGAGTATCAGGGATTTATTTTTATTTAACCACAATAAATTGCTGAAAGGCATGGTACACCACTTTTTGCACTCCTTTTATAGAATATAGGGCGAGGCGCTCCTGTTTGGGTATTTCAGTTTTAGCTCTCAGAGGGAGGTCAACTTCCGCTTTATAATAGCATTCTGAACATAAGAAGGGTCACTGGGCTTAAAATGTAAACTATGCTTTCTCCCCACAGATGATGCTAGACTTCATAGTTTTGCCAGCAATTTCTGCTTCTGTTTCTGATTTCCAGCATTTGAAGATTTTTGCTTTATTTTAGGCTAATCTCATGGATTGTTCAAATTCAGAATAAATGAACCCTAAGTAACACCAGATTTATAACACCCCCAATTTAAGGTCAACAGAAATAGCTCAAGCACTGTATGCATACTGCAGTTTAATTATCTGATTTAATTAAGGATTTATAAATTAGTAAGGCGTCAATTTTTAAATGTTTTTAAAGAATGAAGAAATTTGTTCATGGCTGGTTGAACAAAAAACTGGAAGGGATTTTAATAGGAGATGGATTTTATTTTTATAACTCTTGGACATAAATGAGGAAAATCTACAAACAGCTAAATAGAAGAATCATTGCATGGGTTTTTTTAAATGGAGCAATGATCAGTTACTGATTTCAAAAGCTTTTTGATATGATCCCAAATAAAAGATTGGCATATAAAACTAAACGGCATGGGAGTAGGGGTAGTGTACTGACATGATTAGAGAAGTAGTTGGCAAACAAGAAACAAAGAGTAGGACTAAAAGGAACTTTTACCGAGTGGTCAGCAGTGACTAGCGGGCTCAGTCCTTGGATCCCAGCTATTCACAATATATATTAACAGTTTAGGTGTGGAAACTAAATGGAATATCTCCAGGTTTGCAGACAACACATAGGTGGGTGGGACAGTGAAGAGTGAGATGATGCAGAGATGTTTCTGTGTGATTTGAGTAAACTGAGTGAGTGGGCAAATGCATGGCAGATGAAGTGGGTAAATGTGATATTATCCACTTTGGTTAAAAAAAAAAGGAAGGCAGATTATTACAGATTTGAAAAGGGGGAGGTGCAATGAGACCTGAGTGCCCTTGTACACCAGTCATGGGAAGTAAGTATTACAGATGCAGCAGGTAATGAAGAAGGCAAATGGTATGTTGGGCTTTATTACAAGAGGGTGAGAGTACAGAACAGGGATATCTTGCTGCAATTGTACAGGGCCTTGGTGAGATCATACTTGGAGTATTGTTTTGGTCTCCTTATCTCCTATAGGGGAGGCAACGGCCTAGTTGTATTATTGCTGGACTGTTGATCCAGAGACCCAGGTATTGTCCTGGGGACCCGGGTTCAAATCTCACCATGGGAGATGGTGGAATTTGAATTCATTAAATATATGGCATTAAAAGTCTAATGATGGCCATGAGTCCATTGCTGATGGGTGAAAAAACCTATCTCATTCACTAATGTCTTTTAGGGAAGGAAACTGCCATCCTCACCTGGTCTGGCCTTTATATGACTCTGGACCTGCAGCAATGTGTGGTTGACTCATAAATGTCCTCTGGACAATTAGAGATGGACAATAAATGCTGCCTAGCTAGCAACGCCCTTATCCAATGAATGAATAAAGAAAAAAAATCTGAGGAAGGATGTTCTGGCTAAGAAAGAAATGAAACAAAAGTTTACCAGACTGATTCCTGGAATGGCGGGGCTGACATATGAAGAGAGTCTGGATCAGTTTCAACTATATTCACTGGAATTTAGAAGAATGAGGGGGGAGTCTCATAGAAACCCATAAAATTCTAATAGGACTAGACAAGGTCTAGGAAAGATGTTCCCCATGACCAAGGAGTCCAGAACCAGTGGTCACAGTGTAAGAGTACAGGGTACACCATTTAGGACTGAGGGTGAAGAGATTTCTCTTCATCCAGATAGTGGTGAGCTTGTTGAATCTTTTGCCCAGAAAGCAGCTGATGCCAAAACATTAGATGTTTCCAAGAAGTAGTTAGATATAGTTTTAGGGCTAAAGGTATATCAGATATTTTATATGTTTTTGTTATGGTTTTGGAAATCAGGACCTCAATTTGTAAATTTCAATCAAGTCTTCACTAAACCCACAGTCCTGTTTCTTTCTTTGCCCAACTTTCTGTCTCCTTCTTTCACAGCCTCATCTGTTGCTGTCATTGCTTATTCAGCTGGGATACAAACTCCCTTACCCTGATGCGTTAAATCTTCACCTCAACTCCGTCACTCCTGTCCCCAGGATTGACTTTCTATCCTCACTGAACTTTACATTCATGTAATTACCTTCACTCACAACCTCACCCATGCCTGCTACCTCCATCAACAGCAGGTCATTTTTAATCAATGCCTTCTCTCTCCCCTTTTTGACCCCTATCCCACTAGCCATTCATTAAGCTCACTCACTACAATTGCAAGCTGGTTGTATAATTGACTCATACTCACTCATATATTTTGTGAAATAAACCTCAATATAATGTCCTCTCTTTTATTGCAGCTGTTTTTGCTGAAGTTAATTATCGACTTTCAAAGCAACCTTGGCACGTGGCCCTAAGTAACCAGACTGTTCAGGTTGACCTCAAAGAACTGGGTAATGCAAGTGTACAAAACCTAACTGTGTCTCTCTTCGACATTAACCGAAACCGAACTGTCGCCACAAAAGTAATCACTGGAAACCAGTCCCAGAGTTCTGTGGAGTTTGAGTGTTTTCATTTCAATTATGCTGGCAACTTTGTGTTTAGAGTCACGGATTTTACAAGCAACAGCACAGCCCAGTGGGCAACTGAGTCATTTCATGTCAAATGGCCAGAATTTCACACTGAAGTGGCAAGGAAAACAGACTCTCAGAGCATTTTCCAGATCCAAGTATTTACTCACGAATATTTATGCCCATGGAAAGTAAATATATCGACACTAATCCTGGAAGTTACAAGGATTGAATTCAATGAACCTGGAGTTTATAATGCCGACAAAGTGTTAAAGAAAACGATAAATAAAGAAATTGTATTGTCTAATTCTCAGTGGGTGATATTTGATTGTACTGATTTCAGCCAAGATGCGCTCATAATGATTTCCCTGAGATCTCCCAGTACCAATTCGGTGATTTTATCAAAAGGGCCACTAGTATTTACCCAAATTGTTGGATATAAACTGCTTGTCGATCATTTGAGAACGGCTGCATGTGAATCATCTGCAGAGATTGGTGTAGTAACACCACCTTGCACCCACTTACCAGGCAAGATTTCTGTGTATAAAAAACAGAGAGGGGCTTCGTTTGGAAGAGAGAGTTTTGTAGCTGAGAAGTGGCTGCGTCCCAGGGATAACAAAACCAAATTTGACTGCTCTGTGTTTGACACTGGGAAAAATAACTACTGCTTCGAATATGTTAGTATTCTGAATCACAGCCACACTTCCACCAAAGCTGTAAATTGTGTTACCCTTCAGAAACACGCAGGTTTGTATTATTTAAAATTATTCTGTGTTTCCCTTTTCATTTATAAAACAACTTTCTAAAGTTGCTATAATATAGGAATGGTGAAATTAAATAATCTGTGCAAACTTGGTAGATAATGCAATTAATAACATTTCATTTAATTTATCATTGCCATTGAACATTTTATTGAAGTAACATATAACATTGTCTGACGTTGGTTTGATAATCAGCCCTTCACCAACCACAAACAAGTGTAAAGTATTAAGGTGGATGTGGTTGATGTAGTTAACTCAAAATTAATATTTTAAATACAGTACTGAAATACTTTGTTTTCTCAAAATTAGCTAAGTCTTGTTACATTGATCTTGACTTTGTTGGCAGTGATGAAAGGACAGTGATTATCAGTCACCATGAGAAATTTATCAGGTTCTCAAATGTGAACTCATCCTATTCCGCATTAGTTTAAATTTGGCGCCTTTGACAGGCAATCCAGCAGCAGGCAGTCTAATCAGCCAGTCAGTTGGCAGAATTCTCACAGGAGGCAAAGCAGGAATGGTAGCATTCATAACAAAGTAAGTTAATTGACAGTGCACATGGAGAATGAATAAATCCGATTTGACAGCCATTACTATGACGAGAAGAATCTCATTCTCATGAAGAACAAGAAGCTAGGTATAGGCGGAGAGGTAGTGCTCCTAATCAAAGATATTATTGGCGCAGTAGTTATTGAGGACCTCGGTTCAGCGATCAGGAAGTAAAATTGGTTTTGGTGAAGATGACAGAAAGCAGTCACTAGCGGATTGGTCTATAGGCCCCCCCAAACAGTAACCACAACACAGGAAGAAATATGCAAGAAGAAATATTGGCTGCTTGTAATAAAGGGGAGTCTGAATAATTTTAGTCTATAATTAAACTGGGAAAATCAGATTGGCAATAGTAACCTCAGTGAGGAGTTCATAGAATCCTTTTGAGATAGTTTCTTAGGTCAGTACATTCTGCAACTGACCATTGAGCTACTCTAGACATGTAGTTGTGTAAGTGAAGGGATTAATTCATTATCGATCTCAGAGTAAAGGCACCTCAAGGTAACAGTGATCATAATACTATTAGAACATAGAACATAGAACTGTACAGCACACGATGTTGTGCCGAACTTTTATCTGAATCCTAAGGTCTATCTAACCTCCACCGCTACCTTATACTATCATCCATATGCCTATCTAATAGCCACTTAAATGCCCCTAATGAGGCCAACTCCACTACACTCTCCAGCGAATCATTCCTTGCCCCTACCACTCTCTGAATACCACTCTACCTCAGACGTCTACCCTATATCTACCTCCACTCACTTTAAAACTATGCCCCCTTGTAATAGCTACCTCCACGCAAGGAAAAAGTCTCTGGCTGTCCACTCTATCTATACCTCTGATCATTTTGTACACCTCTATCAAGTCACCTCTCATCCTTCGTCGTTCTAAAGAGAAAAGCCCTAGATCTCTCAACCTGTCCTCGTAAGACCTTCCCTCCATTCCAGGCAACATCCTGATAAATCTCCTCTGCACCTTTTCCAACGCTTCCACATCTTTCCTGTAATGAGGCGACCAGAACTGGACACAATACTCCAGATGTGGCCGAACCAGGGTTTTGTATAGCTGGAGCATAACTTCACGGCTCTTGAACTCAATCCCTCTATTAATGAAAGCTAACACACTGTACGCCTTCTTAACAACTCTATCCACCTGGGTGGCAGCTTTCAGGGAACTGTGGACATGAACCCCAAGATCCCTCTGCTCCTCCACACCGTCAAGAATCTTTCCGTTAACCCTGTATTCTGCTTTCAAGTTTGTCCTTCCAAAATTAATCACCACACACTTTTCAGGGTTAAACTCCATCTGCCATTTCTCAGCCCAGCTCTGCATCCTATCAATGTCCCTTTGTAACCTATAACAGCCCTCCGCACTATCCACAACTTGACCCACCTTCGTATTGCCCGCAAACTTACTAACCCACCCTTCCACTCCTTCATCCAAATCATTTACAAAAATCACAAATAGAAGAGGACCCAGAACAGATCCTTGTGATACACCACTCATAACTGAGCACCATGTTGAATATTTTCCGTCCACTACCACACTTTGGTCTTCTAAGGGTCAGCCAATCCTGAATCCAATCTGCCACATTTCCCCCTATCCCATGCATCCTTCCTTTCTGCGTGAACCTACCATGGGGAGCCTTATCAAATGCCTTACTTAAATCCATGTATACCACATCCACTGCTCTACCTTCATCCACGTGTTTGGTCACCTCTTCAAAGAATTCAGTAAGGTTTGTGAGGCATGATCTACCCCCCACAAATCTATGCTGACTATCACGAATCAAACTGTGCCTTTCCAAGTGATCATAAATCCGATCTCTCAGAGCCCTTTCCAATAATTTGCCCACCACTGACGTAAGAGTAAATGGCCTGTAATTTCCGGGGTTATCCCTATTCCCTTTTTTAAACAAGGGAATGACGTTTGCCTCTCTCCGATCTTCCGGCACTATACCCCTGGACAGTGAGGACGAAAAGATCATCGCCAAAGGCCCTGCGATCTCCTCTCTCGCTTCCCATAGAATCCTTGGATAAATCCCATCAGGCCTGGGGGACTTATCTATCTTCAAGTTCCTCAAAATTCCTAGTACATCTTCCTTACTAACATCGACCTCCTCTGGCCTACCAGCCTGTTTCACACTGCCCTCCTCTACAACTAGGTCCCTCTCAGTTGTGAATACCAAAGAAAACTATTCATTAAGGACATCTCATATCTCTTTAGGCTCCGTGCACAAATTCCCTTTACAATCCTTGATCGGCCCTGCCCTCTCTCTGGTCATTCTCTTATTCCTTATGTACGTGTAAAAAGCCTTGGAGTTTTCCTTGATTCTATCTGCCAAGGGTTTTTCATGCCCCCTCATAGCTCTCCTAAGCCCTTTCTTCAGCTCCTTCCGGGCTAACTTGTATCCCTCTAGAGCCTTTTCCGTTCCTCTTTTCCTAAACCTTACATATGCACCCTTCTTCCCCTTAACCAGTCGTTCGACTTCTCTTGAGAACCAAGGCTCCCTCACTCAACCGCATCTTCCCTGCCTGCTAGGGACAAACATATCGAGCACACGCAGTATGCATTCCTTAAACAATCTCCACATTTCTATAGTGCACTTCCCTGACAGCATCTGTTCCCATTTTATGTTACCCAGTTCTTGCCTAACAGAATTGTAATTACCTTTCCCCCGATTATAAACGTTACCGTTTTACATCTTATATCCAGCTTACAAGGGAGAAGAGTGAGGCTAAGACTAATACTTTAGATCGAAATAAGGGCAACTCTGCAGACAAGAAAGCTGAGTTAGTTGAAGTGAGCTCAGATATTAAACTGGGACATAGAGACTCTTAAAGGGATGTTTCAGAATACCTATGATAAGCACATGTCTCTGAGGGGAGGACCCATCATCTGTGATTAACTAAAGCAGTTAAGAAAACTGTCAAACTTAAGGAAAAATGCACATAATTGAACAAAGTTGAGTGGCAGGTCAGATAACTTGTCATGATATAAAGGAATGGTAAGAATTATTAATCAGAACAAGTAAGTTAGAACTTGAGGGGAAGTTAGCTAGAAACGTAAAAACTGATAGCAAGAGTTACGATAGATCTCTGAAAAGGAAAAGAGTAAACAAAGTAAGTGTTGGCTCCCTAGATTGTGATAATGGGGAGCTGATAGAAACTAATAAAGAAAAGACAGATGTAATGAATAACTATTTTTCTTCTGTCCCAACCATAGAGGATACAAAAATTATCCCTGTAATACCTATCAATCAAAAGGTGACGGGAGAGAATGACCTGGTGTGATGATAATCACTAGGGAAACATTATTGAGCAAACTGATGGAGCGGTGCTTTAATAAATCTCCAGGTCCAATGGACTTCATTTTTGGGTCTTAAAGAGGTGGTTAATGAGGTAATAGATGTGGTGGTATTAAATTTCCAAAGTCCGTTAGATTCCGGAAAAGTTCCATGAAACAAAAACAAAACCAAATATAACCCCTCTACTCAAGAAGGGAAGGAGGCAGAAAACAGAAAACTAGAAGCCAGTTAGCTTAATGTCTATTCTATGGAAGGTTTCAGAATCAATGAGTAAGGGATTATAACTGGGCACTTGGGAAAAACTCCAGGTAATTGGGAAGAGTCAGTATGGTTCTGTACAAGGGAAATTGTGTTTAAGCAACTTGCTATAATTTTTTTGAAGGAGTAACATACACTGTAGATAAAGGAAAATGCATTGACGTACTGTTCTTTGATTTCCAGAAGATATTTGACAAGGTACCACAGAAAAGGTTATTGTGCAAAGTGGGGCCACCGCTATTAATATACCAGCAGGGATAGAAGATTGGCTGCTGGCAGAAAACAGAGTATCATAAATAATCTTCTTTAGATTGCCAGCATGTGACAAGTATATAGAACTAGGCCCTCAACATTTTACAATTTATATCAATTATTTAGGTGAGGGGTACGGAGGCATGGTGGCTAAATTTGCAGATGACTCAAAGGCAGATAGGAAAGCATGTTGTAAAATGAGATAACAAGGATGCAGACCAATATATGTAGATTATGTGAAATGGCAAAAATCAGTCAGATTGAGTGTAACATTGGAAAATAAAGTTCACTTTAACAGGAAGAATTAAAAAGCAGCGTATTATTTAGCTGGCGATTAACTGTAGAATTTCAAAGTCCAAATGGATCTAGGTGTTCTAGTGCATGGGCCATAAGTTAGTATGCAGATACAGCAAGGGATCAAGAAAGTATGGAGTGGTGTTCTCTATTGTAAAAATAATTTAAAGTAAATATCAGATGTTATGCTTCAGTTATCCGGGAGACTGGTGAGACCACATCTCGAAATCGATGTGCAGTTTTGATCTTCTTATTTAAGGAAGCCCGTGAATACACAGGAGGCATTTCCAAGGAGCTTGATGAGATTGATATCCAGAATGAGGAAAGACTGGGCAGGCTGGACTTGTTACCGAGCTGAGAACAAAAAATGCTGGAGATCACATCGGGTTAGGCAGTATCCGTGGAGAGAGAGCAAGCTAATGATCAGAGCTCCTACATTGTTGTTACTGAAGTTTAGAAGAGTGAGGGCTGACTTGATTGAGGCTTATAAATTCCTTTTGCTTGATGAGGCATACGTGAACAAGATATTTTCTCTTGTGGATGAGCCCAGAACTAGGGGACACTGTTTTAAACTTAGGGTCGCCTTTTTAAAACAAAGCTGACAGGAATTTTGTTTTGTCTCAGAGAGTTGTGCGACTTTGGAGTTCAACCCTGTAAAGGCAGTGGAGGCAGGATCATTGAATATTTTTAAGGAAGAGGTAAATTACTGCATGAGGATCACAGCAGGTCAGACAGTACCCATGGAGAGAAAGCAAGCTAATGTTTTGAGCCTAGGTGACTCTTCATCAGAACTCTAGATCTTCTGTGAACGCATCTGTGAAGGAGAAAACAGTTAACGTTTCGAGTCCAGTGAGTTCTGAGGAAGGGTCGACAGACTCAAAACGTTAACTCTGTTTTCTCCTCCACAGATGCTGCCAGACCTGCTGAGCTTTTCCAGCAACTTTGTTTTTGCTCCTTTTTCTCTAAGTTTGTTCATAAACTGTATGGACTCTGCACAATCGTTTAAATGTGATTTAGAGAGCAAAATATAAATTGTGGCACATAATTAAAGTTAAGATAGACATTCAAATATCAGACCACAAATTCAGAATATTTTAAAGTTTTCGAAGAAAATCAGCAGTTTTAAATACTGGTTGGAGGAAATGGGACTCCAAACTTTTAAATTAGTTTTTCATGACCAGAGAATTTGTTCATAAATGAATATTAATTAGTGCACCAGTATAAACTTAGTTATTCCTGATTTAACAAAGCTTAACTTTTTCAGTGCTATTTACAGCTTGAATAATGTATTACTAGTTTAAATCCACGACAAGTTAATGATTTTGAAATGATTCCATCTATGAAGGTTGCAAAAGCACATCTTGTAGAAATGCAAGGTGTATCTGATAGAAATTTTTGAATTTCTGTGTTTCGCTGTACATGTACAGATGCTAAAAATACACAAAACACATGTATGTACATATGCTTTAACAATAGGCAATTCACATATTGAAGCATGCATCAATGGTCTACTTTCTCTTTGTAATTCACAAATTGCAGTTGAAGGAGCCTTGAAGGGACAACGAGAAGTATTGATCACACTTGAAAGAAATAAATAGTTACAATTCGTTTTGCTGATTTTTCTTTTTCCCCAATGGCTCTGATTTTTACTGCAGTTCTAGGAATCCTGTGACTCAGTGCCAATCTATGTGAGCTAACCCAGTGATTGTTTGTGGATTAGTTAACATCACAACAAAATAGGTCCTGAAATCCTTTAACATCCCTCACACACATACTCTTAACAGGTGATGTTTCATTGAGGGCCATTTTAACAGAGGCATGCAATAAAGTAGCAAACAATAAAAATATTATGCAAAAACATTATAGCTGCTTCATTCCATCAATTTACAAGTGATGTTATTTTGATAAATTTAACATGGTTATTATTTCTTTTATGTTACAATGATCCAATATTGTAGTATTATTAATAATAATATTAATAATAATAATATTAATCCAATAATTAGTCATAGAGTCGTAGAGCACAGAGACAGGTCCTTCAGCCCAAACAGGTCCATTCCGACCATGGGGGCAGGATCCTCAACATGAGGGAGGCAAGTGCAAGGCTGGAAGGAGATAAAGTAATCAGAAATAGCAAGTTGAACAGACAGGTCAGGCTGGAACAGGACAGGGAGCGGGGAATGCCTGTTGGATTAAATTGCATCTATTTCAATGCTAGAGGGCTAACAGGTAAGGCCGTTGAACTCAGGGTGTGGATAGGTACGTGGGGCTGGGATATTATAGCCATTACAGAAACATGGCTAAGGGAGGTACAGGCCTGGCAGCTTAATGTGCCAGGGTATAGGTGTTTTAGGCGGGAGAGAGGTGGAGGAAAGAGGGGAGAGGGAGTTGCATTTTTGATTAAAGGGAGTATCATAGCAGTAGTTAGTAATGAAATAACTGAACAATCATCCAGTGAGGCTTTGTAGGTGAAGCTAAGAAATAAGAAGGGGATGATGACGTTATTGGAGCTTTACAATAGGCCTCCAAATAGTCAGTGGGAATTAGAAGAACAAATATGCTGGGAGATTGCAGAGACTTGCTGGAGAAATAGGGTTGGCATGGTGATTTTCCTAACAGACTGGGATGCCATAGTGTTAAGGGCTTAGATGGGTGAAATTTGTTAAATGTGTTCAGGAAAGTTTCCTCAAGTAGTATGTAGAGGGTCCTACTCGGAAAGGGGCAAAAGTCTACCTACTGTTGGGAAATAGGGCAGGACAGGTGACTGAGGTGACAGTGGGGGAGCACTTTGGAGCCAATGACCATAGTTCTATTAATTTTAAATTATGATGGTGCAATTACTGTTTGTAATAATGAACTCCTACTTCATACAGAAGTTTTAGAAAATGCAGTTGTATCAGTTCCCTGCACCTCTTCCTCCTTTGAGACCCTCCTTACCTCTTTTGGCAATTTTTCTGGCATCCGACCTAATAGCTCATAGTGTGCTTCAATGTCATTATTTATATTATAATGCTCCTGTAACATGTCTTCAATTCATTTCATTGGAAGCACGGCATGAATATTGAGGCAGCATGGGCACATTTACCACCGTGGATTGCTTTGTTTTTGATGCCTGTAAATAATGATCCAGCAATTTAAAGAATCATTTTGTTTTATTCCTTCATGGTCTGTGGGCATTGCTGGCTAGGCCAGAATCTATTGTCCATCTCTAGTCGCCCTTGAGAAGGTAGTGTGAGCCGCTTACTTGAACTTCTACAATCCATTTGGTGGATGAAGCCCCAAAATGGTATTAGAGAAGGAGTTTCAGAATTTTGACCCAGAGACAGTGAAGGACTGATGAAAGAGTCACAATGGTGTTAATGCTTGGAGCGGTTCTAAGGTCGTCCTGTTGTACCACTTCGCCAAGTAAGCATCACGACTTGGTACCATTCTCTGGCCTTTTCCTCACACCCCTGAAAGTTATTTATCTTTGTATAATCATCCGATGCCCTCCTGAATGCCTGAATTGAACCTGCCTCCACCACACTTGCAGCCAGCTAATTGCAGATCCAAACTGCTAGTTTTATGAAAAGAATTTTCCTCACATCATATCTTCTTTTGCAAATTACTTATGATCTGTGCCTCTGGTTCTTGATCATTTTACAAGTGGGAACAGTTTCTCCCTATCTACTCTATTCAGCCCCTTTATACTTTGAAAACTTCTATCAAATCTCCTCTTAGCCTCCGTTGTACTCCTTATTTTATGTTGCCTGACCATAATCGTCCGACTAAAATGCATAACCTCACACTTCTTTGCATTGAACTTTATCTGCCACCTATCTGCCCACTCTACTAATTTATTTATGTTCTGTTGAAGTTCCACTCTGTCCTCCCCACGTTTACAATGTTTACAGGTTGTGTTCAAGTCTTTTGTTCTGAAGCATTAAACTTGCCCTCTGCACACCAGATCTAGATCAATAAAAATACATCAGGAAAAGCAAAGGTTACAGTATTGACCTGTGGGGACCTCCATTACAAACCTTCCTCCAACCAAAAAAATGTCAATTGACCATAACTTTCTGTTTCCTATTAATCAGCCAATGTTGTATCCACATTACTGCTATCCCTTTTGTTCCATGTGTTACAAATTTTCTCATAAGTTTCTCATGTGGAACTGTGTTGAATGTTTTCTGCAAGTCCATGTACGCCATATCATCAGCATTACCACATCGAGGCTTTCTGTATCTCTTCAAAAACGCCAAGTTAGTTAAGTATGATTTCCCCTTAAGAAATCATGTTGATTCTTTCTAACCAACCCCCCTTTCCATGTGAGTACTAATTCTATCTAAAATAATTGTTTCTAGAGGTTTTTCCACCACTGAAGTTAAAATAATTCTAAGTGTGTTGCTGGGAGGGGAACTTGCAGGAGCTAGCATTGCCCTGTGTCTGCTGCCCTCGGTCTTCTCAATGACAAAGTCCATAGATTTGGGAAGTGTTGCCTGAGAAGTCTTGGTGAGTTACTGCAGTGCATCTTGATCACACACACTGCTGTCACTACATATTGGTGATGAATGGAGTAAATGTTGAAGGTGCTAGATGTGGTGCCAATCAAGCAGTCTCTTTTGTTCTGGATGTCAACTGCTTGAGTGGTGTTGGAGCTGCACTCATCCAGGCAAGTAGAAACTAATCCACCACACTCCTGACTCATGCTTTATAGGTAGTGGACAAGGGTTGGGGAGACAGGAAAGTGAGTTAGTCACTGAAGAATTTCCAGCCTCTTGGCATGGTCTTGTGATCACAGTGTATATAGCTGGACAAGTTTAGTTTCTGGTCAGTGGTAAGTCCCAGGATATTGAGTGGAGGTATCAGTGATGATGATGCCATTGAATGTGAAGGGGTAATGGTTATTGGAGATGATTATTGCCTAACACATGTGGCATGAATGTTACTTGCCATTTGTCAGTCCAAACCTGGATATTATCTTGTCCTGCTATACATGAACTCCTCAGTAGCTGAAGAGTCCTAAATGGTGCTGACTATTGTGCAGTCATCAGTGAACATCCCCTGTTGTGACCTTATGTTGGAGGGCAGGTCATTGATGAGCCAGCTGGAAATGGTTGGACCAAGGACACAATCCTGAGGAACTCCTGCTGGGATGTTTGAGATGATTAACCTCCATCTTTCTTTGTGCTACATATAACTCCAATCAAAGGAGTGTCTTCCCCTGATTTCCATTAACTCCAGTTTCACTAGGCTTCTTTTTGTACTTCCAATCAATGAGTGAATGAGCAAGTTGAAATTTTTGTTACTTACCATCAGATTGACCCAGTTTGTTTTGTCACCAACAAGCTGTGCCAACCACTAATGAGTCAGGATCTCAGCAGGGCTATCAGGACACAAAAAGGAGCAGAGTTGTGGCACTTTCAAAGAATGAGGAAGGAGAAACAAATCACAATAGGCTGCTCTTTTAACCCTCTGAGCAGCCAGGCTGAGGCCAGGCTACAGCTACCCAGGATAAAGGTACCCTTGGTAGAGATGCATAGGATACAGAAATCCCGGATACAGGTACCAGGATATAGCTCCCTAAGGGAGTGGCTCAGGGGTTAACACTGCTGCCTGACAGTGCCAGGGATCTAGGTTCAATTCCACACTTAGGCAACTGTCTGTGTGGAATTTGCACATTCTCCCCATGTCTGCATGGGTTTCCTCTGGGTGCTCCAGTTTCCTCCCACAGTCCAAAGATGTGCATGCTGGGTGGATTGGCCATAATGTTCAGGGATGTGTAGATTAGGTGGGTTATAGGGGGATGGCTCTGGGTGGGATGCTCTGAGGGTCAGTGTGGACTTGTTGGGCTGAAGGGCCTGTTTCCACACAATATGGATTCTTTGAAATGCCCAGGTTATAGGAGCTCAGGGTACAGGTATCCAAGATATAAGTGCCCAAATCACTGGATTAGAGTAATGGGAGAATGCTGATTAAAATGTGTTTGTGTGCAGGCTATCCACTAATAAACCACAAAAAGACATTGACCTTATTATTGCACAATGCAGTATGATTACATTGTAATTACCTTCAGATAGCACAAATGCAGAACTGTGTCTTAAGTTTGTGACCTTTCACACAGTCCACAGTACTTACACTTCTTTTTGTAGTCAATCAGATATTGCTTCAGTGCCAGTTCCTAAAGTTTAGCCCAAATATAAACATGGAGCTCTCTAGGTTTCACTGATTAGTCATGTAGTCGGTTATTATAATACTCTTCTGTTATTTTGCTATTTGATATTTTATCATGGTGTCCTTTTAAAAGTTATCCTTTTTGATTGTGAGTTATGGATTTTCAGGCATTTCACTGGTACTGCTCTGTAAGTTCCTAGCAAGTACTGTTTGCTCACTGAAGTGTCACAACAGAGCCCAGTCTTTTGCCACCCACTACCTTTGTACATACAATTTGAGCGGGAGTCACTACATTAGAAGAAAGCACTCTGGCTTATTTTCCATCTCCTTAATCCAAGTCTGAAACTTTGCTGCCTTTTTTTTAAACTCTGCTTAATTTCAATGAACTCAGAACAAACCAGAGATCAGGGATTGAGCTGTTATGTTCTGCATATAGTGCATTTACCCATTGAGCTTTTGGGGGTAAAGGGAGCTATATGAAAGATTGTGGTAAATTCTGTAGAATGGAATTAAACACAAACTAACCCCCAGGTATAATTATTCAGGTAGTAATCTTTTTTTCATGTTCATAGAAAGAGGGAATGTTTGGCTGTCTTGGAGTCCATGCAGTGTCACTTGTGGTGACGGAGTACGTGAGAGATACCGACAATGTATTGTGTCCTTCTCGGGGACAATTCCTTGTAATGGGGAGGAGAAAGAAGTCTCCCCCTGTTCACTTGTGGATTGTGCAGGTAAGTAAATACATTAAATGTAAATGTTCTACTTTTCAAAGAAAACATTCAAAGCTCTCAGACACTTACGCATCACTTCTGAAGAAGGGTCACTGGACCCGAAACATTATCTTTGATGTCTCTCCATAGAAGCCGCCAGACCTGCTGACTTTTTCCCAGCAATTTATGTTTTTATCTCTTCTTTTCCTTGTTTACTTACATACATTGTATTTATCTGATGGTAGACATGACAGAAGAGTAGGACTTTGCTCAATGATACTGTAACGATGACAGGATAGAGTCATGAATGATGATGGTATTAATACGGGGCAATTTGTTTTACAAGAAGCTAAGATAAGGGCAATTGAGCAAAATGATATTTAAAAAATGAAAGCGACATGGGGATGTAAGATTATTGAAAACAAAAATTGCTGGAAATCAGAGCGCGTCAGGCAGCATCCGTGGAGAGACAGCATGAAGAGTCATCTAGACTCGAAACGTTAGCTTGTTCTCTCCCCGCAGATGCTGCCTGACCAGCTCTGATTTCCAGCATTTTTTGTTTTTAGTACAGATTCCAGCAGTAATTTGCACCTACATGACAGTACACATGGAAACAAATTCTATTGCAGACCATTGCTTGCAAATCAAATGAATGATTGGATATGAAAGTACACTGGCAATGTTTTAAAACAGCAAGTGACGATATTTGCGTTGTGTTGCTTCTGGAACTATTTTGAACATGGAAAGAATGAGCATTATAAACTAATTTCTGTGATTTCAGTAGATGAAAAGCTTTCCTGAATAGAAAGTAACATACCTGCTTATTTAGTTCTTGAGTGTGTCACTTAAAAATATGAATGTACCGTACTTCATATATAGTTATGTACTTTCAAGTGCGGTGTGATATGTTAGAAAACATAGCGCCTGTTAGATAAAGTACTAGAGACTCACTGTCTGCCCATATTAAGTTCCCACGTTCAGAAGACAGGGAGAAAATCCAAAAAGAAAAGGAGCCAATAATCAATAAAGAGAAATAAACCATGTGACAGGTGAAATTATAGAACCAGGAAGGAGACCAGTCAGTCCATCTTGCCCGTCTCAGCTCTTTGAATGAGCTATACAATTAGTTCCACTCCCCTGCAGTTTCTCTATATGATTTTTCAAACGCGTAAAATTGACTTTTGAAAGCTAATGGTAAATTTGCTTCCATTAGTCTTTCAGCCAGCACACTCCAAATCATAACAATTCAGCAATTAGGAGATCTATTTACCTGATCTGGCCCACATGTGACTCCATACCCACCACAATGTGGTTAACTTTTAATTGCCCTCTAAAATGGCTGTATCTAGTCATTCAGATCAAGGGAAAATTATGGGATGGGCAATAAAGGCCCAGCCCAGCCAGCAATGCTCTCAATCCATGAATAAATAAAACAAAACACTGCATTTGAAAAAAAAACTCATCACCCAGCAGTCCTTTGTCTGATAATTTAAATCTGCATATGCTGGCTTCTGATCAACTTGCCAGAGAAAACAATTTCTTCCCATCTGCCTTATCAAACCTTTTATAGATTTGAACTCTTTGACTAAATTTCCCCCTAACCTTCACTGTTCGAAGGACAATCCCAGTTAGTGTGGATCTGTGGGTAGGGGCAACACGGTGGCACAGTGGTTAGCACTGTGCCTCACAGTACCAGGGACCTGGGTTCAATCCCACCCCCAAGGGACTGTCTGTGTGGAGTTTGCACATTCTCCCCGTGTCTGTGTGGGTTTACTCCAGTTTCCTTTCACAGTCCAAAGATGTGCAGGCTAGGTGGACTAGCTGTGTGAAATACAGGGTCTGGGTGGGATGCTGTTCAGGGGGTCAGTGTGCGCCTAATGGGCTGAATGACCTGCTGCCACACTGTAGAGATCCTATGCAGCTTTTGACCATGCGCATCGCAGAAATATGCAATAAGCAAAACCAGAGACGTAGAAAGTTTAGCTTAGTTTAATATTTTAATTTAATTCACACAGATGGGTGTCACCATCTGGCCAGCATTTATTGCCCATCCCCAGTTGCCCCTGAGAAGGTGGGGGTGAGCTGCTTTCTTGAACCACTGCAGTCCATGTGCTGTAGGTTGACCCACAATGCCATTAGGGAGGGAATTCCATGCTTTTGATCCAGTGACTGTGATGGAACAGTGATATATTTCCAAGTCAGGAAGGTGAGTGACTCAGCGGGGACTTCAACGTGCCTGCATGGTGTTCCCATGTATCTGCCGCCCTTGTCCTTCTAGGTGGAAGTGGTTGTGGGTTTGGAAGGTGCTGTCTGAGGATTTTTGGTGAATTTCTGCAGTGCACCTCGTAGATACCTCATACTGTGTGCCACTGATCATCAGAAGTTGTGGGAGCGGATGCTCATTTACGTAGAAAATTTGCACTGTTGGTAAGGCATGCAAAAAGAAGAAATAGGAAATCAAGTAAATGTCCACTGTTGCCACTCCAGATTTGGAATATAATCCCCTGCAATTTTGATATAGTTTTTCTCTGTTTTTAATGGCATAGAGGGAGCTTTGTGGCTCAGTGGGTAGTAATGCTCCAAACCAGAAGCTCCAAGTTAAAGACCCACCCCAGAACTTGTATCCATGGAAAGACTATTCATGAGATATTGCAACAAGTTGGTGATCAGCATTATAATTCTTTGAAATCTCCCAGTATTTCTCAAAAAGAGGGCACGATGTGTGTGGAGGCATTATACAAACAAAAATAAAGGAGTGCAGGGTAAGGGGACCAAATATAGAATCATACTAAACAGCTTTGTTGATTTTAATTTCACATGGTCAGCATGTTTAGTAACACATTTAGCTTAACTCCCTGAAATGGTTTTGTTTCTAATTGTCTTTTCAGTGACTTTAACTGAAATATTCACATTAAATCTTGCAGGAGAATCATTAATTAAGTTCATGTTTCCCTGAATATTGAAGATTAAGGGTGACCTATTAGTGTTATGCCTAATGGAGCGGACAGAGAGAAACTGTCTCCTTTGGTGGGAGAGTCTAGAACAAGATTATAACTAGGCGATAAAATGGTGACGTCACAACACACCCCTTCACACAAAGGATAAAGAAAATCAACTCTCTGCTCCGAAAGGCTGGTTTTGAAAATTTCAAAACAGATTGAAAATATTTTATTTGGTAAGGGTAATTCATGATTCTGGAATCAAGGTAACTAGATGGAGGTAGGGTCAGCCATGATCTACCTCAATAGCAGAACAGGCTTGTGAAGGGGGGGGAAGAGGAAAGGAAGTGTGCAATAGCCTACCATTGTTTCTATTTTCCTAAAGTGTGTTTGTTTACTTAAGTATTTCATTTCTTTCATTGTACAGGGCAGGAATCTGGAACAGTTCACAATGAAGCATATAACACAGGCAATATAGTAACAATCACAGGCATTTCTCTCTGTCTGGTGATAATCATTGCCACGATTGCTATCACTATACGGACAAAACTATCACGTAAGAAACAAAACTGCAGTACTGCAGGAAGACAGAGCTCGGGACCTCAACACAGTTTCAGGAAAACCCTTGAAAATGAAAGAAATTTCTGCGACCTGAGCCATCAACATGACTTTTTAACTGACAATGTTGCCCCACTAAAGCTCAATGATGGTATGGATATCCCTTTAACGTACAGGAGAAGCCAGCATTTCTTTCCAAATCAGGACTCACAGGCTGAAGAAAACCCAGGGCAACAAAGTGCTCAGAAAGTGATCCCTCCTATATTTGGATATCGTTTGGCGCATCAACAATTGAAAGAAATGAAAAAGAAAGGGATAACAGAAGCAACTCAGGTATATCATGTAACACAGCACCCTCTAGATGACACAATCATTAATGAAGCAGGAGCCCCAATTACAGAAGTAGATCAAACTAATGCCACCACTATCATTGCACCCCATATGGACAAGGAAAGCGACATAGAAAGTAGCACAAACAGATTTCGTATTAAATCTCCATTCATAGATCAGAAATCAATTTACTACAACCAACAAACAGAAAAAACAAACCATAGGATGGATTATACAATTCAACCATTTCCAGAACCGTTTGTTGACTACTTCCTGCCATACCAAATGCCACAAGTAAACAGCATGGGACCTAATTGTGAAGCAAGTAATAAAACACTTCCAGGTAGGCCCGGAAAGTTCAGGCATTGTGAAACTGAGATAGAAATGTGTGAAAGAGGGAATGGCAGAAATCCTAATTTTAGGAGAACATCTAGCTTCAATGAATGCAAAACTGCAAAGTTCTACAGAGAAAGAAGTCTGTCCACTTGTACGCAAAAGCTTCCATCCCTGTCTCACTCCAGAGCTATTTGCAGCCCAGCAGCTGTGACTGACAGATCCACTAGTGACAAGGCTATAGCTCAGTTCAGATTTAGTAATGCTAACTCAGCAAAATATCATGGCCGGACTTGCAGTGCATTTGCAACAGAGCCCTCAAAATATTACAAGAAAAGTAGTCAGCCTGGGGCACAGACTTGTAAAACTGAGCTGACAAATGATCAGCAAATGACGAGTGGTATTCTTAATAACTCAGAAACCTATAGAGGCAAGAGAAGATCGAGCACATCAATGAACAGATATAAATTGACTCCTAAAGTCAGTGATCCCAACTCTGAGAACTGTTTCAAACAGACGTCTCCACGGAGCAATCCATTACCTCGTCAGCAATACAGACATGATCGGTGTCAAAGTTTCCCTTCTGATCCCAACTTTCTCCTGTATGATAATTCCGGTTTTGAGCTAACTACTTCAGAGCAGCAGATAATCGATTTGCCAGCACATTTTAGTTCACATGTAAACGAAGATGAAGAAGACACCAGTACTTTAAGTAATGAAAAGCTGGTGATCTGAGAAACTTGAAAAAAGAAACTTCTAAAATCTTTGTAAAATAATTGTTTGTGTCTTAATTTTAACCTGTCTTGCGAAAGTGATTTTATCTTGTTAATGAAAAGAGATTTTTTATAAGGAAGACTTTCCCTTGAAAATGAGAATGTATCCTAAAGCAAGAATAGTTCTTCTCTGCGTTCTTCCCTGATCTTGACCTTAGATTTGCCAACTTTGAATTCTATAGGGGCACTATCTGATCTCCATTTCTTGATACAGGAAGAGAGTTGGATTCCAGGGAAGAAAATGTTTAATGAAAAGTTTGTGCAGAATTTCAAAGCAGCTTTGCTGAAACTAGTTGAAGGATAAATTGTTAACCTCATTGTAACCTTAATTGTTACTCTGCTATGTGTTCTACTGATATTGATGACCTAGCTAAGCGCAGTGGTACTTCACATTTTCAAAAGAACCTCAATGCGCAGGGTATTATTTGGATTTATGTGCAAATATGCCCATCTGAGGTCTATGTGCAAAGGTTTTAGATGCGCAATTGTGTTTCTATGTGGTGACTTTTGTTTAATAATAAATTCTAAGCTGCAAAGCTCTCAAATCAGTGTATTACTTTTAAAGCTGTGATTTCTAGTGATGTTACACATAAAAGACATGAGATCTCCACAGATGCTGCCAGAATTTCTCCAGCATTTTCTGTTTGTTTCAGATTTCCATCATACAGTGATTTGCTTTTATTTTACATAAAACACATGCGCTGCCAGGGTTTTGTTTTCTGAATCACACACTTAGAAATTAATCATACCTGCAGAGCCAAATACAAGCTGGGTATGGAGTTCCACAGCATCTTCATGTGGACACGTCTTCAGTATATTCTGTGGGTGGCAGTTAAACACTTGATAACACATTGGTATTGTAAGACACATTTTAATAATTGAACTCCAGTTATAACTTTAAATTCTAAACCTTTTAGTGTACTGGCCTTAGTTTTGTTTTTCACATTCTGCCTTACTTTACCATTGGTTGTAGATCTTTAATTTTCCTGGTATAGGGACAGAATTATTTTTTTTTTGTGACTGTTTGGGTTTTTCCATGTAATTACATTCTTTTCAACTTCTTACATATTCCTGCAGGAGTAAAATGCCAGATTTTCTGGGCAGAATGTTCTGACCCCCTGCTGGAATCTAACATCAAAACACCATATTTAAAAGGCACCCAGATTGCACTTTACTTCCAGCAATCCAGGAAAGATAGAAAAATAAACATAGAAAATAGAAGCAGGAGTAGGCCATTTGGCCTTTCAGGCCCGCTCTGCCATTCATTATGACCACGACTGATCATCCAACACAGCACCATGTTCTTGCTTTCACCCCATGCCCTTCGATCCCCTTAGCCCTAAGAAATATATTTATCACCTCAATCGCTTTCTGAGACAGATATTTCTACAGGCCACTCCCTGGGCAAAGAAATTTCTCCTCATCTCTATCCTGAATGACCTACCCTGTATCCTTACACTGTCACCCCTAGTTCTGGACTGCCTGGTCATCAGCAACATTCCTCTTGCATTTACACCGTCTAGTCTTGTTAGAATTTTATAGTTTTTTTTTAAGATCCCCACTCATTCTTCTAAACTCCAATGAACACAAGTCCTAACCAATCCAGAATGTCCTCATACGTCCAAGCAATCAGTCTGGTAAACCTTTGCTGCCCTCCCTCTATAGCAAGAACATCCTTCCTCAGATAAGGAGACCAAACTACACACAATATTGGAGTTATGGTCACACCAATGCCCTGTACAGTTGCAGCAAGACACCCCTGCTCTTGTACTTGAATCCTCTCACAACGAAGGCCAACTTACCATTTGTTTTCTTCACCACCTGCTGTACCTGCTTGCTTACTTTCAGCAACTAATGTGCAAAGACACCGGGTCTCATTGCACGTCCCACTTTTCCAATCTATCCCGCTCAGATAATAATCAGCCCTCCTGTTTTTGCTACCAACGTAGCTAACCACATTTATTCAAATTTTACTGCATCTGCCATGCATTTGTTCACTCAGCTTGTCCAAATCACACACAAACATCTCTGCATCCTCCTCACAGTTCGTCCTCCCACCCAGCTAAGTGCTTTCTGCAAACTTGGAGATGTTACATTTAATTTCGAAATCTAAATCATTAATACGTACAGTGAATAGCTGGGGTCCAAACATTGATCCCACTAGGCATTACCTGTCACTCCCATTTATTCCTAATTTTGTTTCCTGTCTGCCCACCTGTTCTCTAGCCACGTCAGTACACTACCCCCCGATTCCATGTGCTTTAATGTTATATATTAATGGGACCGTATCGAAAGCCTTCTGAAAGTTCAAGTAAACCACATCCACTGTTTGCTCTTATCAACTCTGTTCATTCCAGCCTAGATTTAACATTTAACATTCTTAGACCCGTTAGCATTATTTTGCACTGAGGCCATGCTTGATTCTTGGCCTTGAATTCTCTGCCTAACACTTTTTCTTATTTACAATTCTATCTTTTGTTTTTGCCCTCTCTCCTGCCTCTCTGTATATGTTCCCATCTCCACTAGCACATACTCCCCCACAGGGCATAAGTTCCAGTCCTGCCCAGGTAGAACCCTTCCAGTTCATACTGGTTGCACCTCCTGTACAACCAGGACCAAAAACAAAGTTTCTGGAAAAGCTCAGCAGGTCTGGCAGCATCTGTGAAGGAGAAAGCAGTTAACGTTTCAGGTCCGGTGACCCTTCCCCAGTTCTGAGGAAGGGTCACTGGACCCAAAACGTTAACTCTGTTTTCTCCTTCACAGATGCTGCCAGACCTACTGAGCTTTTCCAGCAACTTTGTTTTTGTTCCTGATTTACAGCATCTGCAGTTCTTTCGGTTTTTATCCCGTAGAACCAGCCCTAATGTCCCAGGAATCTGAAACACTCCAGCCATATAGTCATCTGATATAGCCTGCTGTTTCTACTCTGACTAACACATGGCTCTGGAAGCATTCCTGAGATCACCATCTTTGAGGTTCTACTTTTTAATTTGCTTCTCAACTCCCTATCTTCTGCCTTCAGCTCTATTGCCATGACATGCACCTTTAAATTAAACTCAGATTTCCTTTAAAATCAAATAATACTAGTTACTTCAGGGTCCTTCTTCTCAGAAACGCTGCACTATTGCTGTTATAAACTCTAAACCCAACATAAAGACCTTAAAAGTTATAAGAGATAAATTTAGTAAGAGTACTCACCTGACCTTTCCTTTTGTGCTGCTTCCGCTTGCTCTACGTCACTTTTGATACTCTTCCCAGAATACTTCCCTGTGATTGCTTACTGTGGGGCGCTCTTCCTAGATTGCTACGCTGAGATGCTGACTGCAGAACACTCTTCCCAGGGAGATTACACAACTCTTTTCATTGATTCCAATGCCCCCACCCCCTGGAGATGTCTAAAATCCAGCTAAAATAGTGGTGCTATGATTTAGCAATGACTCCCTGGAGGTTCTTCTGAAGACTGTGCAAGTGAGAAGAAAAGCTATTTTTCATATGGATGCCAACAAGATGCAACCCTGACTTATGAAAGCAGCCTGGACAGAGGTGGCTGTGGAGGTCAGTACCAATGGATGGCTCAAGAACTCCCACTTTCATTGCTGCAAGAGGTTGAATGATCTGCCATGCTCTGCCAGAGTGTGCATCACGATCCTGTACAGAGCTGCGCCTCACGTAGGGCAAATGGGGGCACTACCCTGGACCCTGTACTTTGGCAGCAGAGGACAATGCACAGTGTTAGTTGCCTAAGTTTCCCACTCCTCAAGGGCTGGCTCTGCCCCTCTGAGTGTGAGTTAACACTGTAGGGTTGCCTCTGCAGAGGAGTGTCACACAGGAGGTTGGCTCCCAGGTGTCTCCATCAGGTGTGGTCAATGTCCATTCACTGCAGCTACTACTGTACCACCACAGGATACATTACATCACAGGGGTACTGCCTCTCATCCACCTATTTAAAACATAAAAGGAACCACAAAGCTTAGCTTCTCACTCACCATCAAGTCATTGACCTCTTAACTAGGAGAATGTATATGTCTGACAGCATTTCCCCAATGACTTTAAATGAGACAAGGACACAATCACAGGAGGTGGTCTTTTGAGCTCAATCCCACTTTCTTCAGGTTTGCTGGTGTGATGCCTCACTTGGGCAGGCTTCTGGCCCTAGTCAGGCCTCACCCCTAATACTGTCCATGCTTAACAACAATAAGCCAAACTGATGTGACTGAGACTTCTCAAGAGGTGATGAACATCGAGAGGCTTCATCCTGACACTCTGAATGTTTGGGCACAGTGATGTCTTGGTAACAATGGAGCCAAATAACTGGAAAAGTTTGTATTGACTGGAGTTTACAGGAAGAAGCCGACTCGACCAGGTATGTGCCTTGTATACATAGTCTGTTTTGTGAACACATTGGTTTCCTGTTTTTGTCCATCAAGATTGTACCCACAGATGTAAATCCAGTGGACTGGGATGTTAACAATGGTATGTTAATAAACGCAAAACAGGCTTTGTTGGTGCCTGAAAGGTTCTGACAGAGCAAAATTTTAATCCACCATGGAGAAACTGAACTTTTCCCACCCTTTTAAAAGACACGGAAAGTACTGGTCTTGATCTCAGGAACTCTACTCCAAGGTCCTTTGCTTCTCTACTCTTTTAAATGTCTTTTTAACAATCTTCATGTGGAGCAACTTTTGGTCATTGAGGTATTTCTGTACATGGCTCAGCATCAGGTTCCCTGTCCATTTCTAGTTGTGCAGCATCTCGGGGACTATCTGAATGTAAATCATTGTTGTTGGGTGGCAGATGGATGAATTAACAAATCTTCCTCCTGGAGCTAACCAGGTTTTACCTGGTTGTGATTTTCAAAGCAACCGTATCAATTAACAGCACAGAGCCTCATCATTGTGCAATGAGATTGTTACCAAGTTCTTGTAACTCTGCACAAGTCTTGCATTACAAGATAGATCCTCTCAGCTATGTGCTGCAAGACTGCTTTACAGATACATCACCTTCCCACATCTTGATGTTGCTAATTTGCATATTTAATCCGAATTAATCAGAAGGAATACTTGGACAACTTTTCCCCATTTTTGAGGCTCTTTCTTGGTGTGCCACCAGTTTGTTTACTATTCCACCCCCCATCCCCGCAGCCCTCCCCACGCTCCCTGCTGCTCTTAGCTTAAATGTATCACAGGGACATTTTTCATCTTCCACTCACCCTTATTCCCCTTTGTTCTCCCTTTATATGCCAGTTAATCTCTCTCCTTTCTCAAAATGGATTGGACAGTACTGTTTAATACACCAACTTTGTTATGGAACTAACAGACCTTCTGCTTGTGTGTTTAGTATGACAACAAAAACGGACAGACACTATTTATCCTGGTTAAATTAACTATCCTTTATTTGACCTTGGTACATTACGAAGAAGAGCGATAACAAGGTGTAGAGCTGGATGAACACAGCAGGCCAAGCAGCATCAGAGGAGCAGGAAAGCTGACGTTTCAGGTCTAGACCCTTCTGAAAATCTCTGAAACATTACGAAGACTACGTGCAATATTTTGCTCAGCTCTGTGTTATTACATATTACATCCCTTTCTGTTTCCCTTAGGAAAAATAAATGTTTTTTTAATAAACAAAGACAATATAAAGCTGCAGAATCCACAATTTGGATTCATTTTAAGAATTGCCATTTTTTTAAAAATAATGCACTCCCGAGACATAATTAAAAATATTGTTCAATTTTGAAGGCAAATAGATTAAAATTTTTAAAATTACTTGAATGTTAAATGTAAAATGTCTGCATCAGACAGATAGATAATATCAACTTTTTTTAAGGAAGTGACAGACAGTTGAATTCTAAACATTGTTGTCTTTTTAATTAACTTCCTGTCAAATTAAATGTGAAGTTAGGCTTCATGTATTTAGACAGAACATGCGTATGTCAAACAATGCCATTTTAAAGTAGCGCATTTTCAAAATTGACCTGAGTTTACAATTTAAGATATTTTCCGGAAAGCATTAAAATAAGGATTATGGAATCCTGAGGGTTTTATATTAAAAGGTTATTGGATGTTCTAAAATCTCTTTGGAGATTCTCTTGCTATTCTTAAAACAAAGACTGAAATATTGTTTCTGTGTGGTATTGACCTTAGCTCCATGTTTGCATTTCCTGTTAATATGGAAGAAGCAGGACAGAACATGATTCTTGTAGCTCTTCCATTTTTGTTCTGGGAAAATGTATAGTCGCATCTTTGGGCACAAGTCCTCTGTCAAGTCAAAGTTGTGGTGAATATTGTTTAAGGTGAGCAATGCAGCTTTAGTTGTGCCAGACAATATGATTGTTCACAAACGCTTGGAACCTGGATATAAAAGGCAATTTTGCAACAACAAGAACTTTCGGGCTGTCAAGAGTCTAATAATGACCATAGTCGATTATTGGAAGGTTCACTAATGTGCTTTAGGGAGGGAAACTGCCATCCTTACCTGGTCTAGCCTACGTGACTTCAGACCTTCTGCAATCTAGTTGATTCTTAACTGCTCTCTGGGCATTTAGAGACAGGCAATAAATACTGGCATAGTCAGCAATGCCCTCATTCTTTGAATTAATAAAAAAAAGATTGACAGTGGTGAGGGAACCATGTGGGAGACATAGTGAGGGGGTGTTGGGATGGGCAGTGATGTTAAATAGAGGCAAATTTCTTCTCAAAGAGGAGGGCAAAAGTTGAGAAGACAACCCTAATAGATTATTTTTGCATATCTTTCAGAAAAGGCGGTTACTGAACAATATCAACAATAAAAACAGAAGTTGCTGGAAAAACTCAGCAGGTCTGGCAGCATCTGTGAAGAAAAAATCAGAGTTGATGTTTCGGGTCCGGTGACCCTTCCTCAGAACTGATGATTGACTACCTGTCATCTGTCACCATATTGCACCAGAATGATGCATAGTAGAGAAGGGCTTCAAAAACAGAGAAATAAAACGTGTAATGATAATTTGGAACTTCCCAATTTTCTAGGATGCATAGTGAGCCACAAAGACCAGAAAAATCCCAGTTTTGCATCCTTTCTTGTGCTATCAGTCTTGCATATGAGCTACTATCTAGCAAGCTCAGGTATGGAAGCGTGCAAGGGTGAAAAGCAGAAGGAAAAGACCATTTGAAAGAAGAATGGCTGTCTATCTTCCTTAAACTGTATTTTCAAAATGTTGATTGACCAAAACTTAATCTTTCTATGCATGTTCTATACTGCAAAGGAGACGTCACACAACAACAGGTTACATTCCAACAAGTTTATTAGAAATCACAAGCTTTTGGAGCACTGTTCCTTTGTCAGGTGAAGTCCACTTCACCACCTGATGCCATATGACTTCTGACTTTGTCCACCCCAGTCCAACACTGGCACCTCCACATCAAATACTGCAAAGGATTGCAAAACTGCAAGATGCATTGAAAGGGAAATGATAAAGCTAAAGAATTAAGCTTTATTGTAAGAAGTATAAAGATATGTTCTCACCCAAGAAAAATGTTATTGCGATTCAGCGCACGTTTTAATAATGTGTTGACTTTTTTATAGCACAGAAATTCCAGTATTTGTAAAACAGCTTCTGCGGTGACTCTGTTGAAATGATAATGGTCTTTTGGTTAGGTATTAGCTTTTTGTAGAAATAGGTATATATTTACTACAAGTAGTTGATCTAACAGCTGACAGTCAAGGAAAGATTGGGGAAAATACAGAATGAACAGAAGCATTTGTCTATAAAGTTTACTTATTTACGCACCTTTATTTTAATTGTACAGGGTTATTATTAAAGTCAAAGTTCTTACATTTGTATAGCTTTATTAAAGTAATATCAGCATTTATTTCAGCAATTCAGCATGCAGGCTGAAATATGGTCAAGCCAGAAGGATTGGAAGTAATCTTAATCTTCTTGGCATTCTACGACTTAACATCCATTTATCATTATACATGGATGGGGAAAAAAGTCAAATTCCCAGACCTTTAGAAAAATAAATACTTTCTCACTTAAACAATGTTATTTTGCAAGAGTTTTCATTATTTCAAGCCAGCATTGCATTATAATACATATTGATTAAAGTGTAGCCAGTTAGTCAACCACAAGAGGATATTTCCAAATGATCAGTCAATTCCTATTGCTCTGATCCAGTATGTTCACAACAGTTTCAAAACAGTTCATGAATTCCAATGCTTTAAGGCTTATTAAATCTAGCAATGAGAAGTAAACACAAACATAAAATGCAGGATAAACTCATCAGGTCATGGAGTCATCAATACAGAAACAAGCCCTTTGGCCCAACTCATCCATGCCAACCAGGTTTCCAAAACTGAACCAGTCCCATTTGCCTGCACTTAGCCCATATCCCTCTAAACTTTCCCATCCATGTACCTGTCCAAATGCATTTTAAATGTTGTAATTGTACCTGCCTCTATCACTTCCTCAGGTAGCTCGTTCTATATAAGTACCAGCCTCTGTGTGGAAAAGTTGTCTTGCAGGTCCATTTTAACTCTTTCCCCTATCAACTTAAAACCTATGCCCTCTAGTTTTGGACTCCACTATCTTGGGGAAAAGACCTTGGCTATTCACCTTATCTTTGCCCCTCACGATTTTATAAACCTCCATAAGATCACTCCACAGCCTGGCAGCATCTAAGAAGACAGAAACAGAGTTAACAGTTCAAGACCAATATGACTTCTTCAGAACTGGAAGCACTTGAAACTTAACTCTCTTCACTGAAACTACCATGCCTACTGAACATATCCAGCATTTTGAGTCTGTATTTCAGATTTCCAGCAACCACAGTACTTATCTTTTATTTAGAAGCAAAAGTTATTTTCAGTGAAAGAGCTCATTTGGACATAATATCAACAAAATGTTTAAATCCCAATGATATAATTTAAGAAAAAAAAGGAAACAATAAACAATTGCTCAGTGTGAATTTAAATGCCACATTCTGTACAGTATGGTAACAAATTCCTAAACATCTTTCAGAAGATTTAAGCTCAGGATATTTAACAACCCTGATCAAAACATTTCATTTCTATCCAGAATGGTCATACAGTTACTAATGTAAGGGCTGGTCCATGCTGGTATGAGGCTGAGGTGTACTAGGTAAGCTTCAGGGTACATTTAAATGTTGACAGTGAGCTGTGGATGCAAAACAGGTCATTGGCTGGGGATGGAGGAAATCGACCAAATCTTATAAGGATGGAAGGTCAGCTCTGTGGGTGGGGGGGGTTAGGGTTGCAAAGGCAATGTCAGGAGTGGGGCAGCTAAAACATTGGCAATAGACTGGAGACTCTTTTGGTGGGGGTGAGGGCTCAAGAAAAAGTTGCTTGGCTTTCCGCTATGTACAAATGCAAAAGTTGAGTGTTTCTGAGCTCATTTCTCCCAACGGCCTGAGGCAGTTCACTCCCACAGAAAGCTGTTGGTGTCAGTTTGTTAGATATATTCAAGAGGAAGCTGGATGTGGCCCTTGTGGCTAAAGGTATCAAGGGGTATGGAGAGAAGGCAGGAATGAGATATTGAAATTGCAAGATCAACCATGATCATATTGAATGGTAGTGCAGACTAGAAGGGCTGAATGGTCTACTCCTGCACCTATTTTCTATGTTTTCTATGTTTTATATAACCAGTGTAAACTTTGATTTCCATATTTAGCCTTCACTAATTTCAGGAGACCAGAACTGCTCAGCAGTTTACAGGCTCAGCTGTATATTAAATCAGAAGTTGGATCTATCAAATGTCTTGGCCTTTTGCAAGTTAAATATCCCTTCCCGAGCCCCCATTTTGTCATTATTTACGTGCTATCTGCAGATTGGTAATTCTGCTAATTAAAATGGCCGACACGGCTTGACATTTTGTCATTACAATTTTTAAATTGACACAAAGATTAGAATGACCCACTTAACAATGAATTAACGTACAAAATACAAAGGTTGAACTCCATAATATTTCTCTCTGCTTTGGTAAAAGCAACCTGACATTTGGTATTAAAGATGTAACTGCTTGTCAAATGAATGTTACCCCATTTTGCTCTCATAATCTCCACTTCCAGCACTTGGGAAGAAGTAGAGTGGTCTGATTTTCATGACTGTGAATTTCAAAGAGTGCCACCAACCGGTCCAGGTGAACCAGATAATTCCTTTATCATACTTTCCAGTGTAGTTGCCACGTCGATAGTATTTTCCATTAAGGTTGGTTGCATGACACCTTTGATTTTGCGTAAAAATGAAAGACACGGACATTTTTACAAGGTAGTGGAAACAGAGGTATCACAGATTTAATCAAACAACAAAAACAGAACTGAGGAAGGGTCACCGAACCCGAAACTTTAACTCTGATTTTTTCTTCACAGATGCTGCCAGACCTGCTGAGCATTTCCAATAACTTCTGTTGTTTTTCCTGATATACAGCATCCACAGTTCTTCCGGTTTTTACAAACAAACATGTTTGACAAGAATGGGTGAACACAGCAGGCCAAGCAGCATCAGAGGAGCAGGAAAGCTTGACGTTTCGGGCCTAGACCCTTCATCAGAAATGGGGGAGGGCAAGAGGGTTCTGAAATAAATAGGAAGAGAGGGGGAGGCGGATAGAGGATGGATAGAGGAGAGGATAGGTGGAGAGGAGGCAGACAAGTCTAAGAGGCGGGGATGGAGCCAGTAAATGTGAGTGTAGGTGCGGGGGTAGGGAGGAGATAGGTCAGGAAGTGCTACACCTGCCCCCACACCTCCTCCCTCACCCCAATCCCAGGCCCCAAGAAGACTTTCCACATCAGGCAGATGTTCACCTGCACATCTGCCAATGTGGTATACTGCATCCGCTGTACCCGTTGTGGCTTCCTCTACTGCACCTCCCAGTCACAAACTATTTCAACTCCCCCTCCCATTCCTCAGACGACATGTCCATCCTGGGCCTCCTGCAATGCCACAGTGATGCCACTCGAAGGCTGCAGGAACAGCAAATCATATTCAGCCTGGGAACCCTGCAGCCCAATGGTATCAATGTGGATTTCACAAGCTTCAAAATCTCCCCTCCCCCAACCGCATCCCAAAACCAGCCCAGCTCATCTCCACCTCCCTAACCTGTCCTTCCTCTCACCTATCCCCTCCTCCCACCTCAAGCCCCACCCCCATCTCTTATCTACTAACATCATCCCGCCCCCTTGAGCTGTCCGTCCTCCCTTGACTGACCTATCTCCTCCCTAGCCCCCCAACTACACTCACCTTTACTGGCTCCATCCCCGCCTCTTCGACTTGTCTGCCTCCTCTCCACCTATCCTCTCCTCTATCCATCTTCTATCCGCCTCCCCCTCTCTCCCTATTTATTTCAGAACCCTCTTCCCCTCCCCCATTTCTGATGAAGGGTCTAGGCCCGAAACGTCAAGCTTTCCTGCTCCTATGATGCTGCTTGGCCTGCTGTGTTCATCCAGCTCCACACCTTGTTATCTCGGATTCTCCAGCATCTGCAGTACCTTTTATCTCGAAGTTTGACAAGAAATTCATCTCGGGTGGTGACACAAAATGAGTGATAATGGCTTGGTTCAGAGATAAAAGGTATTGCAGATGCTGGAGAATCCGAGATAACAAGGTGTGGAGCTGGAGGAACACAGCAGGCCAAGCAGCATCATAGGAGCAGGAAAGCTTGACGTTTCGGGCCTAGACCCTTCATCAGAAATGGGGGAGGGGAAGAGGGTTCTGAAATAAATAGGGAGAGAGGGGGAGGCGGATAGAAGATGGATAGAGGAGAGGATAGGTGGAGAGGAGACAGACAAGTCGAAGAGGCGGGGATGGAGCCAGTAAAGGTGAGTGTAGGTAGGGGGGTAGGGAGGAGATAGGTCAGTCCAGGGAGGACAGACAGCTCAAGGGGGCGGGATGATGTTAGTAGATAGGAGATGGGGGTGGGGCTTGAGGTGGGAGGAGGGGATAGGAGAGAGGAAGGACAGGTTAGGGAGGTGGGGATGAGCTGGGCTGGTTTTGGGATGCGGTTGGGGGAGGGGAGATTTTGAAGCTTGTGAAATCCACATTGATACCATCGGGCAGCAGGGTTCCCAGGCTGAATATGATTTGCTGTTCCTGCAGCCTTCGGGTGGCATCACTGTGGCATTGCAGGAGGCCCAGGATGGACATGTCGTCTGAGGAATGGGAGGGGGAGTTGAAATGGTTCGCGACTGGGAGGTGCAGTCATTTGTTGCGAACTGAGCGCAGGTGTTCTGCAAAGTGGTCCCCAAGCCTCCGCTTGGTTTTCCCGATGTAGAGGAAGCCACAACGGGTACAGTGGATGCAGTATACCACATTGGCAGAAGTGCAGGTGAACATCTGCCTGATGTGGAAAATCTTCTTGGGGCCTGGGATTGGGGTGAGGGAGGAAGTGTGGGGGCAGGTGTAGCACTTCCTGCGGTTGCAGGGAAAAGTGCCGGGTGTGGTGGGGCTGGAGGGGAGTGTGGAGCGGACAAGGGAGTCGCAGAGGGGGTGGTCCCTCCGGAAAGCAGATAAGGGTGTGGAGGGAAAAATGTCTTTGGTGGTGGGGTCAGATCGCAGATGGCGGAAGTGTCAGAGGATGATGCTTTGGATCTGGAGGTTGGTGGGGTGTTACGTGAGGACGAAGGGGATTCTTTTTTGGTTATTATTGCGGGGACGGGGTGTGAGGGATGAGTTACGGGAAATGCGGGAGACGCGGTCAAGGGCGTTCTCGACCACTGTTTTTTGGACATCTGAGATGTACGAGAGTGGAATGTCTCATCCTGGGAGCAGATACGGCGGAGGCGAAGGAATTAGGAATAGGGGATGGACGACATGTCCATCCTGGGCCTCCTGCAATGCCATAGTGATGCCACCCAAAGGCTGCAGGAACAGCAAATCATATTCAGCCTGGGAACCCTGCAGCCCGATGGTATCAATGTGGATTTCACAAGCTTCAAAATCTCCCCTCCCCCAACCGCATCCCAAAACCAGCCCAGCTCATCTCCACCTCCCTAACCTGTCCTTCCTCTCACCTATCCCCTCCTCCCACCTCAATCCCCACCCCCATCTCCTATCTACTAACATCATCCCGCCCCCTTGAGCTGTCCGTCCTCCCTGGACTGACCTATCTCCTCCCTCCCCCCCCACCTACACTCACCCTTACTGGCTCCATCCCCGTCTCTTCGACCTGTCTGTCTCCTCTCCACCTATCCTCTCCTCTATCCATCTTCTATCCGCCTCCCCCTCTCTCCCTATTTATTTCAGAACCCTCTTCCCCTCCCCCATTTCTGATGAAGGGTCTAGGCCCGAAACGTCAAGCTTTCCTGCTCTTATGATGCTGCTTGGCCTGCTGTGTTCATCCAGCCCCACACCTTGTTATCTCTGATAATGGCTTGGTTGCCTGTCATACATAGCACCTGATATCTGATCCCAGTGACTAGTTAATGGACAGACAAGTCTGTGTCACAACCCTGGAAAATTTCTAGCTCTTTAAATTTCTATAGAGTGCAATAAACTGACCACTTCCCTTTAAAATTATTCCTTTAAGATTTCTGATCTTTCAAAATCTAGAATTTGATCTATTTCTCCCTCCTTCTCAAAAGTGGTCAGAATTCATACTTGGAATTTTTTTGTTTAATTCTTCAACACAGCAATTTGTATGTGAGAAAAAGTGTGAGAAAAAATCTGCGATGAGGCGTGATAGTAGGAACTGCCGATGCTGGAGAATCTGAGAAAACAAGGTGTAGAGCTGGATGAACACAGCAGGCCAAGCAGCATTTTCTGAAGAAGGGTCCAGATCCGGAAAGTCAGCTTTCCTGCTCCTCTGACACTGCTTGGCCTGTGTGTTCATCCAGCCCTACACCTTGTTATCTGTGATGAGTAGTGTTTTCCACCCAGATTTGGAGTTAAGCAAACAAGACTGAAATTTGCTGGAGAACCTCAGTAGGTCTGGCAGCACCTGTGGAGAGAAAACAGTGTTAGCATTTCAAGACCTTCTTCAGAACCGCACCCACAGTTCTTCGTTTTATTTTGGAATTAAGCACTTCTGCTCAGTTAGATACTTGGTACAGCCCCTCTCTGCTTCTACAAAGCGCCTTATGACCAACTTTACAGGCACAGCTTTACTGTGTGTGTGTGTCTCATATCTATTCAATATAAATGATCACTTGGAATGTGTCAGTCAATTGATTAAATGTGAATACGTTTGAAATACACACAAACATGAGATAGTTTGAGATTACGCAAACACACTTTATTCAAGACTTTTGCATCCTGTGAAAAATAAATAATCTATCTCTTTTGTTTGGGATGCATGTCACAAATTTTAGCAGCTTATCTCCCACTCATTTCCAACTTAAATTAATAAAAATTAATTCATAGAAATCTAATTGGTCTCTAATGAAACACACTGAAATAGATAGCAGACATATTTTTAATTTGTCTTCTTCCGAATCATCCATTTATTATTTAAGCTAGTGCCATGATTTTTTGGTCAACTTAATTTCAAGCAATTCTGATCCTGTTTGTCCTGTGCAATTTCAAAAATATAATGAGTGTTTCATTGTTACTGGGTCTGCCAAAACAGAATAATTGACTTAAGATTTGGTTGGTTTAACATAGTCAGGCTATGTTAACTAGCTACTTACATTAAATTTGAAGTGAATGTTGTACATGCCTCATCTAGGCATTAGTAGTCTGTTACTCAGTCATGCCTGCAATTGTGTTCATTCAGCACTAGGTAGAGCTGCACGTGCTCCAGATCCCCCACATCTGTACCTGCAGAACCACTAATGCATTCGGTGAAATCTGCATTATCCCAACTTTGTGTGGGGCTTTTTTAACATGGTAGGTGGTTAGGACATGTGGAGTTCACACATTCTGCCCGGGTCTGCGTGGGTTTCCTCCGAGTGCTCTGGTTTCCTCCCACAGCCCAAAGAAAAGCAGGTTAGGTGGATAGGTCATTCTAAGTTGCCCATAGTACCCAGGGATGTGCAGGCTAGATGGATTAGCCATGGCAAATGATAGGGTAGGGGATGCTCTGAGGGTTGATGTGGACTTGATGGGCTGAATGGCCTGTTTCCACACTGTAGGGATTCTATGAAACTATAAGAGGGCCAGGATTTTGAAATTGCTTTTAAAAGGGAAATGGATTCCATTACAATAATTGAAAAATTAGAGGAGACAGTAGGGAATTGGGTAGGGAATCTCTTGTAGAGAGCTGCTGATGGTGAGATGGGCTGAATAACCTCTATTTGTGATAAAATTACGATGAATTTATCCCGTCACCAAGTGACCCTTTATTTACATGTGCACTGTACAGGGGCTGTGACCAGCCAGCTCAAAGCCTAGACTGAAGACACCTTCTGAATCTCCTGTTTATATCTGTCAGCCAGGGCTCCCTGGTTGGCCCAGTTTAACAACCCCAATCAAGGACCTCATAGTCAACAAGATCAACCTGGCCCTTATTCCAAACACTACAAAATTCCAAGCAAATGGAGTCCTGTCTTCCCCAAGTGACCACACTCGTATAGTTTCAGCAGAGGTCCCTGGATAGTTCTTTTAGCAGGACACTGGGTGTAGAAAATGGAAGTGCTACACTAATGCTATAAAGGAACCTGTTTTGGGGTTGAGTTTGAAAAATCAGACAGTATCGCATGGAAAGCTAACTTACATGATCTGTTATATTTAACTTAATTCTTTTTGATATGGCTGCTGGTTACAAAGACGAAAAAAATGTGCCATAACTTTCTGTGTCAAATTCAATTGTTATCATTTGGGCAGACATTGATGGTCAATTATATTGTCCTGTCATAATTATTCTTTTTAGTGATGATTGTATATAAATACTTGCATACACAGAATTTTGCATAAATAAATGTAACTTCATACCTGTTAAACCACCAACCGGATTTAGTTTCTTGCGAACAACTCCCAAGTAGGTATCTGTCATTGTCCTGGTCTGAAGTACTGAACTGCATCCCATTGTGAGAAACTGACCACTGAATCTCTGGGACCAGGCCACCAGACAATGCGTCTCCTGCATTCCCACCATAAGCTCCAAATGTTAGCCTGTATTTATCCTGGTTTAAAGAGCAAAAAAAGAAATTGATGTGGCACAACATATTTGTCTATTGAATCGAGAGTTAAAATAATATCCAAAACAAGTTTCAACTTCTCTCACCATTTCATCCGAGATGTTAAACTTTTCATAAGTAGCATACCTCTCATCTCCATTCCAGTCTTTGAGGTCAAACTTTAATAAATACTTTCCTGCAAGGAAATTATTATCAGTCAAGAAAAAGTCCATTTGGTGATTATTAATGTGTCTAAAAGCTTTTTTTTCCTTGGTGAATTATAACACTAAATAAAGTAGGACTGTTCCAATGTTTCAAAGCTGAATACATTCCTACCTGCAGCCAGAATTTGATGTATCTTTTCATTTCCAAGCCAATACTCATCTTTCCTTCTTTGAAATAATCCGAAGCCTGATTTATAGTCATCCCAGCCTCTGAAGAAAGTATGAGTAGCAAATCTAATACAGATCACTTACATTTTGTTTCAGAACAAAATATTTCCATTCATTTTTATTTCAGTTACATGCAGTTTTATAACATTTATAGCAACAACAGTTTACATTTTTATAGTACCTTTAATGTAATGAAATATCCCAAGGTGTTTCACAAGACCATCATTAAACAAGTTAAGACTCTGAGCAACCAAGAGATATTTTAGATCAGGTGACCAAAATCCTGGTCAAAGAGGTAGATTTTACAAGTGACTTCAAGGAGTAAAGTGAGTAGAGAAGCAGAGGGGTGCAGACAGCAACTTCCAGAACTTGGGGCTTAGATAACTGAAGGCATGTCTGTCACTATTTGAGTAATTACAATAGGAATGCATGGGAGAGCAGAATTGGAGAAGCACAGATATCTGTGAAGGATGTAGGGCTTAAGGGGAATACAGAGATCTGGAGAGGCAAAGATGAGGCTGGATTTGTAAATATAGGTTAGAATTTTAAAATCAAGGTGTTTCTTGACTGGAAGCCAATGTAGATCAGTGAACACAGGGCTGACATTAGAACAGGATTTTCTGTGACAGAAAGCATGAGCAGCAGAGATTTGGAAGACTTCCTGTTTCTAGAGTGTAAAATGGAGCAGACTAAACAGGTGTGCAAGTTCATTATACTCATGGTTTTGCTTTGTTCTATGATTTCTATGACCTGAGAGTACAAATTTTGTTCATTAATCAATTTTAATTGCTTTATTGTGAAGATTTGTTTGTTCATTATAACATTAATAAGGTTTAGACGCTGTTATGTAAATAGCACCATACAGTTAACAAATCTCAATTCCTAAAGTTAATGAGACATTCATTGACATTAAATGACACTGCCTTTGAGACCACTGATATACAGATTGTATGTAAGTCCATAGTTCGCTGAAAATGACAACACAATTGGATAAAGCAGTAAAGAAGATACACAGCATGCTTGCCTTTATTAGTTCTATGGCTTAGAGAGCCCCTACTTCAAAATGAGAATTCAAAATTGCTATGATGAGCCCACTTGAGTTATTCAAAATGCTTCCTGACAATTTAATATAAAAGAGATGTTAAAAATATATTTTTAAGTTAATGTATGTACTTAGTAACAAATCAGGTTAATTGAGAGGCAATTTTTATGTTTAACTCGGGACATTTTTTAATCAGTCTATCTTTCCATACCATGTTGAATCATGACTTTCTCTGTGACCTCCCTGCGTTGGTATTGAGACAAATAGCAGTGTTAAGTGCACAAGTGCATATTACATGAAAACATAACAGCATTCAGCAGATTGCATGTTTCACTTGTAAATTAACATTCATTAGTTAAGCACTGAGCGTTTTAGACATTATAATGTGTAAAATCCATATAAGTTAAATCCAAAATAGCATTTTATTTTACAATATGTATGGACAGAAAAAACTTACAATACACTCCCAAAGGGTTTCTGTTGGATTTCAATAATTATATTGTGCTTTATTTACAATTCAGAATACAGTTAGAACCAGTTTAAAACTATGGGCACATGTTGTGACATTGCCCTGATTTTCCAGCCAGTGGGCCAGGCTACCATCAATATGCAAAATCCCAGTCTCTAAAAGAGAGGAAGTAGAATGACCGGATAATGACTGGATAATCACTGGGAACAGCGATTGCTACAGTATGGTTTGACATCTTTTCAGATCATTTACCTGTTAAAATTCACTTTGCCATTACTGCGACGTTGAATAACTGTCCATCCTCCACCATCTGACATGTCACAGTATGCAAGAAATGGTTCAGCAATAGATTTTGGCTTGATTTGGTAATACCCGCTTGTGGTTTCACCACTGTTGTAAATATCTGAACAATCTGAGCAAAGTGGAACTCAGTATTATTATCAATTCATATAGAAACAGAAATTGAAAAGCCAGGCAAAACCAGACCTTTGTTTGGTATAGTGTAGAAAGTAATGTAATAAAGTTAAGCACGAGGACAGCTGAATGTTTCCTGTTTGAACCATAGTTCCTAAACTATTTGATGAAGCCAGTCTTGAACATGACATTGAAAGATAAAAGTAATATACTCTTGTATATGGTATGTGAGGGACAGGGTTTGCAAAGCTGGAATGTCAGGTCTGACTAAAAGCAAAAATGCTGGAAATCTGAAACAATCACAGAGAATTATGGAGAAATTCTGCAGGACTGGCAACATTTCAATCTGAATTATTCTGAAGAAGAGGCATATTGGACTTGAAACCTTAACCCTGTTTGTCTCTCTACAGATCCTGCCTTATCTGCTGAGTTTCTCCAGTATTTTCTATGTTGATGCCAGATATGAAACTAATGGAAGAGCATTGCTAAAGCAAGTTTTCCCAATACAGATTCATCAAAGCTGGCCAAATGGGTGCAGATGATTGAGAAGTATGTGTGTCAGGAACTGTGCCACCTCTACCCGTGATGATCTTGATTGTCCTGAAGTATTGATATTTTTGCTCAGACACACCTCTGAAGCAAATGGGACTCGAGCCCAGACCTTCTGGCCCAGACGTAGGGATGTTACCCCTGCACCACAAGAGCCCTGACCTAAACTACGGCACGTTGGCTCAGTGGTTGGCACTGCTCTCTCACAGCACCAGAGACCCAGGTTCGATTCCACCCTCGGGCGACTGTCTGTGTGGAGTTTGCACGTTCTCCCCATGTCTGTGTGGGTTTCCTCCAGGTGCTCAGGTTTCGTCCCACAGCCCAAACATGGGCAGGGTATGTGGATTGGCCACGCTAAATTGCCTTTAGTGTTCAGGGATTTGTAGATTAGAGGGTTATAGGGGGATTGGTCTGGGTGGGATGCTCTGAGGGTTGGTGTGGACTTGTTGGACTGAAGGGCCTGTTCCCACACTGTAGGGATTCTGTGATGATTCTACTTGCACCACAGACTGATTCCATCCATGCGCTGGCAACTCAATGACCATTTAGCAAAGTACATGGAATGAAGATGTGACGGATCGGCTGACAGGTATGAAGAACAAAAGAGATTGTATATAATGCTGAAACACCAGTACCTCCTCTACAGTCTTGGTTACACTCAATTAGAGGTCATGGTGCTTAAATTCAACTTTGTTTTACAGGTGTAGAACAGGTGCAACAATGATCCATTTGTACTGCATTTGACAGTCACTAAATCCATTGGAGCATACCCCAATTTTAAACCAGTTTGTTTTATGCTTTATGGGTATAATCATGTGAAATAAGTTTTCTTTAGTTTACATTAATGCAGAACCAAAGCAAGTCAGGCTGTTCCTTCTGCCTCCACATTAACATTGCAGCTGCTGTCAGTAATGTGCTCACCCACCTCCTTCTTGTTGGCCTCAATTGCACCCCATCATGGAACTGGTGGGTTGCTTTTGAGGAAAGTTTGGTCAGTCCAGGCTTCTGTCTGAAGATTAGAAGGGTAATGAGTGATTTGAAGGAGGATTATAAGAGCATGAGGGGTCTTGACAGGTCATGGAAAAGGTGTTTCCTCTTGTGGGAGAATCTAGAAGTAGGGGCCTCTTTTTCAAAATAAGGAAGACAGAGATGAGTAGAAATAATTTCTTTTCGGAGGGTAGTGAGTATTTGGAACTCACTTTCCTGAAGGATAGTGGAAGTAGCATCTATGAATATTTTAAGGCAGAGTAGATAGAGTGTTGATTATCAAGGGAGTGAAAGGTAATTGGGGATGGGTGGAATGTGGAGGAGTCAGCTTAGCTATAATTTTATTAAATGGCAGAGTAGATTTGAACAGCTGAATGGCCTACATCTGCTCCCAATCCATATATATCACATGCAATCCATCTTACACACAAGCTACAGAAACAGAAGTTGCTGGAAAAGGTCCGCAGGCCTGGCAGCGTCTGTGAAGAAAAAGATCAGAGTTCACATTTCGGGTCTGGTGACAGTTCCCCACCTCAGGTCACCAGACCCAAAACATTAACTCTGATTTTTTTCTTCACAGATGCTTCCAGACCTGCTGAGCTTTTCCAGCAACTTCTGTTTTTGTTCCTGAGTTGGAGCATCTGCAGTTCTTTCGGTTTTTGTATCCAAGCTAGTTCAGTATTCAAGTTAGTTGAGATCTGAAAGCCTGATATCACCTGTGTGATGGTGCCCAACTGGTTCCCAAGCCTCGCTGGATTCATCCCAGATTGCAATGTTTGAACTTATAATTTATATTTTCAAATAATGTGATGGACTAGAGGTTGGTTGCAGTGAGATTTGGTTCATGCCTTTAATAGTCATGTCACCATAGTCCTACCAAACCATATGGCTGCTCTCTCATGAGACAAAGGTGACTGGTGGTGGTTTGACCTGAGGGTCACTGCACCTCAGGTGAGTGAGAGGTTGAGGAGAGAGTCCTTCATGATAATCTCAGCCAGGGCAGGAACTGAACCCAAGTTTTTGGCATCCTCTGCATTGTAAACCAGCCATCCATCCAACTGAACTAACCATCCCCCTTTGTCAATGCACAAATATAGCCAGGAACAAAGTAAGATCTGTTAAGTAATCAAACAATTCAATGATGTTGTCAAGTGGTGTTTCCAGTATTTGGACAAATTGGGAACGGGTGAATCACTTCATAACAAGAACCAAACAGAACGTGCAGATTCATTGTCATTGTCATGAAGGGCAATTAGGGATAAGCTATAACTGTTGGCCCAGCCAGTGGCACCCACTTTCCAGGAATGAATAAAACAAAATCGTGTGTGAGATTGTCATTGCCATTGAGATGAAGTCTCACTTAAAACTAAATAAAATAAAATCCTAAAGAAAAAGAATCCTAAATGCCTGAACCAACAGGAGGATAGGGTAATACCACTATTTGGGAGAATTAGGATTGTAAGAACAGTCTCTGGTAGACAGGGGCATGATTTAATCTTGTCGATGACGGTGTCTACCAGCAGTTGGAGAACCAGCAGGAGATCTGCCCTGCCTGTACAGGGGAAGGCCCAATGGAATTAGGTGCCATTCAGCCAGATTCTTGACCACCAGGAGCAGAAATGCTGACCCCTCAGAGATGCCAGCTAATCAAAAGTTGGCAGCACCATAGCCCCCAGTTTTACCAGGGAGAAGCCCAGTATGCTGCAAGACCCAGACCACAATTGAGTGAGAATCCGATGGAAGTCGGAAGAAAAGGCAAGGGGCTGGTTCTCAGTGGGATCGCTTTCTGATTATTAAGTCCCTCGATCATGTGACTATGAACAAGGCATACAGCACTCTCTGCCCAAACACTCCCTCTCCCACCCAGGGGGTGACAAACAAAATAGAGACTGTAACATACCAGCAGAGATGGGGTGAGACTGTGTTGTGTATACTTGAATGACAGCCTAGAGTTCCAAAAGAGTTTGACTTTATTGACATAGATGGGAAAACATTGCCTAATGGACAAGATGTTTTAACAAGCTTTTTGTTTTGTATCATCTGCAATCTATTTTGTCAATACCAAAGATAAAAAGACTCAAGTATTTATAGCTTCTGTTACTGATACTTTAACTGATTGACACTTTTATAGGATAAAAGCTACAGCATTTTTTAAAGAAAATTATGAATGGGAGTTTTTAAAAGCAGTTCCTGACACGCCATTGTTTGTTATTAAAAGGTTTTTGTATGGGGTTTATCCCTGGTAAAAGTATTGAAAGTGCCGTGAGTCGATGTGGAGGATATGATGGACAGCAATGGATAAGGGAATGGATAAGGTCTATTGCATCAGCTTTTCTACTGAGGGACAGTGAATCACAACTCCATGGAAATTGCATGAGGCTAAGAGATCTTGCTCCCTGCACTCTTATCCTGTGCCATCAAACATTAAGGATGCCAAGACCGGGTGGTGTGTGAGTGGATTCCTAGATTGGGTTCATTCTTCCACTTTAAAATTAACCCCATTCCATTCCAACGTGGTTAGAGGCATGAAAACCCAAATCCTAAAACAACCTTCCGCTGCAAGAACCATTAATAGAAATGTATAATAACGATTGCTTGTTTTTTGTCTCAGATTATACCATCTACTGCTGCTATTAACTGATTTCATTTTTGCTCTCTATCTAAAATAAGTTCAAAGATGGTTATTGAGGGTAATTTAGCCCATGCTCAGTATGAGTGATACATGTAAGATATGCCGTGGGCTTCACTTGTGATCCTGTTAAAAGGTGATTTCTGCTTTGATCATTTGGTAGCATGACATTTCCTGATTTTGTGTTCTGACATTTACAACACCACAGGAGGCCATTTGGTCCATCATGTTCGTGCTGGTCACCACAGATCTGATTATTTATCGTCATACTTGCTTAAAACATTGAGCCTCTTGGTGATGACCATGTAAATTCCTTTTTCTAATATGCATACTAGCAGTGAGTGGTAACATGCCATTGGATTAAATGCTTCACTATTATCCCAGTTGCATCTTCCATAATGATTGACAGGTCAGTGCTGGTAAAGGAGGAAATTCATGAAGCTTAGCAACAAAGGCCCTAAAAAGGGTAGCTTCACTTTGTTTCCTACAATTTGTTCAATTCTTTCTATTAAGTTTCTCAAAAGTAACAAACATTGGTATGGGATGATTAATTTAACTAAACCTCACAAGCAGCAATTATCACAATCAGAGGAAATGGCATGTTATCTAATGCTCAAAAATTGTTCAACCTAAATATACAGATGCTCTGGTAAAAGTTCAAGTGGTTAATATTTCAAAGACTGGTATTTTCACCTATTATGTCAAACATATTAGCTTATATCTACATACTTACCATGGTGATGTGCAAACTGATGTGAAGTAATTGGTTGTAATATGGTCTGTTGTTCATTCTTTTCCATTGTTGTGTTTTTCTTTGTCCAGTAGACATTGTGTTCTTTCAAATGCTTTAGTCGCCATGTTCCAAGTAGGAACTGAGCCTGTAAATGTTGTAACTGCTGTTGCAGCTTGGAGACTTCAATCATACATGTTTCGTTGTCCTGTTAAAATGAAAAACATAAACCTGCAGCAAATGTCACTCACACAATGCCAATGCTTGTCCTGTGTTTTGAGAGCCATTGCTGCAGATGTTACCGTATAATGTGTACTCAATGTACAGCAAAAAGTAAACACACAGCTTTTCTCCTGATATTGGGGTGAGAGCTGCAGTTCAAGGAGAACTTGAGTGGGCAGTAGCTGAGTACATGAAGAAGGATTGTTGGTAGGATCAGATATAGTGAAGTGGGTGAAGGCTCGTAGGGGGCATTGACACTAGCTTAGACTGAATAGAATTTTAGAGTACAGAACCAGTTTGGGCAATTCCTTCCAACTCATTGTCAAAATATTCTCAGCACCAAGAAAATGAAATGGCAAAGGAAGAAACCCGCTGCCCTGCAGAAAATATATATTCTAGGCCAAACAGAAAAAAATCAAACTTCAGAGGTTGGTGCTATTTTTCCTCCCAGTCTCAGGGGGTGGGCAGACACTTTGTCCAGGTCCATGCCCTAACAAAACACAACCTCAACATAATAATAAAAATAAAGTTCAGCATCAGCCTGCAATACCTCAGATGACCTGCTGGCAGAAGGATCTCCATTCTCATTGGGAATCTTTCCCAATGGACCTAGTGCACAACTCACAAAATGAGTGGTGTAACCTCCTCCGAACATGTGGCTCTATAAGACCACTCCTCCATGTGCCTCGGGAGAAACAGGAGATGAAGGGTCCTCTGCGCTCTCCTTCTTATGGTGATCATCAGGATCCAAACAGCAGCTCATTCAGACTGCTGTAGGCTGAGCTGGCCTCTTCATCTTCAGACTGCAGCAACGAGCACGATTTCCTCTCTCCCCTCTCAAGGTCTTCATCTTAAAGGGGAGGCTCGTACAATAAAGGACACCCAAGTACAAATGGAAACTGGCCACAAGCTGTGGTCATCAACTCCCTATCAAAAGCATAAAAGTAGGGATGACATGAAGATTCCAAAGCAGTTGCTATATTGCTTCCTGTTAACACTACCCAAATTCAGTACAATTGCTAAGATCCCACATAATCCAGAACAGACAATTCAAGCTTCTCTACAAGGCTGAAGCCAGTAGCATGGTGGAATACTCTTCACTTGCACCTATGTCAGTGAGCTCCAACAGTGCTCTAGAAACTCTACTTCATCCATGAACAGTCCATTTGATAGGCAGCCCTGTCACCATGACAAGGACTCACTATGTCCCCCATCAACAGACCATGGCTGCAGTTAGTATCACCTAAAGTACTCATTGTGGCAACTCATGAAGGGTGCTTTGACAGAACCTCCACCACCTAGGAGGGCTAGGGAAGAAGGCCTTTGGAAACATCACCAATTTCAAGATCCCATCCAAGCCACGTGACATTCTGACTTGTTCATTTGTCGTCACCTGGTTAGTAACCTGGAACTCCCTATCAGGTAGCACTGTAGGAGGAGGTTCACCATGTGAATTGCAATGGTTCAAGAAGAAAGCTCATTACTTCAATAGCAATTTGGAATGCCCCTTACCCGCAATGTGACAGTGATGTTTACTTCTGAAATAGTTTACACCTAATTCATTTGCAACTTCGAATTCCTTTCAGGAAAAAATAGGGAACACAGGCGTGTTTAGAAAAGTTAGTATATTGAATTTGGGCACACATACCAAACCTCTGTGAGCCGCCAAACTTTGATCCAAAAGAAGTATAATGACCAGTAACATCATGGCATCCAATGTTTTCTACCTGCAAATTAAAATTTTAAAAAACCATTGGTGACATAAAAGATACGTAGAGTGACCTGCCCTCTAATTTGTCATATTTACTACATTTGAAGGGACTCACTGGAATAGATTTTCAGCTCATGAACTGAAGTTAAAACTTTTTTTGAGAATTGAAGGAGCATTATATTTATCTGAATCTTGTGAAAATTGGGCATCCTCTACAATAGACGATCAACCTGTAAGATCAACCTCTGTCAAGTTATAAGTCTACGTTGTTGAGCAGAATTTTGGTATCAATGTGATCAAACTCCACACAATGAGCGGAATTTAATGGGGCCTGTGACAATACTATGGCTTTTAGAGGTGTATTTTGTCCTGGTTTTTTTTTTAAACAAAGAAAAGTTGAGACAGAGATGCAGAGCAGTCTGCTCCAAAGCCGAGAAACTAAACAGCTTATGAGGCCTTAGGCTTTTTTTTTTAAAGGTTGGAACAATAGAAGCAGCCTGAATAGTTGGGGTCAAGATCCAACAGAACCAGGATTTTTTCTTAGTTTTAGCCTTCAGTGGCTGTTGCTGGAGTCTTGAAGCAGGATGTGGAAGCCCTTATTCCTCGCTCTGTTACAGCTAAAAGCTGGAGCTCTCTTCCTGCTGCTAGAATTAGAGAGTTACCTGGATGCTTTGTTTCAGGAGGCAGTCACACCTGGTAGATTATGTAATTCACATTCAGTTAGTGATCAGGGACAGGGCGTGACTGCAAGTGAGGCAGATAGGGGGGTCCTGAGTTCAGGAGTGGAGGAGTCTCAGCTTTTGACCTTATCCAACAGGTACGAGATACTTGCTCCCTGTGTGGATGAGGAAAAGGGCTGCGGGGAGGATGAGCCAGCTCACCACGGCACCATGGTGCAGAAGGCCATTCAAGATGGGGGAAGCAAAAAGACAAAGTGGTAGTTATAGGGGATTCTATAGTTAGGGGGATAGATAGTATCCTTTGCAAGCCGGATCGGGAGTCCCGCATGGCGTGTTGCCTGCCCGGTGCCACGGTGCAGGATATCTCTGACCGGCTTGAAAGGATATTGGAGCAGGAGGGGGAGGATCCAGTTGTTGTGGTCCACATTGGGACTAACAACATAGGCAAGGCTAGGATGGAGGACCTGTTTGGGGATTATCAAGCACTAGGAACGAAATTAAGGAACAGGTCCTTGAGGGTCATAATCTCCGGATTACTGCCCGAGCCATGTGCAAATTGGCTTAGGGATAAGAAAATTAGGGAAGTGAACACGTGGCTAAGGGAGTGGTGTGGGAAAGAGGGGTTCCATTTCATGGGGCATTGGCATCAGTTTTGGAACCGGGGGGATCTGTACCGATGGGACAGTCTCCACCTGAACCGATCTGGAACCAGTGTGCTGGCAAAAAGGATAAATAGGGTGGTCACTAGGACTTTAAGCTAGTGAGTCAGGGGAGGAAGGGAAAGGGAAAACGACAGGGAGTATGATGGCAAATAAAAAGGTAAGCAGCAGGTTAGCATGTGTGCAGGAGGGTTTAAGTTCAAGGCAGACAATGAAAGAAGCAAAAAGGAAGGATAACTCAGGAGATATTATTACAGATGTTGGAAATCATGAGCGTAAGAAAGCTAGCATAAAGGCACTTTACGTGAATGCTAGTAGCATTGGTAACAAGGCTGATGAGTTAATGACACAAATCATCGCGAATGAATATGATTTGGTAGCCATTACGGCGACATGGTTACAGGATGGTCACGGCTGGGAGTTAACTATCCAGGGGTACCAGACTATTCTGAAGGACAGACAGGAAGGTAAGGGAGGTGGTGGAGCTCCGATATTCAAGGACAACATCAGGGCGGTGCTGAGAGATGATATATGTTCTATGGAGAATGAGGTTGGATCCATTTGGGTGGAAATTAGAAATTCTACAAGGAAAAAGTCACTCATAGGCGTAGTCTATAGGCCACCAAATAATATCACATTGGGGCGGGCAATAAACAAAGAAATAACTAATGCCTGTAAAACTGGTATGGCAATTATCATGGGGGATTTTAATCTACATGTAGATTGGTCGAACCAGCTCGGTCAGGGTAGCCTTGAGGAGGAGTTCATTGAGTGTATCCGTGATAGTTTTCTTGAACAGTATGTAATGGAACAGCCGAGGGAGCAAGCTATCCTAGATCTGGTCCTGTGTAATGAGACAGGAATAATTAATGACGTCATAGTTAGGGATCCTCTTGGAAGGAGTGATCACAGTATGGTTGAATTTAGAATACAGATGGAGAGTGTGAAGATAAAATCCAATACCAGGGTCCTGTGCTTGAACAAGGGGGACTACAATAGAATGAGGGAGGACTTGGCTAAAGTAGGCTGGAAACAAAGATTTTATGGTGGGACAATTGACGAGCAGTGGAGGACTTTCGAAGCGATTTTTCAAAGTGCTCAGCAAAAGTATATTCCAGTGAAAAGGAAGGACTGTAAGAAAAGGAGTAATCTGCCATTGGTGTCTAAGGAAATAAGGGAGGCTATCAAATTGAAAGAGAAGGCATACAAAGTGGCCAAAAACAGCATGAAACGAGAAGATTGGGAAAACTTTAAAGGTCAACAGAAAGCCACAAAAAGAGCTATAAAGAAAAGTAAGAACATGAAAAAAAACTAGCACAGAATATGAAGACAGATAGCAAAAATTTCTATAAATATATAAAACAAAAAAGAGTGGCTAAAGTAAACGTTGGCCCTTTAGAGGATGAGAAGGGGAATTTAGTTATGGGATATGATGAAATGGCTGAGGCATTGAACAGTTATTTTGTATTGGTCTTCACAGTGGAGGACACTAATAACATGCCAGTAATTGACAAAGAGACGAAGGTAGGTGAGGACCTGGAAACATTCATTATTACGGAAGAGGTGGTGTTGGGCAAGCTAATGGAGCTAAGGATTGATAAGTCTCCTGGTCCTGATGGAATGCATCCCAGGGTACTAAAAGTGATGGCGGAAGAAATAGCAAGTGCACTGGCAGTAATTTTCCAAAATTCGCTGGACTCTGGGGCAGTCCCAGCAGATTGGAAAACAGCAAATGTGACGCCACTGTTTAAAAAGGGAGGTAGACAAAAGATGGGGAATTATAGACCGGTTAGCTTAACCTCTGTAGTGGGGAAGATGCTTGAGTCTATTATCAAGAAAGAAATAGCAAGGCATCTCGATAGAAATTGTCCCGTTGGGCAGATGCAGCGTGGGTTCATGAGGGACAGGTCATGCTTGACAAATCTTTTGGAATTCAATAAAGACATTACGAGCAAGGTGGACAATAGGGACCCAGTGGATGTGGTGTACCTAGATTTCCAAAAGGCCTTCGACAAGGTGCCGCACAAGAGGCTGCTGCATACGATAAGGATGCATGGCTTTAGGGGTAAAGTATTAGCATGGATAGAGGATTGGTTGACTAACAGGAAGCAAAGAGTGGGGATAAATGAGTGCTATTCTGGCTGGCAATCAGTGACTAGTGGTGTGCCTCAGGGATCGGTGTTGGGACCGCAATTATTTACAATTTATATAGATGATTTGGAGTTGGGGACTATGTGTAGGGTGTCAAAGTTTGCAGATGATAGTAAGATGAGTGGCACAGCAAAGTGTGCAGAGGACTGTGAAACTTTGCAGGGGAACAGAGATACATTGAGTGAGTGGGCAAAGGTCTGGCAGATGGAATACAATGTAAATAAATGTGAAGTCATACATTTTGGTAGGAGTAATAGTAAAAAGGATTATTACTTGAATGGTAAAACGTTGCAGCATGCTGCTATGCAGAGGGAACTGGGTGTCCTTGTTCATGAATCATAGAAGGTTTCTCTGCAGGTACAACAAGTAATTAGGAAGGCAAATGGAATTTTGTCCTTCATTGCTAAAGGGATTGAGTTTAAAAGCAGAGAGATTATGTTGCAGCCGTACAAGGTGCTGGTGAGGCCACACCTGGAGTACTGTGTGCAGTTTTGGTCTCCTTACTTGAGAAAGGATGTACTGGCACTGGAGGGAGTGCAGAGGAGGTGCACTAGGTTGATTCCGGAGTTGAGGGGGTTGGCTTATGAGGAGAGACTGAGTAGATTGGGATTATATTCATTGGAATTCAGAAGATTGAGGGGGGATCTTATAGAAACATATAAAATTATGAAGGAAATAGATAAGATAGAAGTAGAGAGGATGTTTCCACTGGCAGGTGAAGCTAATACAAGAGGGCATAGCCTCAAGATTAGAGGGAGCAGATTTAGGACTGAATTGAGAAGGAACTTCTTCACCCAGGGGGTTGTTAATCTATGGAATTCCTTGCCCAGTGAAGTAGTTGACGCTACTTCAGTAAACTTTTTTAAAGCTAAGGTAGATTTTTTTGAACAATAAAGGAACTAAGGGATACGGTGAGAGTGCGGGTAAGTGGATCTGAGTCCACGAAAAGATCAGCCATGATCTTATTGAATGGCGGAGCAGGCGCAAAGGGCCGGATGGCTTACTCCTGCTCCTAGTTCTTATGTTCTTATGTTCTAATTGCATGTGAGACAATCTGTCTTTTAACTGAATTTGCCTTTGCCAATTGTGTGCTTATGGGATATTACTGTATTGGGAACAGCTGATTAGTAGTAGTTAATGCATATATTTCTTTATTAATTATTTCAATAGCATTACAGTTAAGCCAATTCTTTTATTTTTATTTTGTTTGTATTTTAACTCTGGTGTTTCAGTAAAGTGTGTTTTGTTTCAAGCCTGGTAGTTTGACCAATTGAAATCCATGTGGAACACAATGCCTTTAAAATAAGTAAAAGTTAGGGTCTAGACTATCTTCTTAATATTTTTGGGAGGGTTTGGTCTGGTCCATAACAGGTCACTGAGAAATGGAAATGTGACTGTCAGGAAGACTTTGTCAACTGGGAGGTGAAATCCTAGTTTCCTGATGTTGAGTAGAGATTAAGTGATTTGGTTAGCAGCATTTCAGTGGTGGATCAGGTCTCATGGTATCACATGATAGGAATCACTTTTCCATCCACTTCCATTAAATTGCAAATTTTCCAAATTACTTCCAATCTTAATCATTAGGTCATTGGTGAATGGAAAACATATACCATTAGATTTAAGACAATTTAAAACAAAATTATCAATTTGCTGCGTAGGGCTTCACTGTTTGGACCGGTGTGTATTGCCAATTTCTCATTGCCTTGGGGAAAGTGGTGGTGAGCTGTCTTCTTGAATTGCTACGGTCCATGTGGTTTAGGCACACCCACAGTATTTTCAGAGGTGCAGTTCTGGGATTTTGATCCAGTGATAGTGAAGGAATGGCGATGTATTTCCAAGTTAGGGTGGTGTGCGAGTTGAAGTGAACTTGCCGTTGGCGCTGCTTCCATGCATTGGCTGCATTTCTCTTTCTAGGTGGTAGAGGATGCAGGTGCCATTGGAAGGTGCCATTGAAGGAGCCTTTATGAGTCACTGCTGTGCACCTTATCAACGGTACATATTGCTGCAACTGCGTATTAGTTGTAAAGGGAATGAATATTTAAGTGGGTCAACGGGATGTCAATCAAGTATGCTGCTTTGGCCTGAATGATTGTCGAGCTTCCTGGGTGTTGCTGGAACAGCATCCATTAAGGCAAATAAAGAATATTTTATCACACTCCTAATGTGTGAGTAATTGATGGCAGACAGTTATTGGGGAGATAGGTGATGAGTTGCTTACTGCAGAATTCTCAACCACTTACCCAGCCATATCATTTATATGGCTTGTTCAGTTCAACTTCTAGTCAATGATTGGTTGAAAATGATCATTGCTTGGCACCTATGTGGTTTAGATGTTATTTACCACTGCAAGAATTCTTTAGGGTACCATTCTAAGCCCAACTATCTTCAGTTGCTTCAAAAATGACCTTCCCTCCTTCTTAAGGTCAGAAGCGGAGATGTTTGCCAATGATTACATAATGTTCAGCACCATGCACAACTCCGCAGATACCGAAGCAGTCCATATCCAAATGCAGCAAGACCTGGACAATATTCAGGTTTGAGTTGAAATGTGGCAAGTAACATTTGAATCACACAAGTGCCAGGCAATGACCATCACCAGTAAGAGAGAATCAAACCAATGTTCTGTGACATCCAATAGAGTTACCACAATGAATCTCCCATTATGAATATCCTCAGGGTCACCATTGATCAGAAACTGAACTTGACTCACCATATAAAAACAATGGCAACAACAGCAGGTTAAAGGCTAGGAGTACTGCAACAAATAACTCACCTCCTGACTCCCCAAAGTATGTCCACCATCTATAAAGCATTAGTCAGGAGTGTAATGCAATGCTCCCCAGTTGCCTGGATGGGTGCAGCTCCAACAGCACTCAGAAGTTTGACACTATCCAGGACAAAGTAATTACTTGATTGGTATCATATCCACGAATATCCACTACTCTCACCTCTGATGCTCTGTAGCAGCAACGTGTAATATGTACTAGAGTGTCTGTGAGACTGCTGGATTGTTATATTTATTCAGTTCTGTCTTCAGGAATGGAACTATTATCAAGCAATCACAACAGAGGAATAAATCCTGCCTTATCGATGTTGACAGGAGTTCAGCGGAAATAATACCACAGGCTCCTGGTAACAGTAAATTGACTTGAAAATCCGCGTTGGCATTATTGAAGACATAGTGATTTGGCTAGGAAATACATTTTGCTATGAAAAGCAAACAATTAAACAAAGTTAAAAGTGAATAATTTCATTCTCAATTCACTTTGACAGTAGTTTTCACAACCACTTTCTAGCTGATATAGTCCAACACATCACCATTCAGCTGTTGAACATGCAACCCAGTTTGCACCAGAACTCCTAAAATGCACTGAGTCTTGTAATAATGGGCAGAATGTTACAGAGGTTCGAGTGAAATGGTGAAATTTGTGGCAGAATCAGATGAGAAGTCTGATGGGGCTTATCACAACATTGGGAACATCTCATTGCTTAATGTCTGCCTTTAACAAATGGGTTTCTCACCAGGAAGTGCTGAGTTGCCAATTAGTGGGGATTAGACCTTGTTAAACAACTTATTAACATCACGATTTGCCTCATTAATTCTTGGTGTGGAAGTCAGAGAGGGTACCTGGCAACTTCTGCTCGCTGCTAGTTATGTTGTGTTGCTCACCACCAAACAACGTCCCAGGGCATGATCCATTGGTACCAGCAGCATGTACCCCTCATCCCTGGACATTGGCATTTGCCACCCCCTCACATCCATCATGGCATTTATCCGATCCTCTCTGCAATACATCTTGATGTATGGTACAACAAGACATCAGGTTAACACTTCAAGTATGTGTCAGTGCTTGCGAGGCAAACATGCTGCATGTGTATTCAACAATACCATGTCAGGAAGTGAGTGGGGCTAGTCCTAAGTCCAGATAAATGGGGGCACGGCTGGTCAGGGTACCCCCATGCTCTCAGACAGGGGCATAGTTCTCATGCAGTCCAGGGGCTTGGTCATAGTCAATTTGGAACTCTCATAGTCAGGGAATCTGTCCAGTGAGTGGACAATGGTCAGTCCCATAGGCCAGCACCAGTAACAGGAGAATTACGTAGTCTATGAGGGAGCTGCAAAGATGGTGGTCAGGTGTCTGGTCAGTGATGTCTAAAGACTGCTCTTTGAAGCCAGTCATAGGCCCGGAGTGAATACAGTTCTGTTTGTCCGAGGGTGCAAAGAGGGCCTAGAGGTTCAGTGGATCCGTTCCAGTAGGGATAGGGGAGTTGAGGCAGTGGGAAGAAGCAGAGGCATTTGCCAAGATGGAGACCAGAATGGCGATGTGAGGAGTCTTGAGGTGTATGTGAGGTATATGGAATGGGACTGGAGGCCATGATAGGCTATTGGAGGAGGGTTATTGGCAGCGGTCACTAACGTGGCCTTCATGGGAAGAATGTAAAGGAACAGTGTGGGCACCATTATGGTGTAACATTGAGATTCAGAGCAGGGAGGACTGATGGAGGTGATGTTCAACGTGGTGGCTCTGTGCATGGCAGGGTTGGGTGGAAATGAGCTGTCAGGGTACTGTGAGGTAAACGAAAATTGGAGGGTCTTGAGGGTGGGGAGGGGGTGGTTGTGTCTGGTGAACTGACAGAGCCTGATGCCATCTGTGTCCACCAGAAGCTTTTTTGCTTGCCACCTCTTCCCATTCCCAAGACGTGAAATGCAACCGGAAAATGGCTGGGACATGACCAGGATAGGCAGAGTCAGTGCCATTTTGATGGGTGGGAACACAGGATCCATAGCTGCTGGACATGAGGACATTGATGTGGCTAGTGCACAAAGAATGCGTTTGGAAAACATCCACTACATTTCATCTGCAAACATTGATTGCACATAAGCAATGCATGCAGAGTGAAAATGCTGCTGTGCCAGATGTTAGTCAAAGGCAAACTGCACCATGCATTGGTGCCAGATAAACTAATATTATCATCTCAGTGATGCAGGAATTAGCAACAATAACTTAAAAGGAGGCAAATGCAGCCCAAAAGCACTCCAACACATTTGAAATTTCCAAGGTACTGTGGGACAGGGATTAACATTACTGCGTAAATGCAGTGGGAAGTGGAATGGCTGAGGTGGATCTGGGATGGGAAAGAGGTCAGAGTGCAGCAGGCACTCCCTTTTGATGTGGTGTGTTGTACACTCAGCTGGTACCTTCCCTAAGTTGGTGCAGATACTGCAGCCAGGGCTGTACTGCAACAGACAATAGTCCAAAGCCTGAAGTAGTCTGGACGGTAACTCAGATATAGTCTGGACATTGTGCGCTGCACTATCCTGCACAATTGGTGAAAGCAGTACAGTATGAAAGTGCTGAAGGAGCCAGGGGAATGGGAGCAGTCATCAGAGGAGGATGATAATGACATTGAACTGGAGGAAGCTCGCTTTGTGGATGACAGAAATTAGCAGCTGCATTGGGTACTACAAGGCAGACAGGGCCTGACTGACACCCCATTCCGATAGATGCTAGCTGGGTGAAGGAGACCATCATGGATTGTCACAGCCAAGATAGTAACATTTGCGCTGCATTGTGGGACTCAACTGTGTCCTGGATTTGTATCCATTGTGTCCCCTTTATCTGACTGTCCATATAAGGTCAAGTTTGGATTTGTCCAATTGCTTGTCAGTATATGATATTCCCCTACTGGAAAGTGACAAGGTGCAGATGACCTGTGGGCATTGAAGAGACAGTAACTGGGATTCAAACAGAGTGGGTAGAGGAGATATATCTAAGGACAGGTATGATGTGTAACATCGGACATGAGAATGGAGTTGCGTGTATGAGGAAATGTTAGCCACAGCAGCTAGGTGCTATGGGGAGCAAATGGCTTTGTGGCGGCAGTGCTATTACATTACCGGAGAGGGGCAATGCTAGGCTGTCAACATTTGTCTGTGTGTACAGCAGGCTTTGAAAGGTGGCTTGGGTGCAGGTGTTGCTGGCTTTCCAATAGCTGCGTGCTGAGTGATGAGCTATTCTGGGAACAGTGTATGGTAAGATAGAGCTGGAATCGGAAGTGAGGTACGCTGTGGTGGTGGTGGTGGGGGGGCTAGGTAGTTAACGGGACTAGTTTGGCAAGACAAGGTGAGAAATCTTGCTAGTCCTCACAGCCAAAATCCCTCTGAACATCTCAACGCAACTTGCTCTAAGAAAATAAAGTAAGATTCAGCCAATCATGTTAATACAAAGGATGTGTTTGGCTTAAATTTTTGACAGATTCGCTATTTAACAGATTTGCCTCCTCACTTAAAATGACTTTTAACACCTTAAAAGCCAAATCATAACACTTTGCAATAGCTATGACACCAAAATGCAAACAAACAATCGAAAAGCAAATGGTAAATTAAGAAAACAAGCATGTTCATACAGTTGGCTTAACTTCAAACTTAGCCTGATTAATTACACTTGTACTGTCATAAACAAGATGGAGAACAAAACTCACCTGAACTATGGCAATTATCTCATAAGGTATTCGCACGATGCTGTCTGTACTCGAAGGTTTACACGAATAAGAATGCAACTAAAATTGTTGATGTTACTGTGCGTAAGAAACCAGATGGTTTATATCAAGGTCCCTGAAGGAAACTATTTCATCACATTGCAACAATGGAGATCTTCTGCTCATTCTGCCAAAGTGATAAACCTTTCTCTATTTGTAATATTTTGACAAGTGAGAGCACATCTCTTCTGAAAAAGTCCATATTCACAGCCGTACAACTTCATTAAGCTTATACTTGCACTTTTTAAACAGAGAGAGGTGCATATTAATCTTGGGTGTGTACCCATTTAGTCATTTCAATGGAATGCATGGCCAGTAACAATACGTATTATTGGAAAATTTGCAGTTTTTTCCATGCTATTACATTTCAAAGCCATATTAAGTGGTCTCAGCAGCTGAGCTAAATGATTATACTTCAGTCCCAAATTGCCAATTTAGAGTCAACTGAAACAGCTCATTTTTGACTGGGGTGAGGGCAATCGTTGCATACACAGTTTGCCTATAGGCAAGAATGAAAATACATTGTATCTATGTATTTTATGTATCTATTTAAACATCATCTACACAGAGGAAATTGTTACGATTCCAGCTGATGTTATTACTGGACAAAGAACAAAGAACAGCACAGCACAGCCCTCCAAGCCTGCACCGCACATTTTGCCCTTCCATATTAAAACTGTCTTCATTTACAGGATCCATATCCCTCTATTCCCCTCCTATTCATGTATCTGTCCAGGTGCTTCTTGAATACTGCTATTGTGTCCATTTCCACCTCTTCCTCTGGCAGCATGTTCCAAGCACTCAACATGATTTGTGTGCAAAACTTACCCCGCACATCTCTTTTAAATTTTCCCCCCATGCAACTTGAACCTGTATCTTCTACTAATTAACCCATCCACCCTGGGAAAATGCCTCATACTTTCCACTCTATCCATGCCATTTACAATCTTACAAACTCCTATCAGATCCCAGACTGAAATATGGCTTGATAGATCACATTTTGTCTTGTTTTAGTTTTAACAAGGCAGTCCCTGTCACTGAAACAGAAGAATGCAATGCTACACATTTCTCCTGAATATTACAATAGGAGTTTATTAATTGAATGTAATGTATTATATAGTAATATAAATAGAATAAACCAATCAACTTAGTTACAACACAAGTTCAGAAAGTCTTAAACACACAATTATATCCCAGTCATCCCAAAACACTCTTTTACAAGTTTAAAAACATTCCTTGAGCATTACAACAGAAAATATTGTACAGTAGTAAAACTAGACACTCTTCCTCAAACACCTCGATAGCTTCAAGGTAACTTTAACTCTTACACTACAACCTGTGACAGCTTATTTCCGGAGCTATCATACACCTGAGTTTAAAAAGACCCAGCTTCAATTCCTTTTCAGGTTGGGATTTAACAATCCCAACACTTGTGGTTTAGGATTATCACAAATTTCCTATTTCAAGTTAGTATTGTCTCACTATATTCTCCTGATCTCAGGAGCACTCAGTGCAAGAATTTCACAGAACTCTCTGAAACGATGTAAAACTGAAGGAAGAGTCTCTATCTTTCTTTTTTATGGATGTTGTCCATATGTTTTAAAAAAAACTCACAATCCAGAAATTTCTAACAAAAACCTTGAGGTACAAATTGTTTACCTTGCTAAATCGTAAAATCCCAGTAAACAAAAACTCAATCAGCTGCGAGAGTTGGCTTCATAAACTATAATAAAAGAAATAACCACGGCTACGGAAATACGTAGAAGTTAATTACCAATTACCAGACACACAGAAAGCCCATGTTGCCAACTCAAAATTCAAAACCCATTCTTAAGAATAAATAATATTAAAGTGTGTATAAATCAGAGTTTATATCACCCAAAATTATCACACAATCTAACTAAATTAGATTGGAAAATGCATAAAATGAAAATGTCCTTGTTTATGCATACACACACATATTTGTTTTATATATACAAATATATATCATTATTACAATTAGATGTTAACTATTTTGTAAATGTGCATCTGGTGGAAATATGATTTTAATCTGAAAGTAGGTCATGAATACATCAACAATATTGTTTCTGCCAGTTTGCATTCTCCATTAAAGCCCAGAGATAATGCAAACCATTCCGATGGCCATGTGCCAATTGAGGTCCTAATAAGGGATTATGACAAAATAATTCAGCTTTGCCTTGTCTCCATCCAATTAATTTCCGAATGGAGAGTACAGATTGTAATGTGCTCTGCCATGAGGATGCTTGCTAATGAAATTGATTGTTGCAGTCTTAACCAGTTTAATACTTTTTTCTTCTTCCTCAAAATCCACAGGCTAACAGTTGCATAACTTACCTACATTGTTCAGTAAAAGTATACAAGGATGGATATCACTATACAGATCAGGAGTTTACCAATCAATATTTTGTGATGAATATCAAAAGTTAAAATTTTCAATATTAAGTTAACTGTAGTTACAAATGGAATCTCCAAAAATTTTTTCCAAATATGAGAAAATCATAATCATTTTTCAAAATAACTTCTCAGGTCTGCCAAAAAATCTATTTCTTTATAGGTGATGAAATCAACATCGTTGGAAAATTCAGCACTCACTCAAGGGTAAATTTAACATAACTCTGGCAGGAAGCTGATGGGATCACTGTTTTGATACCCTGATCCATTTAATTTTCCATTCATGCTAACGTAGTATAAAATTGGATCAGCCTATCAAACCTGTCATCTTCAGTTGCTTCCTCAATGGCCTTCCTTCCACCATAAGATCCAAAATGGGGCTATTTGCTGATGAGAGATAAAAAGGTACTGCAGATGCTGGAGAATCCGAGATAACAAGCATGGGGCTGGATGAACACAGCAGGTCAAGCAGCATCATAGGAGCAGGAAAACTTGACGTTTCGGGCCTAAACCCTTCATCAGAAAGGGTTTAGGCC
>JAHRHZ010000263.1:32661451-32786747 GCA_024137785.1 Ginglymostoma cirratum | reverse complement strand
AAGGGTTTAGGCCCGAAACGTCAAGTTTTCCTGCTCCTATGATGCTGCTTGACCTGCTGTGTTCATCCAGCCCCATGCTATTTGCTGATGATTCCACAGTGCTCAGTTCAACTTGTATTCCTTATACTGTGGAACAATGTCAAATGAGCACATAGACAAGGAGTTGCTTTCAATACACAACATGAATGCCGGGTGGCCTTGTAAGGCTTCAGGGCAAACATCGGCATACACATTTGCAAGCCTGACAAAGGGAGTTATGTGGTAATTCTGAAGAATTGTGATTATTGTGGACAAAACTCATGCTGTTCTTGATGATCGCTCCAAATTTGCTTCTATTGATTTGCTGCCAAGAATGACTCCACAGTTTTGCTCAAAAGCAAGCTTCAAACAAATTTCCAAGATTTGCGCAAGAGTAACACGATGTCTTCCAACGTTTGAGATAGGTTTATGCCTGTGGTTACATCCACGCATAATTCAGGCTACAGAAAACACATGATGTCCAAGTTTCAGGAACAAAAACAGAAGTTGCTGAAAAAGTTCAGCAGGTCTGGCAGCATCTGTAAAGAAAAAAATCAGAGTTAACGTTGTCAACAGGGCCCTCAATCAGGTCCGACACATCTCCCGCATTTCCGCCCTTACCCCTTCTCTTCCCTCCTGCAACAGCGTTAGGGCTCCCCTTGTCCTTACCTAGCATCCCACCAGCATTCACATCCAGAAGATCATCAGGCGCTTTTTCTGCTACCTCCAGCCAGATGCCATCACCAGACACATATTCCCCTCCCCTACCTTGGGTGCCTTCTGCAGGGACTGTTCCCTCCGGGACACCCTAGTCCACTCTTGCTTCACCCCAATAGCACCCCACAGTCCCACAGCACCTTCCCCTGCAACCGGCGAAGGTGCATCACCTACCCATTTACCTCCTCCCTCCCCAGTATCCAAGGGCCCAAACATACCTTCCAGGTGAAGCAACACTTCACTTTAACTTCCCAGAATTTGGTCTCCAGCATTTGCTGCTCACAATGTGGTCTCCTCTACATTTGGGAAATGAAGCATAGACTGGGTGACTGCTTTGCAGAACATCTACATTCTGCACACAAAAAAGACCCTGAACTTCCAGTTGTCTGCAACTTTAACACACCACCCTGTTCCCTGGCCAACATCTCTGTCTCTGGCTTGCTGTAGTGTTCCAGCGAAGCCCAATGCAAGCTGGAAGAACAACACCACATCTTCCACTTGGGGGCCCTGAAGTCCTCCAGACTTAATATCAAATTCAATAAATTTAGGGCCTGAACTCTCCCATGTCCTAGCCCCCTAACCACACACCAGGCCTTGTTATCACATAGCCTGCCATTACAACACTATTGTTACTTACTAACAGACCCCATTAACAACTATTCACCCTCCTAGCCAGATTGTTATCAACTTCTTTGTCTATCCAACTGCTCTTCTCTCTCTTCGGGCTCTATCCTATCATTTACTCCCTACCCCACACCCCACCCTATTTTCTGCATATAAACCAACGTTGTCCCAGCTACTGACAGTTCTGAGGAAGGGCTATGGGACCCGAAATGATAACTCTGATTTTTTTTCTTCAGAGATGTTGCCAGACCTGCTGAGCTTTTCCAGCAACTTCTGTTTTTGTTTCTGATTTACAGCATTCGCAGTTCTTTCAGTTTTTATTGACGTTCCAGTTTGCTTTTTTTAAAATCAATTATCAGTTCTGGTCATTTGATTCAAAGAATTACCGACAGCCACTTCTCAGTGAGTTATCCACTTACACAGGGAAGGATTCCTTATCTTTGTAAAGACTACACATGACATTGACATTTACCAGAATGACAGAATCACAGCAATAAAAATGCATTATCATTTTCTGAATCCATATTCTCTGAAATTATGAATATAGCAACTTGTGCAGTTGAGTTTAGTTTTGATGACATTATGTAGTTGGTGTAGATGTGGGATGACCTACAGCTGCAGTGCTTGCTAAAATGTCAGTCACTGTGAGAAATGCATTTTTGATAGAATTATCCCTATCTTCCTACGTCATTCACGTATAATGATGATTGTATGTCTGCTTATGTGATGAAACCTTTGCAATCTTTGAAACTGTAAATGTGCGTAAGTCTTTTCTTACACAAAGAAATATACTCTATCCACGTTCAAATTCACTTTTGAGATGCTATAGTGTGATGTGCTGCCTTGCTTTACTGTGGTAGATGAGAAATTCCCTAATGGGCTCTCTACTGCTGTCTCCCATTAGTCCACAGTCACTCATCAATAGATAGAATCCCTACATTGTGGAAACAGGCCGTTTGGCCCCACACTGACCCTCAGACATCCCACCCAGACCCATCCCCCTATAACCCACCTAATCTATGTACCCCTGAACACTATGGGCATTTTAGCACAGCCAATCCACCTAGCCTACACATCTTTGGACTGTGGGAGGAAATCCATACAGACATGGGGAGAAAAAATCTGCAAACTCCACACAGACAGTCACCCAAGAGTGGAATTGAACCTGGGTCCCTGGTGCTATGAGGCAGTAGTGCTAACCACTGAGCCACCTGCCACTCCCTAAATATATTGAGATTTCCACAGCTCCATATGCTATAAGATTGGACTTATCAGTAATGTTGTAAATAGGCTCATGGCCACTGTTCACATACAAGCTTGACACAGGAAGTAGAACATATCATCACTATCTTACTGACAATGGCTATTCTGATCAGATCATTGTTCATTGTGTATCACGCATGGGTTAAAGGCCAGGGCTACCAGTGAAAAGTGAACGGTCTACCTCAAATTATTATGGAAGGGCAAAACACCTCAAAAATACCAGTGCCAATGTGGTGCAAGGTAGGTCAACCCAACGATGACCTGATTAGATCAGACAGCAAGCTCCAGCAGCTGGTAATGATAGGCAGATACAAGCTGTCCTCAACTATCCCAATTTGTAATATCAAAAATAGAAGATGTCAATTGTTAGCTGTGATTCTGCAGTTTGGCAACATTTGCTGAACGGTCCTGAGTGCTACTAACCAATTCAGAACTATCAGTCTAACTCATAAAGTAACTCATTTATATACTTGCTGGGAGTGACATTTATTCATACTTTTCTCTAAGCAATCAAAATAAGTTCAAGTCTTGCATCTTTTTGAAAACTTGGGCATTTGAGGAGACTACTACTTTGCTTTCTCCATGGCAATACCTCAACCAATAAAAGTGGAGTTGCCCACCAATCAGTGCCTTTTTCACCTGTAGTATAAATCGTCACCATCTTATAGGTTTGTTGGTTGGAAAACTTACATTCGATTAAATTAATTATTGGATTTTTGTTATTAAACACCATTTCAGCAGTTAAGTACCGTATGAATTTTTCAAAAACGTCTTATAAACTGATAACAAATAGGGTCTTCAGGTATTGAAAAATAAACCAATAGTGGCGGGCCTCAATAATTCACCCCTTGCTTACAGGCTCTATCTCAGGAGACGTGCGATTCTATGCCGGTGCGCTCATCGTTGAATCAAGTACGGCCTGTTAGTTTTAATTTAGCAGCCTGTTGCTGAGAAATCTATTAAATTCTGTTGAAACTCTTTCCAACCGATGAATTTATACTTTTTCTGTATCCCAGCTCTTCTTATTGTGTCTGATTCAATTCAGTTCAAACTGTTCCCGTGAAAGGTGAGTTTGTTACTCTACACTGGTATGGATTGACCGGGACTCTTATAGAACGTTACAACCTTGTGTCGATGCAGTTTTGTTTTCTCCGTTTAAGTGCTGTGTTCCCCTTTCTTATCCTGTTGTGTACAACTTTGTTTTTAAGTACAAGTCTTCCATGGACCCTAAGGAAGCTGGACTGAGGACGAATGGATTCGACAAAAGCGATAAATGCACTAAAATGGAAGATTACAAACAAATAGGCAATATTGCACGGCTGAAAATGTTGTGGGCTACTTGGAAGGTACGAATACTGTATGTGTCTTTTCCGTCTTGTGAACCAGTTGAGAGGAAGCGAGAAATAAATTACCATCTGTTTATCTTTGGGGGAAATGCTTTTTGCAAAGGTATCTGCATCTCCTATCGAGAACTTGTTTTTATAAATGAAATTAGTGTTAAACCAATATTGTTTTAATCTAGGAACTATGTGTGACTTTGATTCTTTTTTTCTATTAAGAAGGTCGGATTTTTTACGCGAAGTAATGGGAGCAAAAACCTTTTCCTCTATCTCACCCACTCTCCATCCACCGACCGTTTAAAGGCAGTGAAAGAGAAAGTCACCAATTGGCCTATTCTTATCAACAAGCAAACCTTCAACTACTGTATATCCATACCCAAGCCATAAAATCTCTGCAAATAAGAATCTTGTGCCATCAAATGTCAACTATAGACTGCAGTTTAAAACGTAAACTAACTTTTTTTTTTTGAATGATACTGTCTCATTTATAAATTCCCCAATGCAAATATTTAAGCTACTTTGGCATGATGAGGGCTCTATTGGTTCAAAGAAATAGGACTTTATTTGCTACACTCTTGAGATGTGGGCATCGCAGGCTGGGACTAACATTTATTGTTCCTCCCTAAGTGCCCTGGAGAAAGTGGTGGTGAACTGCTGCAGTCCATGTGCTGGGGGTAGAACTAAGCCAGTGGTATTGGAGGAATGGTGACATTTCCAAGTCAGGATGCAAGTGGCTTGGGGGTATTTACAGGTGGTGTTCCTATTGTTCTGACCTTGTGCTTCTGTATGGTTGTTACAAGTTTGGAAGGTACAGCTAAGGGAGAGTTGGTGACTTCCTGCAGTACAGTACACACAGTTGCTGCTGATTTGTTGGTGGTGGAGGGAGTGGATGTGATGCCAATCAAATGGCCTACTCCATCCTTGATAGTATCAAGTTTCTTGAGTGTTCTTGGAGTTGCACTCACCTAGGCAAGTGGGAGGTATTCTATCACAAGTCGGGAACATGTCTTGTAGATGGGTGGATAGGCTTTGGAGTCAGGAGGTGAGTTACGTACTACAGGATTTATAATCTGACCTGCTCTTGTAACTACACTACTTGTGTGGCCTCTGGTCAATGCTAACCCTGAGGATGTTGATAGTTGGAGGTTCTGTGATAATATCTGCCTCAAAAATATTCAATGATGCCATTTTAGTAATCTACTCATCCCTCCAGAAAATGCCTCCACTCTGTCTTTAATTTTATTATCCTTATTAAGCTATCCCCTTGTGATGGGTTCAAATGACAACTTCATTACTACAAATGGATAACTGACCTTTATATTAGTTTCTGTCATGTTTTACATTTTATTTTAAAATCCAAGGTGATTATCAGGCTTGAGTGCTCTTCTAGCTGGAGGGAGTTGATACTGGATTTTGCGAAGTGGCACATGGAGCATTATACTAATGGGGAAGATAATGACTGTAATTGGGTGAGGCATTAAATTACAACAGTTACAATGTTGAATCTCTGCATCGTATTTGATTCTGAGCTCAGCTTCTGTTTCACCATCCTCTACATGATAAAGACTGCCTGCCTCTACCGCCTGTATACTTGCCTATGTTTGCCTCTATCTCCACCAATTCAGGATTGATGGAAAGGACTTCTAAAAATTTGCACTGTGTTTCTGGTGAGGAAATGCTGCTTGTCGAGTATTGATGTTAGTTAAGTGGTTAAATTCTGTACCACATCACGTAATTGAAAAAGCGCTTTTTTTTTTTAGTTTTGTTTATCTCTAGTTGGCTGGGAGGGCGCAGTGAAGAAAAATCATTCTAACCAAATAAAACTACTCCTTTTCTTTAAAAGCAGAAGCATAATAAACTGTTAAAGGGAATCCTTTCTCTGTAGGGAGGAAATCAGCTTTAAAAAAAATCATGACTAGGCATCTGTTAAAGGAAGTTTTTTAGAAACTGCTATGTTTGCAATCTTTAGAAAAACAGGGCTGGTTTATAAAAGTGTGCTAATGAGACTTTTATTCCCAACCTTTGTCCTGTTAAAGTGCTGATGCATTCACAAATCCTACTTCATTTTTCCATTGGCATAATAATGACTAGTCATTGAGTCTGTATTTTTTATACATATTTTAAATTTGTGGTTTTGGTTGAATATTAGCAGAAACTCAGGACCATTGAAAACACTTAAAATTAGGTAAGGTATTGAATCCTTTGCTTGTTTCTTCACTGTAGCTGATATTTTACAGCTGCTGCTTGCCTGTTTTGTTTTAGTAGATGCGTGCTGTTTCTGAATTATTTTAATTCAACAAGTGAAGAGGGTGGTATGCGCGTGAATATTTGCTGGAGAAAAATCTATTGGCTTGTCAGGGAATAATAGAAACGAAAAGATAACTTTTAAAAAATCCTGTTCACATTGTAGCAATTTTTTCTTTGTGGCTTTTGAGACGCATAACATGAATTTTGACACTTGCGTTTTGAAAAATATTTTGTTTTTCTTGCTTTGTCCTAGTTAGGTCATAATAAAAACTACATGTGAATTGGTGTGGATGCTAATTGGATCATTCTTCTACAGCACGCTAATGTGCTAATGCAAAACCAATAGTTGTGCCCTCAGGTCGTGACAATTTGCTGGACATTGTTAGTAATGAACTGAGCCTCTGGCTAAGGAAAGATTTTGTGTTTTAACAATATAATGTTTATTGTTTTAAGCTTATTTTGGTATCCACATGTGAGGTTCTGAGGAAAATGCATTAAAGCCATGTTCAGAGTCTTATACATTTTATTTCTGCTACATGTTATTTTTGTGGGGGAAAAAAGTTAGAGTTGAATTATCTCAATTTTCTTTATTTGAAAAGAAATTAGCTTTCAATAAAAGCTACTTCTTGCTGTCACAGGGATAGAGTTTAACCTGGGGTGCTTTCTCCTTTGGTGTTAAAATCAATGTGGCAGAAGTAGGCCTCTCAGTGCCTTGAGCCTACTCTGCAATTCAATATGATTATGGTTCATTACTCCACATTAAAACCAATCCCTCATAATCTCTTCACCCATTGTTATCAAGACTGTCTCTGCCTCTGCCTTAGGAGTATTCAAGGACTCTGCTTCCACCACCTTTCTGATGTCCTCTGAGAAAACATTTCACTTTTCTGTCTTAATGAGCCGTCCCATTTTTACTTTTAGACAGGGATCACTTGCTAGTTCTAGACCCCCCTCTCGAGGAAATATCCTCTCCACATTTACCCTGTCAAAACCTCACAGAAGCCTTGTTTTCGGTCAAGTCATCTCTTGCCTTTTTTTCCAAACTCTGATAAGACAATCCACCCATTCCAGGTTTTAATCTAGGAAGCCTTCTCTGAACTGCTTTCAATGCATTTCTATCTTTCCATAAGTAAGACCAATATTGAAGGTAGGCATCCTTAGAAGGGGCTTTGCATGACAGCAGTTGGAGATGAAGAGGCCTCTTACCCTCCCGCGACCTCTTCATCTCCAACTGCTGTTGTGGGAAGCCAGACCAATATTGAACTCTAGTTGTGGTCTCACCATTGCCTTGTCAACTAACTTCTGTGTTAAATTCCCCTTGCAATAAATTCTAACATTCTACTAGCTTTTAACAATTACTTGCTGTACCTGCATACTAACGTTTTGTGATTTTTTTTTTTCATGCACCAGGTCGCTTAGATTCCTCTGCATCTGAGCGCTACAGTCTCTGCCACCATTTTTATTTTTAAAGATAATGTGCTTCCTTCTTGTGTTCCTTGCCCAAAATGGCCACTTTGGTATTTTCCCACATGATACTCCACTTGTTGGATTTTTACTCGCTCACCTAAGATGCCACAACAGGATATAGCTAGGTTATGTTCTCTGCACAAATTGTTTTTCACCCAATCTTTTATGATCAGCAAATTTTGCAGCCATACCTTTTTGATTCCTTCACCCACGTCATCTTAGATTATAAAACATGAGGGCCTAGCAGCAATTACTGTAGCGTAGACTCATTAAATGTTGCCAACCAGAAAATGATCCATTATGGTTATTTCTGTCGAATGCCCTCTGGAAATCCAAGTACATCCCTTTTATAACAGTACCATCAGCTACTGCAAAGATACCTAATTTCTGTAAGCATGATTTTGCAAAATGATATTGACTGCTTCATGAACTTGGCACTCTAAGTGCCCTGTTGTAATGTCTTTAATAGCTTTTAACACCTTCAGTGTGCTTTGATATTAAGCTAACTGGCGTGTAGTTTCCTGCTTTGCCTCCTTTCTTTTTGAGGAAGTAAGTTACATTTATAGTCTCCTTTTTTCCCAAATTTTATTTGAATCTCACAATCTAGGAAATTCTGGAAAACTAAAACCAATACATCAGCTATCTCTCTTGTAATACAAGACAGAAACAGACCCTTCAGCCCACACTGACCAAGTTTCCTAAATGGAACTAGTCCAATTTGCCTGCATTTGGCCCATATCTCTCTAAACCTTTCTTATCTGCGTATCTGTCCAACTGTCTTTTAAATGTTTGTAATTGTACTTTCCTCTACCACTTCCTCTCACAGCTTGTTCCATTTACTCGCCATTCTCAGTGTGGGGGAAAGAATTGTACCTCTGGTCCTTTTTGTAAGTCTTTCTCCACTGTCCTTAAAAATATGCCCTCTAGTTTTGGACACCCCTAGCTTGGAAAAGACTGTGGCTTTTAGGATACATGCCTTTTATCAGCTGAGGCTCCAAATACAATGCAGAGAGATTGCGCTAGAGCTGTATAAAATACTGAGTCTGCCAGAGCTTCAGTTCTGGTCACCACCTACCAGGAAGGATATGATTGCACTAGGGATGGCCTGGAGGAGATTTACCAGGATGCTGTCTTGGCTGGAGGGAATAAGATATGAGGAATAGTTTGGATAGGCTGGGATTGTTTTCCTTGGAGCAGTGAAGTGTGAGGAGGGGTGGGAGGAACTTGAAGGGTGTAGATAAGAATGTACAAATTTGCTGCTGTGCAACTGGGACCCCAGGTGAAGTGCGCTTTATGCAAGGACCTGGGATGGAGGGTGTTGCATGCAGCAGTCCCTTAACCATTGACTGCTGTGGTTCACAGAATCCCAGCCCAACTGTTTATTTTATGGTGCCATGGAGTCCATGGGCCATATATATATTGGCTGAGGGCATTTGCACTCCCCTTTCTTTTAGTTATCTGAAAAACATTGTTATGTTTTTGATTGTACTTCAGCCTTGCCCTCCTATCTTTTGGGCACCCGTTGTGGAGGGCTGCCGGCACACTGGAGGGCCTCTTCGTGGCTCTATCCCTGGGCCTGGCCATTACAAGTCCAGGCAATGGGTTGTGGCAAGTGGGTGGCCCCTCTTCTATGGTTATGTTTGTGCCCAAGTGTCATTGGGGAAGGAGCACAGTGTCTATCAATCTCTTTAGAGAGAGGTGGGCACCACAGGGGATACAGTGCTTTATTTCTTGCATTGCATGATGGGCTTTGCATGTAAATACTCGATTGGATACGTGAATGTTTTTATTGGTAGTGGTTATTAGTATTTTTTTTAAAAAGAAAACAAAAACGCTCAAATTCCATTAGTAGAAGCATCAGTAACAAGGGAATGTAGACTTTTTTAAAGTAAGATGTAAAAGGTTAAGAAAAGCATTTTATTTTAGAGGGTGGTGGGACTCTGCACTCACTGCCTGAACACTCAACATATAAGCAATATTTAAATAATCTTGTGCATTGCCTTTAGACTCTGGACTATGGACTACGAGCTGGTCAATGGGATCAGTGTAGTCAGATCTTTGCTGACCACAGACTTGATGGGCCAAATTGCTGCCTTCAGTAATGTAAACATCTAAGCAGTGAAAACTTCTATTTTCTAGTTTATATTTCCAAATGAAATGTGCAGTTCTTACAATAACATGGTTATTCAACTTGCCTCTGCTACCGCTAACATTGGCTGCAAACTACAATGTGCATGTGAAAATGCTTGTTGCCACAGCAACTCAAATGATCAGTAAAGCACTGTACCATTACTTTCTGTTTGGTACTGGATATTTTTATTTGGTTTTGAATGCAGCTTACTTTTTTTTGTTTTGCACTCTATTTACAAAAAGAATTAGTATTGTGTAAAGGAATGCTAGAAAATACAGCAAGTTGGGACAAATTGAGGAATGGTTAGTCGGATCAGATGAGGTTTCTCATAACAAAATGTTGGTCTCTTCAGACTTGCTTTGTATTTCTGTTTTTTGTTTTTTTTGGGCATGAGTTTTTCTTTAACTCTGTTTGTTTTACGCTCAGGGTGTTGATTGTGAAAAACCAGGAATGAATGACCACAACATGTCAGCTGTCGGATACAGTACTAAGTTTGATGCTGATGGGTGAGTGAGAGCTGAAATGTGCTTGGTACCAAAGAAGCTTGAAGGTGGATAGTGACTTTTTTCGTTTTACTTTTGGAAATTGAGAACATGACTGTCAATTTATCCACAATCTCTGAATAACAGTGTACTTAAAACTGACTTTGTCAAAATTCAGTAACTTCAGTTCTTCAAGTAAGGTTTTAGCTTTGATTTTCAGAATCTTGGCTTCCTAGAAATTCAAATTTCCTTGCGTTTTGGTATTCCAGTGTGGCTTTTCACAGGAGTGAGTGTCAGTGTATTTCTGGCACTTAAAGTTAAGAAATGCACATTTTTAAGAAATGTTTGGAATGCATCATCTACTCCTATTTTATTTAGTCTATTGTCATGTTCTAGGCTTTCTTAATTAGTTTCTTTTTGACCTAACTCTATTTGCAAGAGGAATCCTCTTGCACAATTTTTAAAATTATAAAATACAGCACAGGAGCAATCTCTTCGGCACACCAAGCCTGTGCCAATTCCTAAACTTTATTTACACCTGCTACTTATTGCTCATAAGCAGTTTCTATCCCTCTATTCGCCTCCTGTTCATGTTTTTCAAGATACGTCTTAAGTGTTACTAACATGCCGGTTTCCACTAATCCCATTGGCAGTGTGTTCCAGGCACCCACCACTCACTGTCTGTGAAAAAGTTTTCCCTGCACTTGCCTATAATCTTCCCCTCGCACCTTGAAGCTGTGCCCCCTTGTAGTTGGCCTTTCCGCCCTGGGTGGGGGGAAGCCTCTGACTATCCATCCTATCTATGCCTCTCCATAATTTTGTAGACCTCTATCAGGTCGCCCCTCAACATCTGTCTTTCCAGGGAAAATAATCCGAGTTTAATCAACCTCTCATAAAGCCCTAACTAAACCTCCATAACTAAACTCTCCAGACTGGGCAACATCCTGGTAAACCTTCTCTGCACCATCTGCAAAACATCCACGTCCTTTTGGTAGTGTGGCGACCAGAATGGCACGCAATATTCCAGATGTGGCCGAACTAAAGTTTTTATACAGCTGTAGCATAACTTGCCAACTTTTGTACTTGATACCCTGACTGATGAAGGCAAGTGTGTTGTATGCCACCTTACCCACTTTATCCCTTGTGCTGCTACTTTCAGAGATCTGTGGACTTGTATGCCCAGATCCCTTTGAATGTCAATGCTCCTAAAGGTTCTGCCATTTTATTGTTTGTTTTGCACCTGAATTTGATCTTCCAAAATGCATCCCCTCTCATTCATCCACATTAAAGTCCATCTGCCAGTTTTCTGCCATAATCTGATCTATCTGTATCCTGCTGTATCCTTTGACAATCCTCCTCCCTATATGAAGCTCTACCAATTTTGTTGCCGTCCACAAACATGCATATTACAAACAACAAAGATCCCAGTATTGATTGTTGTGGAACACCACGAGTTAGTGTGTGCCAGATTTTGGCTATTTTTCTTGTGCAAGAGGTCTTGCAGGACAAAAAGCATTAACCTACATCATCACATTTATGTAATGCATCCTGCATTTTTTAAAAAATTTGTGCAATGTTAATTCACAGATCTCATTTTTTTTTTAATTGAGATCATCAGAGCAATTTTAATGTTAACAGGATCTGCTGTGCTGAATACTAGCACAGCTTACATTTTGCTGTCATTTTGGAATAGTTTCTGGAACGAGCTTATACTATCAGCAGTGGTAAAACCGATCAATTTTTCTTCTTGTCCTTGTCGTCATAGTCTTCCCTTACCCAGCATCACCATCGCCCCCACCCCCCACCCCCCCACCATCCTCTAAGCACACTTCTGCTTTATGCTTCCACAAACTTTCTTTCCCTGAAACCCTTCCCCAGCCTCCTCTCTGCCATCTGGGGATCTGATTACTACACAAAATAACAGAAGTTCAACTTGTACCTTTTATAGGTTTTACGTGTATGACTTCCTCATTACCAGTTTTGGCAGGAAGGAGGTGGGGTGGGAAGGGAGACAAGTGACTAATTGCTTGAGAGACAGTAGGAACTGCAGATGCTGGAGAATGAGATAACAAGGTGTAGAGCTGGATGAACACAGCAGGCCAAGCAGCATCAGAGGAGCAGGAAAGCTGACGTTTCAGGCCTAGACCCTTCTTCAGAAATTGGGGAGGGGAATGGGGTTCTGAAATAAATAGGGAGAGAGGGGGAGGTGGATAGAAGGTGGATAGTGGAGAGGATAGGTGGAGAGGAGACAGACAAGTCAAAGAGGCGGGGATGGAGCCAGTAAAGGTGAGTGTAGGTAGGGGGGTAGGGAGGAGATAGGTCAGTCCAGGGAGGACGGACAGGTCAAGGGGGCGGGATGAGGTTAGTAGGAGATGGGGGTGGGGCTTGAGGTGGGAGGAGTGGATAATTGGGAGGAAGGACAGGTTAGGGAGGCGGGGGACGAGCTGGGCTGGTTTTGGGATGCGGTAGGGGGAGGGGAGATTTTGAAGCTTGTGAAGTCCACATTGATACCATTGGGCTACAGGGTTCCCAAGCGGAATATGAGTTGCTGTTCCTACAACCTTCGGGTGACATCATTGTGGCACTGCAGGAGGCCCAGGATGGACATGTCGTCTGAGGAATGGGAGGGGGAGTTGAAATGGTTCGCGATTGGGAGGTGCAGTTTAGTGCGAACTGAGCGTAGGTGTTCTGCAAAGCGGTCCCTAAGCCTCTGCTTCGTTTCCCAATGTAGAGGAGGCCACAACGGGAACAGTGGATGCAGTATACCACATTGGCAGATGTGCAGGTGAACATCTGCTTGATGTGGAAAGTCTTCTTGGGGCTGGGATGGGGGTGAGGGGGGTGGTGTAGGGGCAGGTGTAGCACTTCCTGCGGTTGCAGGGAAAAGTGCCGGGTGTGGTGGGGCTGGAGGCGAGTGTGGAGTGGACAAGGGAGTCACGGAGAGAGTGGTCCCTCTCGAAAACAAATAAGGGTGGGGAGGGAAAAATTTCTTTGGTGGGGTCGGATTGCAGATGGCAGAAGTGTCGGAGGATGATGCGTTGGATTGGAGGTTGGTGGGGTGGTACGTGAGGACGAGGGGGATTCTTTTTTTGTTGTTGTTGCGGGAAATGCGGGAGACACGGTCGAGGGTGTTCTCGACCACTGAAGGGGGGATGTTGCGGTCCTTGAAGAATGAGGGCGTCTGAGGTGTACGGGAGTGGAATGCCTCATCCTGGGAGCAGATTCGGCGGAGGCGAAGGAATTGGGAATAGGGGATGGCATTTTTGCAGGAAGGTGGATGGGAGGAGGTGTATTCTAGGCTGCTGTGGGAGTCGGTGGGCTTGAAATGGATATCGGTTTCTAGGTGGTTGCTGGAGATGGAGACAGAGGTCCAGGAAGGCGAGAGAGGTATTAGAGATGGTCCAGGTGAACTTCAGGTTGGGGTGGAAGGTGTTGGTGAAGTGGATGAACTGTTGGAGCTCCTCGTGGGAGCACGAAGCTGTGCTGATACACTCATCAGTGTAACGGAGGAAGAGGTGGGGTTTAGGGCCCGTGTAGCTATGGAAGAGGGATTGTTCCATGTAACCTACAAAGAGACAGGCATAGCTTGGGCCCATGTGGGTACCCATGGCCACCCCCTTTGTCTGTAGGAAGTGGGAGGAATTGAAAGAGAAGTTGTTGAGGGTGAGGACGAGTTCGGCTAAGTGGATGAGGGTGTCGTTGGAGGGGGACTGGTCGGGCCTGCAGGACAGGAAGAAACAGAGGGCCTTTAGGCCATCTGTATGGGGAATGCACGTGTATAGGGACTGGACGTCCATGGTAAAGATGAAGTGTTGGGGACCGGGGAATTGGAAGTTCTGGAGGAGGTGGAGGGTGTGGGTGGTGTCATGGCCGTAGGTGGGGAGTTCCTGGACCAAGGGGGAGAAAATGGAGTCGAGATAGGTGGAGATAAGTTCGGTGGGGCAGGAGCAGGTGGAGATAACGGGTCAACCAGGACAGTCAGGTTTGTGGATTTTGGGAAGGAGATAGAAGCGGGCGGTGCAGGGTTGGGGAACAATGAGGTTGAGGCTATGGGTGGGAGGTCACCTGAGGTGATGAGGTTGTGGACGGTTTGGGAGATGATGTTTTGGTGTTCGGGGGGTGGGGTCATGATCAAGGAGGCAGTAGGAGGTGGTGTCGGAGAGTTGGCGCCTGGCCTCAGCAATGTAGAGGTCAGTGTGCCATACTACAACTACGCCTCCCGTGTCCACGGGTTTTATGGTGAGGTTGGGATGGGAGCAGAGGGCTGCACGTTCTGCGGGGGAGAAGTTGAGGCGATTGATGTCTCGACAGCAGTTGGAGATGAAGAGGTCGAGGGAGGGTAGGAGGCCTTGGGGTGGTGTCCAGGATGAGGGGCTGTGTTGGAGGCGGGAGAAGGGGTCAGTAGACGGAGGGTTAGGCTCACGGTTGAAGAAGTAAGCGCGGAGGCGGCGGAAAAACTGTTCAACGTCCAAACGTGACTGGTATTCATTGATATATGGGTGGAGGGGGACAAAGGTGAGCCCTTTACTGAGGACTGACGATTTGCCCTCAGTAAGTGGGAGGTCTGGGGGGATGGTGAAGACCCGGCAGGGCTGGATGCTACTGTCTCCTCTGGAGCTGCTCGCTGTGGAGGCGGTGGGTGGAGCGGGGTAGGTGGCGGCATCCATCCAGATCCAACACGTTATCCTCTGACACTTCCGCCATAAGACCATAAGACATAGGAGTGGAAGTAAGGCCATTTGGCCCATCGAGTCCACTCCGCCATTTAATCATGGCTGATGGGCATTTCAACTCCACTTACCCGCACTCTCCCCGTAACCCTTGATTCCTTGCGAGATCAAGAATTTATCAATCTCTGCCTTGAAGACATTCAACGTCCCGGCCTCCACCGCTCCGTGGCAATGAATTCCACAGGCCCATCACTCTCTGGCTGAAGAAATGTCTCCTCATTTCCATTCTAAATTGACCCCCTCTAATTCTAAGGCTGTGCCCACGGGTCCTAGTATCCCCACCTAACGGAAACAACTTCCCAGCGTCCACCCTTTCTAAGCCATGCATTATCTTATAAGTTTCTATTAGATCTCCCCTCAACCTTCTAAACTCTAATGAATACAATCCCAAGATCTTCAGCCGTTCATCGTATGTTAGGCCTACCATTCCAGGGATCATCTGTGAGAATCTCTGCTGGACATGCTCCAGTGCCAGTATGTCCTTCCTGAGGTGTGGGGCCCAAAATTGGACACAGTATTCTAAATGGGGCCTAACTGGAGCTCTATAAAGTCTCAGAAGCACATCGCTGCTTTAATATTCCAATCCTCTTGAGACAAATGGCAACACTCCATTCGCTTTCTTAATCACAGACTCAACCTGCAAGTTAACCTTTAGAGTATCCTGTACTAGCACTCCCAGATCCCTTTGTACTTCGGCTTTATGAATTTTCTCGCCGTTCAGAAAATAGTCCATGCCTGTATTCTTTTTTTGCCATCTGCAATCCGACCCCACCACCAAAGACATTTTTCCCTCTCTCCCCCGCCGCCCCCCCTTATCTGCTTTCTGGAGGGACCACTCTCCCTGTGACTCCCTTGTCTGCTCCACACTCCCCTCCAGCCCCACCACATCTGGCACTTTTCCCTGCAACCGCAGGAAGTGTTGCTCCTCCCCCCTCACCCCCATCCCAGGCCCCAAGAAGACTTTCCACATCAAGCAGATGTTCACCTGCTAATGTGGTATACTGCATCTGCTGTTCCCATTGTGGCCTCCTCTATGTTGGGGAAACCAAGTGGAGGCTTGGGGACCGCTTTGTAGAACACCTACGCTCGGTTCGCACTAAACAACTGCACCTCCCAGTCGCGAACCATTTCAACTCCCCCCTCCCATTCCTCAGACGACATGTCCATCCTGGGCCTCCTGCAGTGCCACAATGATGTCACCTGAAGGTTGCAGGAACAGCAACTCGTATTCTGCTTGGGAACCCTCAGCCCAATGGTATCAACATGGACTCCACAAGCTTCAAAATCTGTCCTCTTCCTACTGCACCCCAAAACCAGCCCAGCTCGTCCCTGCCTCCCTAACTTGTCCTTCCTTCCACCTCAAGCCCCACCCCTATCTCCTACATACTAACCTCATCCCGCCCCCTTGACCTGTCCGTCCTCCCTGGACTGACCTAACTCCCCACCTACACTCACCTTTACTGGCTCCATCCCCGCCTCTTTGACCTGTCTGTCTCCTCTCCACCTATCTTCTCCTTTTTATCCATCTTCTATCCACTCCCTCTCTCTCCCTATTTATTTCAGAACCCCATTCCCCTCCCCAATTTCTGAAGAAGGGTCTAGGCCCGAAACGTCCGCTTTCCTGCTCCTCTGATGCTGCTTGGCCTGCTGTGTTCATCCAGCTGTGTTCATCCAGCTGTACACCTGACTAATTGCTTGAATAGATGACTGAACTTCACTGTAAACGCTCAAATGTTGAAAGGAGTGGGAAAGTGAAAATAACACCCTTTTGCTCGCAAAGTTGCTCAGATTTAACATTCATAGAGAATGGCTTTATGACTCTGACAGCACAGAAACAGGCCCTTCAGTTCAACTTGTCCATGCCAAACAAGTTTCCAAACCTCAACAATTTCTGCTTGCTTGCATTTGGCCCATATCCTTCTAACCTTTCATATTCCTGTATCTATCCCAAATGTCTCTAGCTGTATCTGCATCTACCACTTCCTCTGCCAGTTCTTTCCACATATGAACCACCCTCTTGAAAGTTATCCTACTACTTTGTGCTAAGTGGAATTGATGCAGTTCCTCCCAGCCCTTACAATATTAGGGCCTATTGTTAAACTTAGTTTGGTGAACATATGAAATCACAGTTAACTGGCCACCAGTAATGATTTTATATTTGGAATTTAGTTTCTTGGCTTCCAGTACTGTTCCTGAATCCTTTCTATGGGGCAAATGAAACCTGACACTTTTTTATCTTTTTCCTGTGTTTCCACGAATAGTGACAGCCCAGTTCAAACTGGAGAGTAGTTATGGGATTTACCTTGTAAAAGTTGCACTTGCTCGTCTCCTAGTGGTTGACTTGAGAAGTGCCTTTAGCTAACATTTGTTTTCGAGGAGGTGGTCACCTGCCCACACTTGAAGACTAAATGCCGAGACAAAGAAGTTTTATCTTCCCTTGTTCCCTAAGCAGAGCTAAGAGTCTGCTCTGTGTAAAGCCCGGATGTACTGTTCAGTTTTTATGAACAACAAAAGACACCTGACTATTGTTTTTCCCCAAACTAAGTCCACCCCCTCTGTTTATTGTACACCTAGTCTTGCTCAGATTTGATGACCTGAGCGATAGAACAATCTATTGTGACTAAGAAACTTAAAAAGGTGAGATGGTAATTTAGATCCTTTTGAGATTACTTTGTTTTGTGCTATTGCATAAGGAATTGACCTCTTGTGTACTTTTTGTCCTTTTTTTTTCAATTAAAATGGAATGGTTTTAGTGTATCGTATGTGTTGTAAATATTACAAGTATACCTTTCCAGTTAGCTAAAGCTCCAGACTTTACTGAACAAAGTCTGGTTAGCATTAGCTTGGTAAAGAGATTCTGTAATGGAGCCTCTTCACCAAGTCATTGGATTGTCTTTTAGCTTTTTGTTTAGTTTTTAAATATACTTAATATTTTAATTCTTTATGCTATCTGCTTTCCTTTCCATGTTCATAAGGAACAACATTACCGGTAAAATCCATTATGAACAAAGCTGCCATTTAGTTCCTGTTTTTAAAAAGCCCTGTCTGTTTTCACTATTAAGACAGTCATAATTTATAGTTTAAGGATGTGGTATCTCAATTTTGTCCAGGCCACAAACATTTGAGACTGTCATTTAGGTTTCAAAGAGAATGTTAGTGGAGTGGCTGCATCAATATTTGGAATATAGATTTTTTTTTTTTGCTTTTCTTCAGTTTCAGTGATGACATGGAAGCCAAAGTGCAAATAGATGATGGGAAAATGGAATGTGTTGGACCAGACACCTGGTATAAGTAAGTGTTGTTTTCAGTTCTTTTAACAATTTATGCTAATGAAAGTCATTTTTGTGTCCTGTTGATTCAGTGCCAGAAATCCAATAATCTGCTTTATGACATTAATTTAAGGATTGGTATCTGATAGTGATGAGTATCAGAAGAACAGAACACTTCTTATTTTCAATATTAGTGCTTTAGGATCTCTTGCACTGTCTAGGCAGGCATCTTAATACAAAGGTTCATCTAAAGAATGGTACCTCTGATAGTTCAGGGTCAAAACAAACTGTACTCTCACTCTTCACAGTGTGGAGCTGGAGGAACACAGCAGGCCAGGCAGCATCAGAGGAGCAGGAAAGTTGATGTTTCGTGTCAGGACCCTTCTTCCTCCAGCACCTGCAGTTCTTGCTATCTTTGTACTGTGACCCTTACTTTGGAACACAGCAGAAAAATCGAGACTTGAACCAAAACTTTGTGGTTCGGGTATAAATGCCAGTGACTGAGCCATTGTTGCTCTGCTGCCCCTTTTGAAGGGGATTACTATGATCTGACTACTTTAGCTTTGTAATAACTATAGAAGTGCTGTATCTCCCTCCCACCACCACCCCCTGCCCCGGTAATGCATCTTGGTCAGATGTGATATGTAGAGACTCAATTACGAGTCACTGTTATCTGGAAGTTTTTTTTACTGATTTTAGATTTGTCTTTTAAGCTCAGAGGTATGTGAGTGAATGCTAATTTTGGAAGCTTTCTGTTCCTGCCCTGTATGTGAGCACTGCCAGATTCAGACAGTTAACTCTGTGGCTGATTGCTCTTGGATCAGTCAAGGTAATTTTGGATAAATCATCAGTCTGCCATAAATTTGGTTTCTGATCCAACCTGCCATTGGCATGGTGTTAATTCCAATTAATGTCTGGTAAAGACTTATTCGTTTCAACGCCTTGCCCAGGTTGCTTTTGACAGCACCTTCCAAACCTGTGACCTTTACTGCTGAGAAGGATAAGGGTAACAGGCACGTGGGCGCACTATCACCTAGCCTCACAACATCTTCACTTGGATCTATAATCACTGATCCTTCAGTGTATTACTGGATCAAACTCCTGAACCTCCCTTTCTAACAGCACTGTGGGTGTACATGCCTGTCATAGACTTCACTGGTTCAGGAAGGCAGCTCATTACCACCTTCTTGATGGAAACACATGGATGAGCAATAAATGCTGGCTTAAGGCAGGGATACCTACATCCAGTGCACATATATAAAAGATTCTAACACTAATTGACCATTGGACAATTTTAAAGTAAAAGAATTCGTGTAATGCTTTGTTCCTTGGACATGCCAGTGTTTTACAGTCAATGAAGCGTGACCAGTGTTGCTAGGTAGGAAACATGGCAGCCACAGATAACAATTTGTAATAACAATTTAGTGATGTTGGTTTAAGGTTAAATGTTGGCTAGGTCCCTAAGAGAATGCTATTCTGAAAAATAGCATCATGGAATCTTTGCCTTCCTGAAAGGGCAAATTGGTCCTTGTTTTAACTTTTGTTTCTGAAGGCTAACACTGGCACAATACTGCACTGGTACACATTCCAAATGTTGTATTCCAGTCTTGACCTTATGATGCAGAGGTGAAAGTGATGCCACTGAGCCACCGCTAACATAAGAGTATACATCTGAGTCATCCTGGATGGACCATGACTCTGAGCTCCTCATGTGACCTCTTGTAGGCATGGCCATGAAATGCAAATGTTTTTGCAGACCTTGAGACTGTAGCATGGATATACACCAATAGTGTGCAAAGCCCTAAATGTATGTGTATTGTTTTCATAAAATGGTGCCTGATTTTATTCAATCTGTCTCTGAGCTGTGAAAACTTACAATCCTTTGCTTGGTGTTGCTCATCAATATATCCCTCCAGGCAGCTCAGTGTTAGTGAGTAGTTCATGTGATGCCATCAACAACATATTGTAAATTTGCCTACTTTTGGAATATCATATATGATCTTCCACCTGTAAAGTGCCAACCAAGGCAATAACTGGAGAAATGTTTGCCAAACTTGCTTTTCTGAAGAGGGATGCCCTTAGAATCTTCATCTATTCCTAGAATATCCAAAAAGCTGGTGAACCTCCTATTTCTACTATCCCTTTCCTTACGCCATCTTTGTCTTAAAAGAAAAATCATCAGTTGGTCAAAAATACTTAATTATGTAATGTCCTACTGAGTGCCTCAAGCACTTTGTGCGGTTAGTTTGTTTGCACAGCAAAGTCCCGCAAACAGGTGTGGGTTTGTAAATTGATAAGTTGATTATTGCCCACGACGCCAAATTTTCTCTTTTCAGAAAAAGAGCGGACTGCGTGCTCTTGACTATAAAACCACTGGAATTAGAACATATGACACCTATAACAGTTCTTTTTAAGTGTCTTGTCTGCCATGACTATATGTTGAAGCTAAGAGTTGAGCTTGACGTTTTAAAAAAAACACTTTCCCAGAAGTGAAGGAGTGGCCTGCTGATCTAACTGTATTTTAAAATTGCTCTCACTGGACTTTTACAATCAATGCAAATGGATTTCTTCTGAGTTCTGTTGACATCCTGTCCAACTGCTATTGGCTGCTTGCTGTTTTGAAGATGTCACTTGGTTGTGTGGACACTTTTGGCCATGACACTGGTTTTCAAATGGCCGATGTTGTGGACTATGGCTGCTTCTTTCTCTGTCTGCCAGATTTGCTGAAAGTACCAGTTCAATGATTGCAAGTATTTTTGCATTTGCGGTCAAAGGGTACAGCCTTAATGTGCAGGACACTGCCAAGGCTAAAAAGAATGAACTTCACTAGCCTTCACTAACTTCATCAGCCACAAATTAGCGCATACAGTTCTGCAAGCTTAAGAGGTAGTATAATGCACAGATCTTTTCCAGTCCCGTACACGATGGCCCTTAAACTAAATCTGTGATAGTAACTTGTGTCCTGTGGAAATAGTATGTGATATGAAGAAAAAATACAATGGTTCGTTCTTTCCTTGTCTGTGTACAGAGCATTGTGGTTATGTTGCTGGCTTCATCATTGGGAATCGAGATTGGTAACCCAGAGTACATTGAAATAAGCCCCACCATAGTTTGAAAATTTGGGCATTCTAATCTTTTATAACCAAAGTGTACCATGTTCAATTATCATAAATAGCTGATTCACAAATATCCCTTTTTACAGAGAGAATCCTGCTCTTGCCCTGAAATGGCTTAAATGTGACTCCAGTCCCACAGGCCAAACAAGGCATTCCATTATATCAATCTGCACAAAACATGCCAAGCATGTCAGTGATGCGCACACCCTGAGAACATGATCTATAATTAATACCTTTTTTGTCTTTCAAATTTGTGTTACAAATATTTTACTGCCTTGTCTCCAATAGAATATGCAGATTTTATCATCGTTGCATGTAATTATTTGGATATGTCTTATCGCTTTTATAATAGCAACGTAGGAGCCAAAGTAAGCCATTTGACTTGTTAAACCTGCTACATTATTCGGTTCCATCATGGTTGATCTGGTTGTGGTTTTGGCTGCACTTTTCTGTTTGTACCCAGTAAACCGGAACTCCCTTGTTGATCAAATATTTAAATAGTTTGGCCTTGAATAAACTCAGACCCAGGCCCCCCTGCCTTCCAGGGAAGAGAATTCCATCCACTAATGGCTCTTCAAAAGAACATACTTCTCATCCCTTTTAAAAGGGAGGCCTGTATCCTGAAGTCATTTCCTGGTTTTGCATCTCTTCCCTGTCCTTCCCTCGCCCTCCCTCCAAACACATGCGTGCGCGCTCGCACACTCTGTCTACATTTCCACTCTATCCAAATTCTTCAAGATCTTGAATGTTTCAATAAGATTACCCCTCATTCTTCTAAACTCCGATGAATATAGGCCTAACTTGTTCAACCTCTTCTCATGATGGATGAGTCCATCATTCCTGGAGTAATGAGTATCTTAAAGATGTGACCCCAGTATTTTGTAGTTGAACCAACTTTTTAACAATGTATTTAAAGTTGGAATTGTAAACTTCAAGCTTTTAACTCAATTAAAATGAATTCATTTTTACCAAGTTGAAGGGATACTGGAGTTATTGTGTTAAGTTTTAACACCATATTGGCTGCTAAATGATTTTTATAAAAATACACTGGGGTTTTGCTTGTATGTGCCATCAAATGATCAAGAAAGCCTTTTATTTACCATTGGAGAATCTTTTTCTCTTTAAATTTGAGTCTACTTTTGAAATTTCTAGCAGATGTTTAGAAAGTGTTGAGGACTGAAAATACAATCATGCATGCTCTAAAATTGAGTAGCCTTTCTCAACAGACTGTATTGTTTGGAGTTTTGCTTTTATTATGTAAACAGAATTAGAGTATTTTTAAACAAAGTATTGAGCTACCTCAATCTCTTTTAAACCTTAATATCCCCAAACAAATATTACCTTGTCACAACTTGTTGTCATGTAGCAGAGCATTTTGTATATCTAGAGCTGGTTTTATATACTTGGTATTTCTTTTATATTTATTATACTACAATACAGGGCACTTGCACTTAAGGAAATGCTGATTTGCGTGGTCTTAATCTTTTTTCTGGTGGTGATTTTTGAGTTAATGACTTTGTTATTAGGCAATTTTCCATCTACTTCACTTTTCCAGCAGCATTATGAAAGTTTGTAATATCAACACTTACTGTCCAACCCACAAACCACCTTCAGTGTTTTTAAGCATTCAAAAGTCCTGACCGGTTTTAGTTTTCAAAAATAATTATGAATGGAAGTTGTACAATATTTTACCTGGTCCTAAAATGCAGTTAGTATCGCTAATAACCATAAAGAATTTTTTTTTAAAAAAAGAGTCTTGACCACAGGGTACTGTTCAAAACTTGTATTCACCATCCCATTCCTCTCCTACCCCACTCCTCCAAATTTGCAGTTTTTTCTTGGGAAAAGTATGTCTGCAGATCTGTTGAGCGTGTTCTTTTGAGAATTCATTTTTTCTCTAAAGCTTATTTTTTAAAAATCACTTCCTTGTTAAACAAGATTAAGTCCTGATTCTCTGATAGATGATTAGTAAACGTTGACCTTTTGTTTCTGCAATTATGATGAAAGCCAGTGATTTGCACATAACCTGTAATGACAAATGTGTGGGCCTGTTTCCAAATAAGGAGAGGTGTTAGGAACCATCAGCTCGTCTGAAAACCTGCTTCCAGTTTGTTGCAATTAAGTGGCCTCCAGTTCCACCATCCGATCAAGCCGAACAGGATTTGTTTTTCTTTTTGTCAATGACGACTAATAGTGTGGTAGTAATGCATTTTTCCCTGGTGGTTTGTGTGTACATATAGTGTAGCTATAATCAGGTGGCAAAGATTGGCAGATAACAACACGTGGATCCTGAATTTATTAGAAGTATATTGGAGTGCCAAAATGCTTTGATTTTTAAGCATATTGATTTTAGTGCAGTGTAGTAAATATTTCTGACACTATAATATTGGCTATAGCATTTGAAAGAGAACATTAGATTTGAAATGCATACATATAGGTTGGAACTAAGATACAATATTAACTGGTCGTTTGTTTCCCCTGGAATGGCAATGTGCTCACCTGTACAGTAATAAAAAATGTTCCTTATTTTTAAATAAATATCTAGTGCATGTGACTATCTGAAAACTTACAGGGGTTGCAATATAGTAATATTGGAACTCCAAATGTGCACTTAAGTATTTGATTCATTATTTGTATTTTTTGTTTTTGGTTGCAGTCAGATCAAGAAAATAATTGCACCTTATGTCATGTCCTTCTGGTTTCGGTAAGTAGGCCACTTCTAGTAATGTAATTTTGTAGCCAAGAGTAGTGTTGTTTTTTAAAAATTATAATCTTAATTTAAAATGAAACTCTCTCTAGGGGCGTTTGCTTGAAACTGCGTGGGTTGTATACAGCTGGCCTTTCTCCTAGATATTTCCTAGCTGATTAGTTGAGATGTTATAGCCCACCTCGGGAGCAGGTGGGACTTGACCCCAGGCCTCTTGGCTCAAAGTCAGGGACACCCTCGCTGCAACACAAGAACCCCTCTAGTCTTTCTTCTATTGAAATGATTTATAAGCAATCATTAATTTTCTCACCACGTAATTACAATTTTTTTAATGTTGTTAAACATTCTAAACTACTTCTATTCATTTAGAATTATCACTTCCGTTCCTTCCTCCACATAGTTTGATGTTACTGGACTTTACATGCCTGGGTATGTGGGTTCAAATACCACCATGGTAGCTAGTGGGATTTTATGCATTTGAAATTTAAATCTAGAATTTTCAACTGGGGACAGAAACAGACCACTTGGCTTCTCAGGCTTGCTCCACCATTCAATAAGATCATAGTTGATCTATTTCTTGAATTCCAAATGCCTATCTAATCACTATAATCTTTGGATTCTTGTTATGTGCGGATTCAATGACCTCTGCTTTAAAAGCTTTCAATGACTCTTAAAGATATTCAATTGAAATTGAAAGCTAATCTTAATAATAGTGTTTTTGTTACCATTGTCAAAAAAAAAATCAGGGGTGAGGTGTGGGAGGTGGTGAGCAACAAATGTTGGCCTCTCCACGAAATAATCGGGGATGTGGGAGAGGCGGGTGTAATTGTCCAAAATACAAAAGTGAAATGTTGTGCACTTGATTTTTAAGTCTAACTGTCAGATGAATTGGTTTTAATTTTTTTTGTACAGTTCAGCAACTTGAATTTATATTTTGAGCATCTTTGTATCAACAGGGGTTTGAAGTATTCTTGGAAAATACTAAATGAGACTGAGCCAGATTTGCGGTGTTACAGTTCAGAGTCTGAATTACAGTGGCAACATGTGCATTTTATTGTATGTTGTAGACCATGGCTATGGATAGTGGTGCTAGAGACAACTTTCCATCACATGGCTACCCAGTTGTTACTACCTGTCGTTTTACTGGAAGGATTTTCAGGTTGAACCTTGACCTGCTTGGTCACCCAATGAGTGTACCTGCCTTGGTTGCCAAGTCCGGAAGAGGAACTTGGAGCTTCTGGCTCAGCCAGGAATGCTACCCACTGTGTCAGCAGCCTTCCTATAGCTATTAGAGGTGATCAAGAGGTAGCCTTTAAGAAATTACATGACTGGAGGAGAGGTAGGTGGAATTTTAGGCAGAAAACCACTGTACTTTTGGCCTCAGCTGCTGAGACCTTTCAGTAGAGTGATGTAAATCTGTGTGTAATACATCTGAGTTAGGGAAGCCAAGGGATCTTATAGGGTGCGGTAGGTGTAGTATGGAAATGTACTTTGAAATGACCAAAATGGAAACGGGCAAGACCATGGAATTGGGCCAACAGGGAGAGCATTTTAAAATCAAAATAATGGTGTATCTGTATCTGATATAGGACCACAGCAATAGCTAGATTGATGGATGGATGACACTTTAAAAAATGTTAAGACACAGATAGAAGCAGCAGAATTTTAGATTAACTCCAGCTTGCAGAAGGTCAGAGATTTGAATAACTAATACCATATAACAATAATAGGGATGAGAATTTTTGGCAGGGCAGAGATGCAGCTGGATGATATTATGGAGTGAAAGTGGGTGGCTCTTCAACAAAGTATTCTGGCTGATATTTGGAATGGGGGAGGAAAGAAGGGATTTTCTTTTTTTGGTTCTTTTAGGACTTGGTTTCCAGTGTATCCACCTAATAAAATTTGCGTAATTTCTTCCCCATCATTCAAATTTGAACCTTTTTTAAAAACAAAATGAGGGTTAATTAACTTGTAGCCTATGTTGATGACCAATTTGTTTGAAATTAGGACATTGTTTGGGGGATGGGGGTGAGAGATGGTAGTGTGAAGCTTTTTCTTAAAGTGGTGATACAGTGTGTTTATCATAATTAAGTAATTTCCATGTTGTAAAATCTACTATTGGAAATAAAAAATTACTTAAATTGGATGTAATTAATTTCTTTTAAAGGAAGAAATAGTAATCCCAAATCAGGGATACCATGTTGTTAGGCGTCTTTGGTTAAGATTGGAATTTAAGTGTCACTTTTGTGAAGCTAACCTTCTAGTATTGGAAACTTATTTGAAGTGTAGTACTACCTGTGTTGCACACTTTAGCCTTTTTAATAGTAGTTCTGCAAATATTAACCACCACGATTGCTTGCTAAGTGAATTTCTTCTCTCCCCATCGAACCTCATGTAGTACTTCAGGTATTTTCCAATTGGTGGGCAAGAGATTATATGACCAAATGATTTGGAGTGAATCCACTTCCCTATTTTTGACTTTGGCTGCAAAAGTCTTCTGCAGAAATAAAAAGTCTCTCTCTCTTCAATTAAAATGTAAGGATTACAAGATTTTCTTGAGGGCAACTTTATCTGCTAGCCCTAAGAAAGATAAAGATGCAATATGAAACAGACATTTATTTAAGTGCAAAGTTGAAACTAGGTGGCCTTCAATTCAAAAGGAAGAGGAATGAGAGAAACTGTTTAAAATCCTTCAGCTGGCCTTGAGGCATAAAGGTTTTAATGTGAGAACAGGGTCGTTTAATTTGTCTTGTCTTTGGCAGTAGTGAATCTTCAGTTACCCCTTTTGAATTCTTGATGTTCTGATGCTTTTTTAAAAATCATCTTGGTCACTGGGCTCTTCTTGAGAGGCTAAGAGAGCTTTCTCCAGTTTATTAGTCACAAGTCCATTTCCCCTGTTCTGCCAAAATCAACTTCCTGAAATACAGCTAGGTTGTTTGTGTATTTCCATATTTGAGTTCCTTTTGTTTCCAGGCTTGATTTAATTGTAGGCAATATCTGTCTCTTCCAGTTTGTGGAACTTTATCATACATGGTCTAAATCACAGTAGGAGATGAGTTGTTTCAGGCCTGACTCATTTGATTTTGGAAAGAACTGTTAACTTTGGTTCAGTAACTTCTTATTTTTTCCACTTTTTTTTTTGGCTAAGCTTCATGGAACTAATCTACGTAGTTGGCTGACTGTATCCATTTTAAAATCAATGACTCTTTTTTTAGGAAAAATTCAGTCCATCAAAGTTGAGGAATTAGATAACTTATCTCTAATGACAATGGATCAAAAAAATATTGTGGGCTGTGTTCCCCTCCATTCAAATATTCCATTTCAACTTAAGCTTTAATAGGATGCTGACCTGCTGTTTGAGTCCATTTTATAGCATGTTTATAGGGACTTCACTTTTGTTCCCACCTCTATTCGAAAAATAGTTCTTACCCTGACACTCATAATGGGGCTTAGACTCTTCCTGCTAACCCTGAGGGAGCACAGCCGCAATTTCAGGCATGCGTGTGCCCAGATAGAAAGTTGAAAATAGATCCTTGCCTCAAAAGGAAGAGGAATGGGATCAACCACTTAAAATCTTTAAGATGTCCTTGTGGCATTAAGGTTTTAGCCTGCAATCAAGGTGGTTCAATTCTATTTTCACGAATTTCTGTTCTGTTATCTACTGCTGTGTGCAGCTTGTATGAACAAGTATAGAAAATGGAATTGCAGCACAGGGCAATCATTATCAATTATATTGTTGAATTTATAAAGCTGTAGGAATTGAAGCACAAGGGGCCTTTGTGCCTTTAGATAATATTTGCTGTCCACCTGGAGCTACCTGCTTCACTCCCATTTCCATCTGGTGCTCTGTTCATTAAATCTCCTAGTGTTGATGGTAAGAAAATTTAGAACCTGACCATTTCTCTCTTATTTGCAGGATTTTTGGTATCGTTCTCATAATTGTTGATGTTGTTCTTGTAATTGTGGACTTGTCAACAGCAAATAAAAGTAAACCTTTTAGACATGGAATTGTAGGAGTATCATTGGCTATATCCTTCTTCTTCGCTATTGATGTCCTCCTTCGAATCTTTGTTGAAGGGTAGGTATTTTTAAGATAACATGGGCATTATAACACTTAATCTTGTTAGATGATTCATTTAAATTTACATAGTGATCTCAATTCACTCAAAGTTGTGTTTGAGAGAATTGGGGGGAAAGCAATGTGTAATTGCTGGAAATAAATCCTGCTCCCCAATACTGTTGGCCAAAATCCATTTCCAAAAGAATAGCGTGTCTAATTCTCTCTTTCATGTATAGCTACTGCAATTTTGATCAAATCTATATTTTGCAACACTTCCATATTGTTGCAAGTAGCATGAAGGGCTTGCATAATTCTCCACAATTATTGCCATTTAACAAAGAAAACAATTAGATGGAGTTGGTGTATAATTCATTACATGTTTAAAAAAATTTTCATTGACTATTTGTCACGTGGAAGCAAATTTACCTTAAACTCTAAAACAGAATAAAATCAAGATGCTGGAAATCTAAACCAAAAACCTGATTCCAGCTCTAAAGGGTCACTGAACCTGAAATGTTGAATCTGCTTTTTCTCCCTGGATGCTGCCAGAATCTACTGAATTTCTCCAGCTTGTTTTTTGTTATTGGAATAAAGTTTATCAGAGTTTTTTTGGAAACTGTTTGTTTTAAGGTAAATTTTCCAGTTTTTCAGTTCATGTATCTCTCATTATCCGTTATTTATTGCCCACCTTTCTTTCAAGAGATTTCAGCTGCAAGCACATCCAGCAGGATATTCATTCTCTTTTCTTTCACACCCCATTGTTTGTTTGAAGTTATTTGGAATACAAGTTTCCTTTCGTTGTCAGCTGACTTGGCGTCTGTAATCTTCTTCAATAAAAGCAGGAAATATGGGGTCTGGCAGCTTCTGATGAGCTCTTTAGAACTGATTTAAATGCCAAAGGGAATGACTGTGCAATGCAGAAAGGGGAAGATACAATACAAAAGGATGGATCCAGAGGAAGTATAAGTGGCTATGTTGGACTACTATTTTATCAAAGTGGATGCCAGGAGTGATGTGGGTGGAGGGGTGGTTGTGATCTGTCTTTACTTTCGATTCAGATTCCTTGCTGTGTTGAACTCTAGTTGGACCGTGTAGAAGGCAAAAGATTGAGTGAGAGGCCTGAGTCAGTAGGATGGCAAAACTAGATGCAAGTGACTAGATAGTCAAGTACTGCTCAAGGACTAGACAGAGCTGTTCACCAAAGCATTCTGTTCCTAACATTTTGGTCTGTCTGGCTTGTGGAGAGGAGGTGGCAGCTGCACCTTTCTCTTATTGGTAAACTTGAAGCCGCAATTGTTGTGCGGTATGTAAGGAAAATGGCACTGTTCTTGTGCTAGAAATCTGTCCTTTATTTTTTAAATATACTTCATCTACACATTGCTGTACCTCCCCACAAAACATACATTGTGGTGATGTCACTGGACTATTTAACCAGAGCTCCAGGTTAAAATCTAGGGGACGGGGGTTTGAATACAAGCATGGCATGTGTTGTAATTTTTGAATCTAATAAAAATCTGGAATTAAAAAGCTAACCTCATGATAATATAACCACTATTTGATTTGCCAAATTTGTAGGGTTCACTCTTGCCCTTTTTTTTTTAATGAGAACAAAATCTGCCAGACTTATCTGGGCTAACCTACTTGTGACTCAGTAATGTGAGTCTTCACTGTCCTCTGGGCAATTGGGAATGGGCGAGAAATGCTGGCCTAGCTGGTGATGCCCACCTCTTACGAACAAACAGAAAAATCACTTCTCATTCGTTGGTTTTTTTTTTGGCCTGATCATTTTTAATGTAGAATGTGACTTTTTTTTTCCTCAAACAATGAACCTGTCAAAAATACCAATGTATTCAAACTACATTTTCTACATGGTACTTCATTTGAAATAAAAGTAATTAACAATTGATCTGACATGTCTTCAGACAGCTTTGGAAAGAGATAACAATGGGAGAACAGAATCGCCACCTGTGTATACACTGCATGAACTGCAAAATTTTAAAATTTACAATTCACAATTCTACAACTTTGACAATTATTTACATAATTGGATCTGTCTCTCTCCAGGTTCCGTGTATATTTCCGTTCCAAGCTTAACATTTTGGATGCAGTTATTGTGGTTGTTACCCAGGTTATTACAATGGTATATGCCTTTTCTGATTTGAGTGGAGCAACTCTTATTCCCAGGTATAGTGATATGTAGTTAAAACACACAAATAATCATGATATTTTAATATAGATTCAACTGAACGAAAATGTTGCATAATTTTAGAGGTACATTTTGACCAGTCGCATTTTAGTGGGTTGTAAGCATTTCTAAGCTAGGCTAGAGAAAACATTGATCTAAATGGAAATTGCTTGAAGTAAATTTGCAATTAAATATACTGAATTTCAACATCTGTCTATGTGGCATCCCAATAGCATAACTATTTATATAATAGTTACAAGTGGCACAATTTAAAATGCTTAAGTTGATAGCGGAATATAAAAGCAGGAATAGACAATTCTACCCCACTGTTCAAGATCATGGCTGATCTGCTCCAGGCCTCGCTCCTTTTTTTATCATTATCATTATGCCAGCTCCTCATAGCCCTCAATGCCCCTCTTTCTTTCAAAAATTATGAATTTTGACGTGTGATTGAAAACCATGACTGACTTTCACACTTTTTGCCTTTTCAGGTAGTCTTTGTGAATACAAAAAAGTGCACATTAAGTAGTCAAATGGTAGTCATTTTGTTTTGTCTACAGCAAATCTCATCAATGAGATGAATGATCAGTTAAACTATCTTGCACTATTTGGGGAAGGTGGTGTCTGAAGTCTTTACGAGTCTGACCTGAACCCCACGTGCAGACAAGATGAGACTTTTGGTTTATTGGATCAGTCGTAAGGTAGCATTTCTGTCAACTGTATATCTCTTCAGTACTTTCATACTAGAGTGCCAGACTAGGTTAGGATCAAAGACCAGAGTGTATAATGAGCTCTTAGCATTCTGAGGTGAGTGTCATCAACTATCATTTTATTTTTTAAAGGAAGGGAAATTTGCAAATGAGCTGACTGCATGGACCTTGAAGTCATAACTAAGGCTTTGCAAAACGATAAAATATTTCCGAAGCAGTTTAATAGCAAAGGAATTATTCCTGAATTTATCTGGGGTTAATTAGAGCATTTGTTTTGCTGCTACATGGAGTTGTGTAACATTTGAATTTTGTGTGTCTTGAGCTACTGATTTCCACCTCCCCACACTCCCAGTATAATTTGGGCAGTCATTATCTAAATTGGGGGTAGTATTTCCACTGGTTTTCCCTAACGTTGACATTACGTTTTCAGGAATATTGTAAATTGGATTATATCCCACAGTCCCTGGTGCAGTTTGTTTTTCAAGTATGTTGGCTGTCTTCTGATTGTTTTAGTGGGGTGTGTAGTTGTCTTTATAGGGTAGTAGCAGACCATTTTGGCCTGTCTGGTCCATTCTGGTGTTTAAGTTCCATGCTTGCTGGTTCCAAACTCTATCAACACATCCCTCTGTTTGTTTCATCTTTTTTTTTCTTGCGTAGCTTTTCATCTTAAACCCCTCAGAATGCAGCTGTGCTATTTGATCCAACTACCCTTCCATAATCGCAAATTTCACATTCTAACTCTTAGTGAAGATTGTTCTTTGTTCTTTCCGACCCTGCCCCCTACAAATAGCTATATCACTTTTCTATGCATCATATCAAACCCATTAGGCTACCCCTCAGTCCCTTTTTTTGAGAGAAGAATCCCAGCCTGGTCAATCTTTGGGTATGACATCTTTAAATATAGTAAATATTAATCTAAAAATTTTTTATTTTGTAAGTTACCAAGTCTCTATATTCTTTTCTCTCTCATCTGGAGATTGGAATAGGTCACATTTAGACCACATTTTTGGAATAATGAGTTTCTGTAGAAAGTTAGTGTTTGCCTCTGCTTTCCTGTTCAGTCTTTCTAGAATTAAATCCCAGTGGTTGTTTGCCTTTTTTTTAAATGGCCTTATTAATCAACATCGCTATTTTTAGTGATTTGTGTATCTTTCTCCCAGATTCCTCTGCTCCTCTACCCCATTCAGGCACTTATTTTCCAAGGAGTATTGATATTGCTATGTAATTCGGCGATCCCAGCTGAGAACATGGTATTTGATGATTTGGCCCATTACAAGGAACTTAGTCACTTAAATGTATCTATGCAAGGTATTTGAAATCCTTAAATTGTATAGTATAAACATTTGGATGATGTTAAGTGATCTTGCTTTAAATTTGTTTGTAGCAAAGGACACCAGATTTTTTTTTTCCTGCTGATGTTTCAGATACCCTCCTTGAAGGGAAGTTTGGATTTCTAAAGGATGGATATTCTCTAATAAACTTTGTTCCTTCAGGGTGGTTACTGTTTTTCGAGTGCTTCGAGTTGTCATCTTGGTTAGAATTTTCAGGCTTGCCTCACAGAAAAAACATCTTGAAAAGGCTACCAGACGAATGGTGAGTTTTGTTTTATCATTAAAACACCTCTTATACAGCAGGAGGCTCATGGGACAGTGTTCCTAAACCTCTGTCTGTATATAGTTAGCCCATCTGTTTAAACTCTGGGAAATGTAGTCACAATACTCAATTAGCAGAATTATTTCTTGATAAATTATACAATGGATTATAGCCCAAAGGCAATGAAACTGAAATAATGCACATTAGGATCTGCAAACTATAATCGTCACTCTGCTAATCTGAAACCATTTGCTAAAGACTTAACTGTTGGTAAAATTAACTTGAAGCAGAATAACTTATAAATGAACATAAGATGTTACAGGACAAGGTGAGGACTACTGTATTTTAGCAAGTGTCATTTGATAAGGACAAAGGAAAGGTTGAAATGAGCTGAATAGGAGAGCATTGGAATAACCAGCTACAAGTGACATAGGCATGAAGAGGGTTACAGTAGTGGATGCATGACAGTAGGCAGTGTTGTAGAGACCAAAACAGACAGAGTTTGTTTTTGTCACTGTCACTGTCACTGTTATTCTTCTAGTCTCTTCAGAGAAGTTTCATGTGCCTGATTCCTGGAATGAAGGGATTAACTTTGAGAATTGTTGATTTGTGGAATTTTCTTCCCCTGAAAGCATTGGAGATTGGACCATTTGAAGATAGTCAAAACAGAGTTAGACTTTGATCAAGAGTTGAAGATTGTAGGTATAGACAGGAACATGGAGTTAATCAGCATGTTCTATGCTTTTCGCAGAATTTGGAAGTTCAATGTTTGCTTCCTTCCCTAAACTTGTTGGGGATAATAGTTCTCCAATTAGTCGAGAGAACAAAGAATACAAATTCCATGCTGCAGAGTGAAAACTGTAGATGAGACACCAATCTTCAGTTTGGACATACAACAAATTGCCTATTCAAGGATTTAATTGTATGGTTTTAGAGAGTGGAATGGTTGTGTGATGGCGACTATAAATTTGACTTTCCATTATAATTCTGTTGTTTGAGATGATAAAATTTGAGGGTTTGGTTCTGTATTACTGTGCTTTTCTCCCTCCTTGACTAAAGTTTTTTTTTTTTTAAATTGCAGTCCTTTTTTATTTACTGTCACAGCGACTACATCAAGATGACTATATTATAGAATTATAGTTAAGTCATCAGATCAGAAGGCTCATTTTAGTGAGTTTCTTTGTTAAACTCAGTGTGATCTTAAAAATATGACATCTCTCTCTTTCTTCAACAGTACTATATTGTACTAAAGACTTCCTACATCTAAATTAAGAAGCCATCCCTTAACCGATCAAAGCACTTCCATAATTTTCCTTCATTTAAATGAACTGATTTCTGATTTAGTTGCCCAGGCTACCTTTATGAAGTAACCATGCGGAGTAATCTGGATCATGATGTCTGCAGTGCCTTTCTACCTCAATGTACTGAATGAAGGCACCTCTCCAGAGGATGAATTAAACTTTTGGGAGCCCTGTATAGTAAAGAATTGCAATCAATATAATCATTAATGTGCAGGCAATTTAAGGAAATTGGGGTCTTAAGGAGTTGTAGTGCCTCGGTGTAAGGGGGTGGGGTAAACAAAACCTCAAGATTATGGGGAGGGAAAACATGAGCATGTGGATAAGTTGTACACTTTCTTAACAACTGAGGTATAATGAGCCTGGCATGGTACTGAATAGTGAGATTTTGACTTTGGATGAAAGACTAAAGTGAACTATATATTGTGAAGGTGACTTTTGATATATTGATTGATATAGAGCGTTTTAGGTCCTAACTCTTTATTGGAGATGATGCTTAATATTAGAGGGGACCCATGTGGAATAGGACTGTATGAAGAGGGATGTTAAATAAGTTATTGCCTGGACTATCATAAAGTATTAATTTTGTATCTAATTAAGCAACTGAAATCGCTACATTGAAGAAAATTATTCAGCTTGTTAAATTTGTGTCGAAGATAGCTGTTACCTACTCATTTCTGGATGTTCCTTTTTGTATCCTTTCTTGCTGCACTTACGCTCTTCCCAGCAACCAATTTTGAGGCTGAGTTTCCTTTTTTGTTTTAATGGCAGTTAAGAAGATCTTACACATTTTGTTTAGCACATATAACCTCACTTGCTTTAAGTTTTTTTTGTGACGAGAATTAAACTAGATTTGGTGAACTAATTACATTTGCTAGGCAAGGCAAAAAAGTCACTGAAAATATTCACAAGTCAGATATAATCTCATGTTAATGTGTCAGGTATAGACCATAAAGGGAGAACATTGTATTTTATTTGTACCTTTTCTATTTTCTACATATAATGGCATTTTAGTAGCATATTAATGGAGGATTGATAAAATTTTTCTTAATTTACAGGTATCTGAAAACAAAAGGCGCTACCAAAAGGATGGATTTGATTTGGATCTCACTTATATAACTGGTTTGTAATTGTCCTGTTAGTAAACAGTTCCTTTTTAAGAAAATAAATTTTTAGTTTCCAATCTTGTATAGCTAAATGAATACTTAACTGTTTCACAAATGTTTGTTGGATTGAAGCCAGCTGTCATCTCAAGAGCAATCTTGGAATTAATCTACTTTCTGATTGGAAGAATACTAGTTTTTCCTGTCCTGACCTGCCTGAAGTTAGTAGTAATTTTGGAATTTGTGATGGCTCCTCGTACGTCTGTCTTTGGTATAATGTTAATAATCTGGTGGACAGTGTTGTAGTGGTGATTTATAAGGATTAATCATCTGAGGTTAAGTGTCTAAAATTTGTCTTCTATACTGTTTACAGACAGAGTAATTGCCATGTCATTCCCATCCTCTGGAAAGCAGTCGCTGTATAGAAATCCAATTGAGGTACAGTATGAATCTTGATGAACACTGCATACATTTAATGCAGGCAAACATATAATTTTAGCATTTAAGAAATTTCTAAACTGGGGTATCTAACAAACTGGATTTGCTTGTTTGATTCAGCTTTCTTATTTCTTCCTTCTATCCACTAATGATGCTGATCATTTTGTTTGTTAAATGTTCTAATTTATGCTTTGATAGTGCCTTTGATAGTTTCTGGATTGGATTGTAGTAAAATATACAAATTATCTGAGAATGCTTTAGTGCCTAAACGCAAAGGTGCTACTAAGGTTCAAATTAAATTGGAAAGCATTTTCCTGGATACCTTGCTGTTCATGCTATCAAATATTTGGAGTGATATTTGCACATTACGTAACTTTGTTGATTTTAATATAAAGTGGCCACAGGAAACTAAAACCAATGAGGTTGTATCTATTTTGATAGGATCAGGAACATAACTGCATTTTAACAAGGCTAGAAAACTAAAACTGCAAGGGATTTGGGGTGACCTCGTTCAATGGATAGAAAACTGGCTTGGTCATAGACAGGGTAGTGGTGGAAGAATGTTTTTCAGAATGGAGACCGGTAACTAGTGGTGTTCCACAGGGATCAATCTTCGGTCCTTTGTTTGTGTGTATAAATGATCTGGAAGAAAATGTGGGTGGTCTGATAAGCAAGTTTGCTGATGACCCGAAGATTGGTGGAGTTGCTTATAGTGCCAACAATTGTGAAAGTATACAACAGGATATAGATAGATTGGTGACTTGGGCACAGAAATGGCCAATAGAGTTTAATCCAGACAAATGCGAGGTGATTCATTTTGGATGATCAAATTTAGGAATGAATTATATTGTAATTGGAAGAACTCTTAAGAACACTAGCATTCAGATGGAAATAAGTGTGGAGATGGAGAAACCCAGGCCAGGCAGCATCAGAAGAGCAGGAAAGTTGACGTTATGGGTCAGGATCCTTCTTTGGATGGATCAGGGCGTTCAGGTCCACAGTTCCCTGAAAGCGGCAACACAGGTAACCAAGGTGATTTAAGAAGGTATATGGCATGGTTGCCATCATTGCCTGGGGCATGGAGTACAAGATTTGGCAAAACAGATTGCAGCTATATAAAATGTTAGGCTGCATTTGGAGTATTGTGTGCGGTTATGGTCACCACTCCATCAGAACGACGTGTAAGCTTTGGAGAGAGCGCAGAGAAGGCTCACCAGGATGTTGCCTGGTCTCCACGGCATTGACTATGAGGAAAGGTTAAAAAGACTAGGATTGTTTTCACTGGAAAAATGGCAGCTGAGAGGAGACCTGATTAGAGGTCTACAAAAATATGAGATCCATAGATAGGGTGAATAGTCAGGTTCCCCCCCCCCCCCACCCCAGGGTTGAAGTTTAAATTACAAGGGGTGCAGATTCAAGGTCAGGGGGGAAGAAAAGTTTGAGATGTGGGAGGGAGGTTTTTTCATGCAGACAGTGGTAACAGCCTGGAATGCACTACCAGAAGAGGTGGTGGAAGTGGACTTGTTGAAAGACATTTAAGATGCACCTAGATGGGTACGTGAATAGGGTGGAAATAGAGTGTGGATCAATTTGTTTTTTTAATATTAATTAGGGCATGATGGTCAGCACAGCTTGGAGGGCCGAAGGGCCTGTTCCTGTGCTGTACTCTTTCATTTGGACATTTGTTCACTAGCACGCAGACCAAAGTTGGTGCACATAATGACTGGATTTTCTCTGATTTAAAAGTGCTAGTATTTTGGTCATTTTATCCATATGAAATGAATTCGGATCACTTTGAACCTAGTTGCCCCACTGCCAATTGGTCACAATATCGAATGGAATACTGATATATCATTTGGGTGAAATGGAAAAGATTTCTAGGTATAGAACGGGTCTACTTTTTATTTCCTTGAGACAGAGTGGAGTGAACCTCCTAACATGCTTCTAATTTAGTGAATCCTGATATGAGTTGTATTTAACAGAAACACCAGTTTGATTGTGTTTTTCATTCCTCGGTGCTGATGCTTCCACTCCAATTATCCAAAAATTTAAAATATATCTTAAAGGTGTTCCATTTGAAAAACTACTGATTTGGAATAAATATTTTCATAGATCTGGGTACTGGACCTTTTTCAATGAAGAATCTAGCTATTTTTGATTTGATTCTTTATGCCTTGAACACTTAGCGTAAATATAGACCATATTTATTTGTAGAACACACTTTTTTCCCTTTGGTGCAAAATGCTGTTAAAGGTGGAACAAACTAGATGAAATCCATTTTACAGGCTGCCATCAGCCCAGTAATGAACAACTTGATGCCAATATGGTTGAGGTGGTTTTTTTTTTGGTTTCTTCATATACCAGAGATCAGTTAGCTCAGTTATTTGGACAGCTGGTTTGTGAGTGAAGGCAAAAATACAGGTTTCATTCTTGTATCAGCTGAGGTGTGAAGGCCATTGTGTTAAACTTTGTGTGTGTTCACTGTCATTTGACACAGAAACCCATCATGTGAGATAACAGCAACTTTCACTTTTTCGCCTGTTGATGTCCTCCTGCTGCTTTTCCGTGTTGATTTACGGGCAACTGAGTTAAAGGAGTCAGACTAATTTTGTTTGAACAGTAAAGTGAAGTGCTGTGTGTTTTTAAGCTGTTGACTGTTTGTTTGATATTTTGCAATAAATTTGATCCTCCAGGATGGGCAATGTGAATCAGAGCAATTCTCATGCTCTGTGGCATTTTTGTGTTGTATAGTTTTCCATAATACTGCTTAATTGACCAAAAATTTTAATGTTTGTCCAAGCATGTTTCCGTATTCCTTCACCAGCATGTAAGGGAGATCTGACAGTTAGAGCTGTTCAGCAATAGCAAGATTATTTATTGGTGACAGGTCTGACATGTGACTTAAATTTTGAAATATGTAAGGAAAAATGGCCTGATCTGATTTTGGAAAGTTGGGTGATACAAACTACTTTTATAACAATACCAACTGAAACAATATAAAGTGCTGTATACCTTTTTTTGCAGCTCAGTTTAAATTGGTGCTTACTGTAACCATAAGGCAAATGTACTGATCATTAAGGTAGCATTTGAGCCACAATTTGAAGTGTTGAAACCCTAAGCGTGTGCACCATATTTCAGCTGCTCTACTTGTATTTAAGTGATTCGAGATAATGGGAGTGAGGGGAGACGGAATTGATTATTGTACCAATTTGTTTCAAAGCTGGTTCACCACAACTTTGCATTTGTTATTCATCTGTTCTCCAGTAGTTCACAAGGGAAGCCAATTGAGATCTACAGGAATTAAAATCATTTCTACTTTCTTGTAAACTTATTTTCGGTCATGCAGATGAATTGAAATATTGTTGTCACTGCTGAGCCCTTCTGAATTACACCAACTCAAAGTCTTGCCTCTCACAACCAACGGGTTATCTCTATTAGTTGTGGCTTTGGTGCCAAACATTGGGGGTTTTTTTCAAAAAAAATTTTTTTTTTTTTGAATAGATGTTCCCTCAACCAGCCATGTCCAATTAAACTGAATGGAATCAGGCTTGTTAAAATTGGTGTGCACTGATATTTTGTTATGAGTCGTGGAGCCAGAGACACAGGTTGTTACATTTTAAGCTGGATGCTCTGAGAATGACCAGTTCTGTAGGGGTTGGGGCAGAGTCACCTTCTTCTCAGTTTACAGTTTGCATATAATTGCTGAAACATTTCAAAATATGATTTAAACAATATTAAGCACCTTTTTTCTTAAAAATTCAACTTGTACTGCTTACCCTTTTTACTTTTTTTTTCCCTTTTTTCCAGTTTTACTAATGGAACTTCCATTAGGTAATACAATAATGTTAATTTTAACAGCTGACATAAGTGGAGTAAAAATTTTACTTTACTGTTTCTCAATACTTCTGTTGAAAGTACGATCCACATGGAGGAAACTTTGAGTGAGCTGAAGGTAGAGTTGAAACCAGGAAATTACCACAGAGGCTTTACTTTGAATCTGAATCTGAAGTCTGTTTATCGCTGGTAAATGATCTTGCCCACTTTTAAAATTTTAGCTTGATTTTTGTTTTGGAGGGAATTGGAAGTACAGAAGTTGTGTGGGGGAGGGCAAGTTATTTTTGAAATAACAAATTCACGACCCAGAAAGATGCATAACCTAACCTGGTGGCATTTTGTACAATTAAATATTGTCCTTCACCCACACTTGCTGAGACTTTTTTGTTCGTTCTTCTCTATCCTGCTCTCCCCTTCTCTTTCCTTTTTGGAAAAAAAAAACCTTTTTTGATCTAAGTTGTGCTGCTCACTGACTGTAAACTGGCACTGTTTATGAAAAAATTATGGAGAGATGTACACAAAGCAGTTTTGTATTTTGAAACACGACTGGTAGGGAGAAAAGTTGCTGCCTAAACAAAAACCTATGCTGGTTGTATGTGGCACTCAAATTTGGTTTTTTTTTTAATAAAATCCTTTTTAATATGAAGTGCAAACTTGTGTTAAACCCTCCCATTGTCATTTTCTGGTCAACTTGTGAAGTTTTGATTTATAAACAAGTTTGCTTGGCAGAACACTGAACTAAAGCAATTAAGTTAGATGTAATTGTTTCAAGAGCTTGGTCTTAATTTAATCTGCCAAGTGAATCGTGCTTTTCTGTGCGGAAATGATTTCAAAAAATTAGGTGAGCAATTGATTTCTACAGTGCAGATATTGCTGTGTGCCTATTTTGATAGGTGGTGGACTTCCAATCAATACTGGAGATTTAACATTGATGGTTTACTATCCAACAATGGGTTGCATGCACGATATTGTATACTAACTTTCAAATTCCAAGTCCCTGAAGGTTTGGTTTTTAAATTTCTTCTGAATGAAAGCTCAACTGTGCTTTTTTGTAAAGAAGACAATTAGGGGGAAAATGTTGGAGGAAAAAATGACGTAGGCCCACCTTTATCTAAAGTTGGGTTGGCTTTGTCTCTCTTTTTGAGGATCATCGTGTTCTGTTCGCAATATCCCCTTCCACTCGTTCTCTTGCTGTTTTGCCTGATCTCATCAGGAATTGGAAAATTAGTATCTTGTAATTTTTGGTTTTCCATTTCTTTGTGCTGTATTTTAATTCTGAGGCATCCAGCACCAGCTGTTTTTGATTGTGCTTTGTTTTTACTGATCTGGAATGTCTCTTTAAAGAAATTGCATGGTCGAAGAATGTCTTAGATCAAACTTTTACCCCACTAATCCAGTTTGTTTCACATGCTGATTTTTGGATCTTAAAAAATTAGAAAATTTTTCTTTCTAAATTTTATACCTACTTAACCCATTGTTTAATTTGTTCATGGGATGTGAAATTTTGGTTAGGCCAGCATTTATTGTCTTTAGCAAAGGTGGTGGTGAGCTGCAGTCCACTGTACTTGGGCACACACAAGTGTTAAGAAGGGACCTCATCAGGATTTTTACTATTCTTTCACTGTTAGTGTCATAGTTCCAAGTCAGGATGGCGAGTGGCTTGGAGGGGAGTTTGTCCACGTGCATCTGCTGCCCTTGTCTTTCTAGGTGGCAGAGGTTGCAGGTTTAGAATGTGCTTTGAATTACGGCAGTGCATCTTCCAGATGGTACACACTGCTGCTGTGCATTGTTGGTGAAAGAAGTAAATGTTGAAGGTGGTGGGCTGGTTGCCTGCTTTTATCCTCACTGAGCTGCATCTATCCAGACAAGTGGAGAGTGTTCTATCTGGCTCTTATGCCTCTTCAGCATCTTAAAAACAAAACCCGTTTCTCCTTGCAGAATCCCTGCTGTTGAAGCCACTGCATTTAAATAGCTTGTCCAGTTATGTTTCTGGTCTATTAACTACTGGGAATCTCTAACATTCAATTGCTTTACCATTACAAAGGGTGATGGTTAGATTATCTGTCTCATTGGAGATGGTCATTGCCTGGCATTTGTGTGACATGAATGTTACTTGCTGGTCTATCAGCTCTGCCCTTTGATATTGAAGCAGTATCAAACTTGATCTTTATTAAAAACAAAATCCAATCCCATTGTTTGAAGTTTAGTGTTACTTGTAAGAGCCGATTCATAGTCCTTTCGGGATAATTTCCAAAGAGCACTGGTATATGTTTCACATGTGAATTGTGGAGGAAATATAGGCCAGTTTTAACATCACTTATTTCAAACAAAAATCTGTTGGTTTCCATTAAATTCTTGCCATGCATGATTGCGCTATGTTGTGTAGTCACTTCCTGTCAATTGTACAGAGGTAGGAAATCAAAGAATGCCCATACAAGAATATTTTAGCATAATCTCATTGCTGCTCTACAGATTGGTTGCCTAACAGATGATTCATCAAATATTCATCCCACAATGTGCCAGCCTATAACCAGCTTCACCAACAGAGAATTAAACCCTCCCCCCTTGACTTTAAGTGACATTCCTATGGCTAATTCTTCCACTATACCAATAGCATCTTGGGAGGGGCTGCCATTGACCAGAAACTGAACTTAACCAGCTATTTTACATAATGCGACTGCAAGAGCAGATCAGAAGCTAGAGTTAGCAAGATAGCTTGTCTTCTGACTCCTTGGAGCCTGTACACCATTTGGTAAAGTCAGGAGTGTAATGGAGTATTCTCACTTTCCTGGATGAATGCATCTCCGCCAACACTTAAGCGGCTTGACTCCATTTAGGTCAAAGTAGGTGGTTGAGTGCTGACACATTTCCCTTCATTCACACGTATTCATGGTGACAGCAGTGTTCATCTGCAAGACGTGCTGCAACAACTCTCAAACATTGCTTTGAAAGTAGTTTTAAATCAGTGACCTCTCCCATGATCTAGAAGAACAAAGGTAGCAGATGCACGGGAATCTGTAGGTTCTCCTCCAGGCCACTCACCATTGTCACTGAGAGCTAATTTTGCTATTCCTTTACTGTCACAGGGTCAAAATCCTGGAAGTACCTACCTGCCAACACTCATTTCAAATGTGCTGACACCATGAGCTGCAATGGCTCAAATTGACCTAGCTCTACCTTGTTTAACCTATTTTTCCAAAATCAATTAAAAAATCTGTTCAGAGATGTTATTACACACCTCTGGAGCAGCTAGGACTTAAGCCCAAGTGCCTTGGTTCAGGGATAGGGACACTACCTCTGCGCCACAAGAGGCCCTCCAAGCTCTGCCTTTTATAATGGGAATTTGGAAATTGGTAACAAATGCTGGACTCACTAGTGACACTCTCATCACATGGAAGAATAAATTGCTGACAATTGTTTTCTGACAATTGTTTTCTACCAACCTGTTAATGTGTTTAGACAGCGTTTTCTAGTTGGGTCAATGGTTTGTCTTTGCTAGTACTTTCTAAATTATTCCGTCAATTCAGTAGAATGGATTTGAGGTTTGGGGATGTAGGTTCATGAACCTGTGCTCAGCATGTTTTTGTTTTCTGATTAGGTTGTGTGAATGGTGCATCCAAAATTTAACATAATTAAAGGCACCTGAACTGCCAATATTATTTATGAGTCTCTAATTCCACTATGTCCACTTTGTAGGGTTTCTGTTGGGATTGCACAGGAAGAAAATAAGCCTCTTTACAACCAACTATTGGCTTCCATTTAGTATTGTAAGTTGTTCAGGTGTTTCCTTTATAAAATTGGAGAAGTTCTAACTTAGCCAATTATTCTTATGTTAGCATCTTCCCAATTACTTGTACTTTGAAATAAGCAGTACTTGTTGACAACCTTTGTTTTAGTGCTTATGACTGGATTCACCAGCACCATTTTTGTTTTTTTTGAATCAACCCTTGCTGAATGCTGGAGAAACGTGACAGCTGTGCCTTTTCTAAGGTAGTGCCTGATCAATTGTGTTATCAGGATAGTTTGACAAGGCTAATATTGAAGCTGAAACGTTTTTTATTAGCTGGAGTCCTACTTTTGTTCATGAGAAAATCATTTTCTGAAATCACAAGTTCAGCACATCATTGTTAGAATCCTCCAAAGCAACATTCCTGACTGAACTGTTTCATTGATCTTTGATTATTCTCTCCAGCATGAGACCAACTATCGTCTGGTAGCTCTCCATTTTCATGTTTTAGCTTGAATTTTGGATTTCCAACAAGGAAACGTGAAACCCATGTCACTGACAAGAATGTGACCAAGTCCTGACTTAGGCAATGAGTGATAGATAATGATTGTGAAATGATCTAGGGAATATCCACTGACTTCAGTGATGAGAAGCTTAGTTGGGTCAGCCACATCAACACTTTTTGTTAAGCAAGAACTTGGTAGAGGTTGGGTACCCTGACAACTTGGTTCATCTCCTCTCCCTTTGTGTTTTTTTTTTGTTTTGTTTAAATCGTTCCTCATACACCCCAAATTCATACCTTTCTGTAATCTTTTGAGAGCTGTTACTATTCTGAGAAAAGCAGTCTGTTTGGTATTCCCTACTGCTGAACTTTTCCAACAGCAAGTTGTTACTTCCTCAGTGTTCTGAGCCCTGTACCCTTTTGTGTCTGACCACCTTGGCTGTAATTTCCAGCAATTCTCTTCCAATTTGTGCACTGTTCTGGTTTGTACATGTAGAGCTATTCCTTCCTCATTACTGGTCTAATGGCTGAACGAGCCTACCTTAACCATTTACAAGGATAGCAGTTCATTTTGGATATCTTTACCAGCTACTTGAGGTCTTGACATCCTAGACCATGTTGTACCAATTTCAAAAAAAGCAAGTATCAATTCTGTGGGTGCCTTTTCATGTATTTCTCTTGGTTGTGGTGGTGACATATGTTGAATTCTCTATTTGGAGGATAGGGGCGGCTCAGTGGTTAGCACTGCTGCGTCACAGCTCCAGGGATCCAGATTCAATTCCACCCTTGGGCGACTGTCTGTCTGTGTGGAGTTTGATCATTCTGTCCGTGTCTGCGTGGGTTTCCTCCAGGTGCTCCGGTTTCCTCCCACAGTGCAGAGATGTGCAGGTTAGGTGGATTGGCCATGGGAAACTGCCCATGGTGTCTGGGGATATACATACTAGGTCGGTTAGCCATGAGAAATGCAGGGTTACGGGGAAATGGGGTTAGTCTGGTTGGGATTTTGTTCAGAGGGTTGGCGAACACTCAGTGGGCTGAATGGCCTGCTTTCCATACTGTCGGGATTTTTGATTTTAGAATGCTGCTGTCATTAATACCTGTGCATCTCATACCTGAAATTTGGATTACTAAAGAATATTCCCAGATTCACCAGTGAGACTTGGTGAGAGAAATATGGAATTCAAAACACAATCCGAAGCCATGATCACATTGGAGCAGGCTTGAGAGGCTGATATGTTCAAATTCTACTCCTATTGTATTGTGTGAATTAATGAGAGCTCTTGCCTTTTCCACATTCTGTCTTTAATTCCTAAACCACTTTGGTTAGGTGTTAATACAAAAGCCAGATTCTGAGTGTTGCAAATACTCAAGTCCGGGTTACAGAAATGGAGAGGAAAATACTGAAATCTGATAGACCCAAAACATTAACTCTGTTTCTGTTGCCTGACCTTCTGTAAGTATTTCCAGTGTTCTGTTTTTATTCTGACGGCTAGGTTTTGTCTTGTTGGCTAAGAAGTAATAATTCACTTCTTTTCCCCTATTAGGAAGGGAAAGGATGGGTCACTGTATTTAGCGATTCATATCCAGCATTCTAATAATGCCTGATGTGCGTATGTTGTACGGGTCATGAAGAAACCAATACTTTTTAACCCAGAGATAGTAGGAACTGCAGATGCTGGAGTATCTGAGATGACAAGGTGTAGAGCTGGATGAACACAGCAGGCCAAGCAGGAAAAGCTGATGTTTTGGGCCTAGACCACTTCTGAAGAAGGGTCTAGGCCTGATACGTCAGCCTTCCTGCTCCTGTGATGCTGCTTGGCCTGCTGTGTTCATCCAGCTCTACACCTTGTCATCTCTACTTTTTAACCCAGTCAGTTGAACTGAATATTGGCTTGAGTTTCCAGAAATAATCAGACCCTTCAGAAAGCCTGCTGAAATCCACAACTCAAGCCCCTTGTTTTTTTATAAAAAAAAATTGTAATTTAAACTAGGGTTTCGCCTGGCTGGAGAAGCTGGCACAGTTTCAACTATGTTGTACAGCAATTGCATACACCTCTACCTCTTCTGTATTTGCATATGTAGGATATATTTTTACATTATTTTCTCCTTTTTTTTTTCCCCCATTACTTATTAATATTCAGTACTTGTGTTCAGAGGCTTCCTTGCCATAGGAATATGTTTAACACCCTTTTGTGCTTGCCTTCAAAATGACAAATACACATCTCTTTGATCTCCTACCCACTGCTGCAGAGAAATGGTGGGTTCCTGGGTAGTCACCAGGTTTGTAAGTGCTCTGTTTTTTTTCTTTGAAGTGATGTACCAAAGCTATTCAGCTTTGTTAGAAATGCCTTTTAGAGCTTCACAGAATTGTTCAAAGTTGCTTGAGCACTTCAGTCTACATACTCCATGATTGGTGAATTTGTCAGGTTTTTTTTTCATCCTTGTCAGTAGGTCTGTGGAAGAAGTTTGGTGGTATTAGAGTATTATCCTTGACATGTCCCATTTACCTGGCTTGGAGTCTAGCATGGTTTATCTTGGACCAGCTTGAGTTGTGCTATTGTGTGATCAGAGTTTAAATCACAACTTTTGGTGACATCAAATGAGTAACTGTTTTGATCTTGAACAACTTCTTGATTGAAGGTGATACTCTGACGCTGAACTGAGAAAATAATGGTTGATTCCCTCCTGTCATTTATGTATCTGTGATTTGGAGTGGGGTAGAGGAATTTTTCTTTTTTTTTTTTGTTTTAACATTTTGTCTTCCAAAAAGAGAATACAATGTTTCCTTTTTATGGTTCGGCTGTGCTTCCTCCAAAAAAAGTTGTGTAAATCCTTGGCTTAAACCCAATGAAGCCTCAAACTAGATCACTTTTCTTGATGGGTAAAAACTCCCCTTTTTTATTTTGGTCCCCCTTTTAAAAGTCAACGTAAAAGCCTGACAACTTGAAAATGATTACTACTGTCCACTGTTCACAGCCTAATTCCAAGGATCTTAATATTCATCTTTTAGGACAATATGTCTGTCATATGGTAAAAAATATTCTGACCACTCAATGGGGCTTTCCTCATAGAAAGAGAGAATTCGGTAACGTTCCTCGTTTAAAGAAATGATTTGAGGAAATTGAAATCCGGTTTAACACCAGTAGTGAATGGTAACTGTTGGAAGCATGAGAAAAAGGGCTCAGTGTTTGAATTTATTTTTTAAATGAGCTAGAACAGTGTCTGAAAAATTTTTCTTTGGAAGTGAAGGATAAGCAGACATTTGAATTTAATGATTTTTGGGAATGAATCGCTCTCACTCCCACTCCACATTTTTAAAAAAAAATTAGCTGGATTTAGTCATCTTTGGGAACTGTTTCCTGCTGACCTTTTTTTTTTAAAAGGCTCCCAACAAAGATTGTAAAAGTACTCCCTTTTAAATATTCAGATGGTAAGATAAATTTTTGTTTTGGATGGAATACAATAAAGGAACACAAACAAGTTGTTTGAAAAATGTTGTTTTCGTCTGGAGACTTGGCATTCTACAAATACTGGGCCAGAGAGTGTGTTTATCGGTTGTTATTACGGAGGGGTCCTAGTGACTGGCTTTTGAAAAATAATGTACACATTATTCACCAAGGAGTGACCTTTTCTTCCTTGGGTTTTCCAGCAAGACTAATAGCATATAAGTTTGAGCTTTTGCCAATTTATTAAAATTTGGGGTGCCTAAACACTTGAGTAAATAAACCATTGGTTGCAATGTCTTGAGTTCCATGCACAGGAAAATACAGATTTCAGAAGTTTCTGCCAGTCTTAGAGTAAGGAATGCATATATTAACAATTTTATTATCAGACAGAATCTGGGTCACGTTTCTCCCAGATGGAGTGATCAGAGAAACATGTCCTTTTGTGTACTTTATTTATAAAGGTGCAGTACCTCCTGTGATTTGCTTTCCTCCATGATCTGGGCACACTCTCTCGTTTTTAGAAAGTATGGTCTATCAGGTTTTTTATTTTCTATATCGTACCAATGACTCGTATCCTGAGTGGGCAGATATGAGGTCCACCCAAAATGTGAATGCATAATTTAAGCTGTCCCTTCAGCCCAGAGCAGGGTGCTGTATTGCTAGAGGGGAGTCTCTGCAATCAGTTGGGTGTAAAGTATTCTTGCCACATCATTTTGCATCTTCAAACATTGAGGTGCTCTTCCTGTGCTCAGGTTAACATGATAGCAAGGTATGGGGATGCTGGAACTTTGAAATAAAATGAGTTGAAACTTCTGACGAAGGCTGAACTGGGGCAAATAGTCACCTGTTGATCAAGATGACAACTAATAACCAATTATTTTGCCACTTATCTCCTTCTTTTCCCTCCATTCTCCTTGCTGCAATATGCAATGTGCAAATCTGTGTGTAGTAATGATCAATAATTTCAGTTCTTTGTGGGATATGGGTGTCGCTTGCCAAGATAGCACCTGCTGTCCCTCCATAACAGTTCGATTGTAAGTCACCAAACACAAGTCAGGCATGCCTCCACAATGAGGGGATGTTATTTCTGTTTAGCGTTGGTTCTAGGACTAGAATGTGAATTCTGTACACGGTGCAGGCAAGAGAACTTTTTGTCACCCAAATAGAATCATGATGTTCCATTTAATTTAATTGGCTATTAAAGTTGTAGGTTTTAAGTTTTTAAAAAGAAGCCTTAAGAATGTGGCGCACTAACACAAAACTTGCTATTGTGACACTGACTCTCATTACTGTATTGCATTAGTTTCATCAATGTTGATATGACATTGCTGATGCCAATCATAAGATATTACTGTTAGAGCAGAGTTTTATTTTAAAAATCACTAATGTAAGATGTGTTTACAGGAAGTTGCAAGATTTTTTGACACCAAGCACAAGGATCACTATAAAGTCTATAATCTATGCAGTAAGTATGTCTTTTTTTTAAATGCTTTTTAAAAATTGGAGTGGTTGTATTTGGAGGAAAATATTGACTTAGATACAATACTTTGAATCCATAAGCTGCATAAATGAAGTGAAAAATTGATTTGACAAAGGCACAGTTTCACTTCAAAGTAAATGTTTTCACAGCATGATATCCAGTTTGCTGATAAGGTTGGACCATATACTGACAAATTAGGAACTAATATTTGGAGATGGCAATTTAATGGGTCATAGTAAGTCTTTTAATCCAAAATATCCCATAATTAATGCACGTTGACAAGTGACCATACAAATTGATTAAAGTCTTAATGCTTTTTGTCAAGTATTAACTTGCTTGTTACTTCTGAACTATCTTGGGATAGTTGAGCCACAAAAATAATTTTGTCTCTTTATTGCAGAACAAAACACCTTTTTTAATATATTAAAGGCACTAAGTGGTTCGGTGAAAAAGTGGGAATATGTCATTGATAGAGATTCAGCCATGATATGTATTGAAGGGCCTACTCCTAGTTTCTATGTATTTGGCTAAGAATCAAGTGTTCCCCTGATAATGGCTTTTAATTTGGATGGCTCTGGGTGTGGGAACAAAAGCCTAGCTCTGAACTTAAAAGCAATTCAACAATACACTGGCAAAGGAGGTTGTTCTATTGGGGTATTCACTTGCCATGTTTGGTGATTTGCTGCATCATAAAATTTTAAGTGATCAATTTTTAATTGCATAGATGCTATATAATTCCTACAAAACCCACTTGGTGTAGATTGCTCTGCCAGTGTCCCTCTGTTCCCATGCATGTTGCCCCTCTTGTCACCTTTTTTATGTAGTTGATTGATGGGCCTTCAAATCTGGCAACAAATGCCCAAGTCACTTAGGATTTTGTACTGCAAATACTGTCATTTCAATCAACCCTAGAACCCATTTACTTGAATCCATTATGTCTTACTTGTGGTGATGTCATGTCTTATCCAAAAAGAAAGTGTAAGTCTCGTGGTCACTAAATGCTTAACTGATTATCGGAGAAAACCGAGGAAATGTCAGTGACTGACACCTGTTCAATAATCTGCCCATGATGGTCACTACAGTTTCACCAGGACTGTGCTGAATGAGACCATGTCATTCAGGCTTGAGTCTGATGTAGACAGCAGAGCTGTTTGCCAAAAGGATGGTGAAACAGGTGGCCTTGTTAATATAGTAATTGTCCAATTGTAACACCAAGTAGCCCAAGCACGTTAGTCTAATGTAGTTAATGGAAGTAGCCTCCGATAGCTGGAGTCAGAACTGACTCAAAAATAAATGCTTGTGGTTGTTGGAAGTCAAAGCAGAAATTCATTTTGGTCTATCCGCTTTCAGTTGTTTCACCCCTCAAAGTTAATGGAACTAGTTGACCATTCCAGTGCTCTAATCTGTTAATAATTGAGCTCCTATTGGCCTGCTACAGGACTTGAAAGTGGCAGGTAACATTCACTGCACAAAAGTGCCAAATGACAAATCTGTTTTAAATAGTGAGAATTCGCCCTTTGCCCTTTGACCTTGAAAGGCACCATCATTGGGCTCTTCCATTGACTTTTTTTGAGGGGAGAGTCAATCATTACACTGGATCAGCTATTTGGATACTGCCAACAAGAGCAAAGGGAAGACTGCTCTTAGTGCAATGAATGAATCTCTTGCTGAGTGCTCAGAACATATCCTCCATTGACCAGACTTGATTCAGTAATGGGACAGGATATTCCCTATTCACAACTATAGCAACACTTCAGGATGTGGAATTCATTTGAGCAACTGTGTAATTGCCTAATAATCCACCCATCCTCCATAGCCAGGCTGTGACTTTTGTATCTACAATTTACAGGAAACACATTCTCCTCCCTTGTGACCTCTATCACTGAGTAGGACAAGCAACAATGTTATGTCAACATCGCCTGCAAATTTCCCTTTAGTTGCACCTCATCCTGACTTTAAATATCTGAGTTTTTTGTTTGTTGGTATGTTAGTATCCTGGGCAGACTCTCTCAATTAATATTTGAGATCACCATTAGCACAAGCAAAGCAGTGGTTGAAGGACTATGCGCTCAGTTGACCGATTTTATAAATGTAGCTTTGCCCAGATCTTCTTTGATTTGGTTTTTAAACAAAACAAGTGGAACAGTGAGATGACTTGTCTGCTGAGACGTGCATCAAGTTGAGGGTTAATTTGGAACTGATTTAATGTTTTCAAAATGAAATGTTTTAAGTGTAATCAGCCTTGGGGTTTGATCACAAACAAGAAAACATAGTAAACACAATTACACCACACTGATACACTCCTAGATACTTTTTTAATATGGTGGAATATTTAAGTAGTCTTTTTTCATTAAATTTTCTTTTCCAGTATTCTCCTGCCCTTTTTTTGTCTGCCCCCTTAAGTTTTTTTTTACATCTGTATTGTGTTCTTGTCCAATTTGTTGCATTCTGGAGCCAAATTGCATTTTAAGTGGAGCTCTACCCCTCGAGTACACAGTTATAGATTCTGTGAATTGCAATAGTGTAGCATAGGATTTTTAAAAAAATACTTTGCACTAGTCTTTGTGCTTCCGGCTATGTAGCCCTGCATCCTTTTGGAAAACACGACATACCATGTTGGTATGTCCAGACTGACTGTTGATAACCATACCTCCACATTCAAATACAAAAGACTGCAGTATGATGCAATTGTAAATCCTGGTGGAAACAAAGACTAAATCACTCCACAAGGATTCAAACCTTTCCAAATATTGTGTCTGGTGGCTTATGTGATATCTAAAAGGTTATTTTGTAGCCTATCACTCAAGTCTAGCCAAGAGATTTAATGAAGATTCTATAGGAGGTCCATCAACTTCAACAACTGAAGTTGTTCAAATTGGATTGAACCAGGGATGATTAATTCTGGCAATGTCCTGTAAATTAAAAGCTCTTTACGTGTCTTTTCTCTTTATGATATGGCTCTACTATTACATTTAGTACTTTATCCACTTTTTTCTAGTCAGAGCTTATTTTTTCTGGAGATGTGGGTGTCTCCAGCAAAGCCAGCATTTGTGGCCGTCCATAATTGCCTGTGAACTGAGTTTCTTGCTTTGCTATTTCAAAGGTCAGTGAAGAGTCATCCACACTCTCCCCTGTATGCCTGGAGTCGCACATGGGGTAAGAATAGCAGAAAGTTCCCAAAGGACATTTTAGTGAACCAAATGGGTTTTTGTTACAATCAATTATAATTTTGTGCTCACCATTACTGAGACTAGATTTAAATTTAAATTCCCCCAAATAGGTGAAAAGAGATTTAAATCTGTTGCAAGAGCATCATCTTGAGTATCTAGATGTAACTGTCAGAACATCGCTACTATGCCACCATCGTGCTTTTGCAGTTGCCTTTGGAAATGTAAATGCTGTACTTGTCCTTTTTTCGAGGAGCTATTAATTTTGATCAGCAGCTGATTGTTACAGGTACTGTAGCTGTAACAGAATTCAAATTATCATAATTGTAATCTCTGAAGAGGACACTGGCTGAAGCCTATTTTTAAAGCTTTGAGTTTAATGCGAAGATGAATCTTTAAAATGACCAATTCTATTGCAGGTTTTGTTGCAACTCACTGCATGACTGAAAACTATAAATCGTTGGTCAATTCATTGAATTAAGTTCATCAACTTGCTTGATGTGGTATATGAATTATAATTTGTTAACCTTTGATTATTTACATATTGCAAACTTGTGTGTGTTCACAGTTACCTTTTTACAATCCAAGTCTTTAATTCCCAGTATTTCAAATGTTTTCTTGTCTCATGTGACAGATCATTGAGTGATTACAGTATTCTGCCTGTGTTTCTTTAGCTCCTAGAAACATTATCAAAATGAGTTATAACTTAATAACACAGAAATCCATACTGGCTTACTGTAGAGCATCAGTCAGTCTCGTTATCCCCTTGCCAGCCAGGTTTATTAATGTCCCTTTTTTTTGTTTTGTTTTAATGAAGGGAATCTTCAGTCTTGGCCTTGTCTGGCCTACATGTGACTCCAGTTTCACAAAAACATGGTTGGCTCTTAACTGTCTGATGGGCATTTGTGAATGGGCCATAATTATTAGTCTAACCATTGACATTTGTCTAATGAACAATAGAAAATTGGCCACCTATAGCAGTAGGCAGACACCATTTCTTAATTTAATGACTTTCAATATCATCTGATTCTAACACAGATGTTTCTGTGGTAGGTGAAAAGGGCTACAATCCCAGATTCTTCCATTACAGAGTGGAAAGAGTGTTCATTGATGACCACAATGTGCCTGCACTGGAGTAAGTTTTTCTATTCACCTGTTAAAGGTGAACACTTTTTTTGTTCAATCTCCCTCTTTCTGTGTTTTATAAATAAAACTTGGTTTCTGGTATGATGTTTCAAAATTGTCATGTTTTACATCAGGGACATGCTGAAATTTACAGCTAATGTTCGGGACTGGATGGCAGCTGATGAGAAGAATGTTATTGCAATTCATTGTAAAGGTGGCAAAGGTAAGAGACTTTTTTCAAACTATGGATTCTGCACAATGTTCTGTTTTGTATCTGGGTAGGGGAGGAAACACAGCACAAATTTTTTATAATCGCACTGAAGACCTTGTTCCAGTTGTTTGCTTTAGATTTGCTTCAGCCGGGATACGAAACAGGCCATTCAGCCCCTTTAGTCTATTCTGTTGTTCAATTTAAATCATAGGTGATTTGCATTCTAACCCTCTCCTTATCCATGTTTGATTTGGTACCTTTTTACCAAATATGATCTTAGCAAATTTTGATTAAAATTTCAATTTATCCAGCATCTAAACTTTCTTTATGATAACCTACTAGACTTGTGTTCAGAAAATAGGCAGTCTTTTTAGGAGCCTACTTCACTTGTCAGTAGTTGCCAATATAAAAATGCAGCATGGATTGGAGCTCTGCATCCTATGCATAATTCCTTAAATTATCTTGCAAATTGTGGTGATTCTGGCCATTAGAGGCAGGATTAGCAATTTGTTTTTACAGCCTTTTGCAGTCTGACAAGGCTGACATTTAATATTTACTAATCATTAGCTGTGACCAGAGAGAGTTTTTAAAATATATTGTGGCAGCATTACACAAGAAGGGAGTTAAGGATAAATCCGGAAACTACAGGCCAGTGAGTCTGACATTAGGAGTAGAGAAATTATTGCAAAGAAAACAGAATTAATCTCCACTTGAAGAAGCAAGGAATAATCAAGGATAGTCTGCATCAAATTGGATTTGAATTTTTCCAGGAGACAACTGACTAAATGTATTGATGAAGGTTTGTACAATTGGTGTAATCTACGTGGCCTTCAGTAAGATATTTAACAACATCTTAACCTAAGTGTCCATGAGATCCAAGGCGGTTTAGCAAACTGGATTCAAAATTGGCTTATTGGCAGGAAGCAGAGGGAGATGATTTGAATGATGTTTTAACTGGAAGCCTGTGTCTGATGGCATTCCACAAGTTTTGGTGCAGGGTCCACTGCTGTTTGTGTATCAATGATCTAGATCCAATTTATAGGACGTATTACCAGTAAGTTCACAGATGAATTGCAAGTTGGTGTGGTAAACAGCAAAGAGGAAAGCCTTAGCCTTGCATATAGATGGACCGAGCAGTGGGCATTGGAATTTCATCCTGAAAAGTGAGGTGATGTATTTTGGGAGAACTTATTTTTTTTTCCTTTATTCATTGATGGGATGAGGGCATTGCTGGCAAGGCAGCATTTATTGTCCATCCCTAATTGCCGAGAGGGTAGTTCAAAGTCAACCATATTGCTGTGGGTCTGGAGTTAAATGTAGGCCAGACCAGGTAAGGATGGTAGTTTCCTTCCCTAAAAGACGCTAATGAATCAGGTGGGGTTTTTCCTGACTATGGATTCATGGTCATTGTTAGATTCTTAATTTCAGATATTTTATTGAATTCAAATTCTGCCATCTGCTGAGGCGGGATTTGAACCCTGGTCCCCAGAACGTTAACTGGGTCTCTGGATTAACAACCTAGTGATGATACCACCAGGCCATCGCTGCCTCACTTTTTTAAAGCAAGGGATTACAAATTGAATGGTAGGACCTGAGTAAGTACAGAAGATGAGAGACGTTGGTGTGTAGGTCCATTCCCACTTAGAGGCAGCAGGTCAGTTGGATAATGTGGTTAATAAAGTATGTGGATACTCTTGTCAAGGCATTTGAATAAAAGAGCAAGGAGGTTATGATGGATCTCTGTATAATGGTAGTTGGGACACAGCTGGAATATAGTGTGTGGTTCTAGTTGCCCCACAATAGGAAGGATGTGATTGCAGAAGTTGGCGCAGAAGCAATTCATCCAGGATGTGCCGAGGCTGGAGAGAATCCGCTATGAAGAAAGACTAGGTAGGAAAGCAACCCCAGGCTGAGGGGGCAATCTGATTGAAGTGTACAAAGTTATAAGGGACATATCCCCTCTTTCGTAGAGGGGTCAATAACCAGATGTCAGTTTTATGTTGAGAAGCTGGAGGTTTAGAGGGGATTTGAGGGAAAACATAATCTTTACCCTGAGGGTCTGGGTATCTAGAAATCGCTGCCTGAAAGGGTGGTAGAGGCAGGGACCCTCAAGACATGTTAAGAACAATTTTAGATGAGCATTTGAAATGCCCCAGCATACAAGGCTACAAGCAAAATGCTGGAAATGAGATTAGAACCATTGGATGTTTGTGCCCTTGCCAGTCATTAATCCGCCAAAGGGCATCTTTGTACTATGAAAACTGACACACTTTTTTTTTTTTCTCTCATGGGATGACGAAGGTTTGAAAGGCATATCTAAATGTGAGCCCAATCTCTCAATGACAGCCTTGAGGCTGAGGAGTGGGAAGCTGGCAATGACTAAAACTAAGAATATGGTTTTGGTGTGTGGGAGGATGGAAGTTTTCTTGGTTTGAAAGAAGCATGCATGAAGTAAATACTAGCATTGTATTGGGGTAAGTAGAGTATCAGACCAGATTTTGGAGGTGGAGAAAGGGGAGAATCCGGTTTAGTGGTTTGGTAAATGGATATTGATGCTAAGAAACCATAAGAGGATGGGCAAATTGTGAACTAAATTGTGGTGATTCTCCTCTCTACTGGAAGTTTAAATACCAGAGATTAAAGGTTGGTTAGAAAAAATCCAGGCATATATTTGAGATAAAAGGTACTGCAGATGCTGGAGAATCCGAGATAATGAGGCGTGGGGCTGGATGAACACAGCAGGCCAAGTAGCATCATAGGAGCCGGAAAACTTGACGTTTCGGGCCTAGACTGATGAAGGGTCTAGGCCCTAAACATCAAGTTTTCCGGCTCCTATGATGCTGCTTGGCCTGCTGTGTTCATCCAGCCCCACGCCTTGTTATCCAGGCATATATTTAGCAGTTTACTTCTCCTTTCAAAACTCCAGTGCATGGATGACTCCCTAATGAGCTTAATCAACCTGTTCAGAGATGCTAGTAAACACCTCACAGGTATGACCTAATTCTGGGTCTTCTGCTCTAGAGGTTGTGACACTACTACTGCCAAATAAGCCCCATAATTATTTTATGAATCCAGTGAAGTTCTCACCTTTTTAATTGATCTAACACCAGCCCTTCTCATTCCATTTGGTCTTAGCATCAGTGACCCACACTACTGGATAATATAAGAACTAGGAGTAGGCAATTCAGCCCCTCAAGCCTGCTCCACCAATTACTACAACCATTGCTGGTCTCTCATTAGCATCAATCTACTCTCTGCCCACTCTGTAACCCTTGACCCATTACTAATCTGTCTCCTCCAAAACCGCCATGTTTATGGATGTTAAATGTAGGAGGTCATTTGGGGGAAAATAAGCCTGATTGGTCAGTTGAAAATCAGGACTATTAATGCCTCCTTGATTTATAAAGTGCAGAACAAGGGTGAATCACGTGATGTGGAATTTCATGACCATTCTAGAGGAATATTTCTTGGACAATTTCTCCCTTTACTAGCCCACAAAACCTGGGCAGCCTGCAGCAGAACAGATGGGATCACTTATCTTGGAAAAATAAGTGTTTTGCCTAAAAGTATCGGTACAGTTGCATTCGTTATGTTACGGGAAATGAGTGGTGGGAAACAGGGATTTCAGTGATTTTTAACAATTGTGCATCTTCTCACTTAGTATGCATAATGGAAATGGCAAGTACTTGAATGACTAAAGTGCCTTTCATGGCTTCTGGGTATCCAAAATGCTTTAACTAGATTAGTGTATATTTCCAAAAAGCAGAGCCCAACACCCATGTAGTCGTATCAGCACACATTTAAACAGTATGTAGAGGGACATGCATTAATGATTTGTCAATGCTCTCAGTTAAATGCTGTGCAACTGAAATTCTAGTTCACAGAAGTTCAGTGACCTTCGATGGACATTGAATTCCTAGGCTGATTTTTAACTGTTGAAGGGTCACTGCTAGAATTAAGCTCTCAATAGAAGAATTTTTGTATAGAGACTCTGCGTTGAGAAATTGTGGGCTGGTGTGTTATACTTAGAATATTTGGGTGAGGGGGGAGAAAACATGAACTAGTGAGAAGCAGGAGGTACTTGTCTTATCAAATTTAAGTCGGGCTTCAAAGTTTTTTTTTTTTTTTTTTTTTTTGTTTTTTTTGTCTTTTGATGCTTTGGTTTATGAAATACTGAAGGAAAAATAATGTCCAAAGTCCACTTTCTATATTGACATCCAACATCATCAACTTGATGTTCAATAGGTTTTTGCTTGTTTGCCATCCAAGAGGATCAGATTTTAGATCTAAATTTGAGGAATATTATGTTGCAAACTGCACCATTTTATACAGTTAAGACAACTTGTGATGAAGTCATTTGATCTAAACTTGCTGCTCCAATTTTGATGCTTCGACACAATTTTAGCTCTCGGTTTCACTGCAGAAGTAATAATTTGTTTTTGGATGATACATCCATATTCTTTATCTTCTATAATCGGTTGTGATTTTTCTTTTTGGAGAACTTGACTGCTTTGAGACTTCAAAGAATTTTGCCATAAAATAGTCACACCTTGAATTAGAAGTTTTTTTTCCCCCAAAAACAAATGGTCTAAAACCAAATTTGAGAAGGTTTATTAATGCTGTATTGGCTATTGGGAAAATAAGAATTTGGAAAATCCCAAAAAGATGCAACAGTGACAAAGATGGGCAAAGGGGGACAAAGTTTGGTGGGGAGTGTTTGTGTAGCTTAAGGGTTAATCTAGAAACTAGGAGCAAGAGCATACATCCATCCTTCTGCTCAACCATTCAATGAAATCGTAGCTAATCATTCAACTCAGTATCCTGTTCCTGCTTTCTCCACATAACCTTAGAACCCTTTAGCCCCAAAACTATATCTAATTCCTTAAAAACATTCCATATTTTGACCTCAACCACTTTGTGGTAGAGAATTCCACAGACTCACTACTATCTTTCTCCAGGTGAAGAATTTTCTCATCTTGGTCCTACAATGCCCAATCCTTATCCTTGAACTGCCCCCTGGTTCTGGACTCCCCAGTCATCAGCAACATTTTTCAATTATCCTGTCCAGCCCTGTGCAAATTTTATGGGTTTGAGATTTCTCCTCATTCTTCTGAACCATAGATCTCAAATAAATAACTCCATAGGAATATACACAGTCACAGGATGGGTACCAAATTTAGCTTTTTTTAAAAAAGTCTAAAACAAGTACATGAGAATACAACCTTAAAGGAACTGAGGGGTTTTGTATCCGTGCTAACTTTCAGATTAGAATACTCCCAGGTAAGGGATCTAAATATAGCAGTCATTTGATGTGAAGTAAGATTGTTTTAATTCTGTAATTCTAACAAGGAACTGTGCTTTTACTCTACATTGAACGAATTGCATTTGCCTTATCCTTGTCATGCCCACATTCTGACCTTGCTCTGAGAACACCACTCCCCCTCGGATTGCAAAATTGTTCATAATTAGTCACCGACGATTAAATCTAAAAGTATGCTAAATTCATGTATAAAATGCTTGTTGGAACTTTTTCTTGCAATCATTGTCTTTGTCTTTGGTTTAGCACGAGACTATAATCTTGCATTGGCTTCCATGTGGAAGCATAGAACATTAATCATTTCACCATTGTAAGAGATTTGGGGAAGTCATGACATTTTTTTTTTGAAAAGGTAGCATTTTGGTTACATGTTTGCAATTTAATGGTAAGGAAGAAAGAGCAGTCAAATTAAATCATGATAATGGAATCCTTTTTTATAGTTTGCATTTAAATGGAGTTGATCTGTTCGCATGCTTTTAGATTAAGTGCAGGTCTATTGCAGTTTTCTTGGTTGTGCTAATTGGTGTCCTTGATCACAATCATAGGAATGTCTTGAAGTGGAAAAACTGCTTTTAAATCTATAGGTGGGATTAAAGTTTTTAAGGGTGTCTTTTTTTTTCTCTCTAAATGACACTTCTATTGGATGTATTAGCTTTTGAATTTGCCTGTTTTGTTTTTAGGCAGAACTGGAACAATGGTCTGTACCTGGCTGATTGACAGTGATCAATTTGAGAATGCAAAGGTAAACTCATTTTGCTTTTTGTTTAAGACACCTTTGTATATCAATATTTAGTCCACTTGTATAGATGTCTTAATATGGATAATACAAGATGTGATATGTACGAACTGTAATTATGTAATTTTTTTTTTCTCTTTGCTAGGAAAGCTTAGACTACTTTGGAGAAAGGAGAACTGACACAAGTGTCAGTTCAAAATTTCAAGGAGTGGAAACTCCTTCCCAGGTAATGATAAAATAACAATCTTGTTATTTACAATGACACACCCTACTTTGGACAATGGCTATTACTACTTGCTAAATGTCTGGAATTTTACATGTTCATCTGTTATATACCAACCATCCCTTGATCTTGATCTTGATTACTTCTTTTATATCAAGTCAATATGTGTATCATTTAACTGCATCTTCCTTGGCAGTTTGAAGATTGAAACATATATTGAGGGTGCTCTTAACCAGGTTTGGATACAGCTATGCTAAGTTATTGAAATTTCTGACTACTTTAATTGTGCAGCAGTTTTATTACTGAACAATCTATATGAAAAATGGTAGCATAATATGGCACACAGTGTGATTTTTCTGTGGACTTTTAACAAGTTTACATGGCAGTTTAACGAGGTTGCTTGTAAAGACTGTGTCCTGAAGTGTAGTGTTAAACATTTTTTTTTCTTTGCCTTTTTATAGAGCAGATATGTTGGATATTATGAAGTCATGAAAAATGAGTACAAACGCCAAACTCCTCCACAGAAGAAGCTAAAAATGAAAAGCATTAGAATCTATTCCATTCACGGTGAGCTACTTTTAAATACAATACTTTCTTTTTAGCAGACATTTTCTATTTGGTTTGGTTAATGCCTTCAAGATAGGGATTCTGAAGCACTTTTGCTATTTGATCATTACCTATGATTTGAAGTTTTGGTGCAACTATCAGGTATCCATATCTATTCTCTTATATGTAACTGAATTCTGTTAATTGAATTATGTACAAGTTATGAAACTTTATTGAAATCCTTTTATCTGAGCACTTCATTTCAGTCCTGCCTTTAAAAACAGTGATACTTTAAAAATTAACTTAAATGTTTCAACAACAACGTCTGCAATGAAATCTTAAATCTGACTTTTTACATTCCCAATCAAGTGGTTGCAGACTATTTTTAGTTCTGTCTTTATAACCATTCCCTATTTAGAATCTGGATGAAAACAGGGATGCTTTGATCCTAAGCACAAGTCCACACTCTTCATGCCAGCTGCATATGGAGTACTGCCTTGTTCGAGATGTTGTCTGTTAGATGAAATGGAAAACTAACACTGTGCTAGAGAACATGCAACTCTTAGTATGAATTTAGTAAAGCAGTATTTGGCAGAATCTTGTTGTGTGCAAATGACTGCCACATTCACCTACAAAATGGCATGTATTCTCATATTGTTATTCATATGTGAAGTACTTAGGGACATTTTACAAGAAGGCACAAGGTCCCAAAATAAACATGGGTACAAAGCAAATTATGACTTCTGATTTAAGTGCATGCATCATATCAAACATTTTAAATTTTTTTTTTTTCTAATCTTTCCACTCTTTATGCGGGGGAATTTTTTTCCATTCCCTGACTTAGCTTCTCTATTGGTTCAAATGCATTTCATCACTTCCTTTTTATCTGGTAAATATTATTATCTCAGTTGAGTGGTTGACTATGTGGGAATATTCTTGCTTGAGGTAATAAGTTGACAATTCAAGCCAGGGCTCAGGACCTAAACACCAGTCTGTGCTGTTTCTTCAAGCTCTTGCACTGAGAGAATGATGTTTTGTTTTGTTTTGTTTTGTTTTTCCATTTGAATAAATGTAAGGTTTTCTTCTCGGTAAAGAGACTGTGCTACAAGAAAAGACTTCATATACCCTTTGCTCAAATGAATCTCTCAAACAAGACCGTCAATTTGATTAAATTACCGTATACTACCTCTGGTGTTTATGGCAGGGTGCAAATTGGCTGCAGTTGTCTGACTAAATTTCAGAGTAATCCATTTTGAAGCACTGTGACTGGTTATCAAAACATTTTTCATTTTAATAATCTTCCATCTGGTTGGTCTAGCTGTGCAATTCTGGGTAAAAAGCAAGAGATCCTGTAATGATGTAAATTACATTTGTGGCTGGGAGCCACCTCTTTTGAAGCATTTAAAATCAACATTTGAAATTCAAAAGATTTTAAGCCGTGCATTTAAATAGTGTTACATATTACATCTTGGACTTCCTGAAGTGTTTGATAATCATTCAATTTTTTTTGGATGTAGTCACTCTCTCTTCATGTAAGAAGCACACAGTGATGCACAGACCACTCTTCTGTAAAACAACATAGTGGTGATGACTTTTTTAATTAAATGATGATGGTTAGGGAGTAAATATTGGCCATTACACAGGTGAATTTCCCTACTACTAATCATCAAAGTAGTGTCCTGAAATCTTTTCTCTCTCTCTCAGGCCACATGTCAAATCTCTGAAGGGCAATGTATCCAGTAGTGTAAAGGTTAAAGCCTCCATAGTCCCAGAGTACTACTGGGCTCTGCTCCCACTAGACAGAGACCATGGTGGTGGTATCCAGTATTGTAACACTTCCTCAAGTGGTGCACTAAAATACTTGCAGTTGAGAAGTGGAAGTGTAATAAGATATCCAATGTCAGAAGCTGATTTAGAGTGGAAGGATTTAACAGCGATGCAAGACTTGTTAGGATAAAACTGCAAGGTCATTCCTGCAATACTTCCTCTATTCTAATAGATTGTGCTGGTGGCTAAATGGCTGTTTAATATTTTGTTCATTTTATGATGACTACCAATCCACATGATTTCAGTCAGTTACTTAATCTTTAGGTAGTTGTGGTGCTTAACATACAGGTTTTGAATTTTCTGTATCTGGATGCAATACTCCAATGCAGAATACAACATATCCTTGGGGCCAATCTGGACTCCAGTTTCATTGGTGAGGGATAAAACCTGAAACAATCCACCCTGCATTTTTTTATAAATCAGTCATGAAAATAATCTCCAAATATAATATTACATGTCTCTTGAATTTTTCAAACCTGAAACTATTGATATTTTGCATATGGATTTTTAAGAACTAAAAATCTGTTCACATTACTCCACACAGGAGTTGGCCGTAACAATGGGAGTGACCTGAAAGTTGAAATTATTGTCAAGAAGGTGCTCGTATTTCAGTGTGTTTGTGCAACACAGGAAAACTGCAAGGTAAAACCTACAATAATAACCAAAACTCAGGAAAGTTTTTGGGATCCATCTTGTTCCAAATAGCTCATTAATTCTATTAAAATGCCTTCATTTTCTGTGCAGGTGAGGAGTTTAAGTTAAATTAACCTGCTGTTCTGTGTGTGTGTGTGGGGGTTTCATCAGGTCGCTCAGCTGCTGATCACCGTCTTACAGCTTTGGTCCAAATGGGGGTCAGAGTTGAGCTTGGAAGTGAGAGTGCCTGCCCTTGACTTAAATGTTTGATTTGTGGTGTCAAGGAGCCCAAAACGTTGATGGGAATCGGCGCAGGCTGTCCACCAGTTGGAGTCATATCTATGTCCTGAGGAAGATGGCCAGAGTTGTTTTGAGGTCAATCGTCTCAGCCCCAGGGCATCTCTGCATGAGTACCTCCCCAGGGTAGTTTCTTAACCATCAATGTTTCATTAATTACTTGCCTCTATCATATACAAGACTGGGGATATTTCCGTGCATCATGATTTGTTTGATTCATAACTGTTTAGGTACTGAAGCAGTCAATGTCTGTATGCAGCTAGACTGGGCAACATTAAGGCTATTTAGCATAAATGTTACTTGCCACAAGTGCCAGCCAGTAGCAACCTCCAATGAGTAAATCTGATCCTCTCCCCTTGACGTGAGTGGTACAGTGGTTAGCACAGCTGCTTCAACAGTAGGGACCAGGGTTCAAGCCTGGCCTTGGGTGACTGTAGAGTTTGCATGTACTCCCTGTGCCTGCGTGAGGTTTCCACTGGGTGCTCCGATTTCCTCCCACAGTCCAAAGATGTGCAAGTTAGGTGGATTGGTCGTGCTAAATTGCCAGTAGTATCCAGGGATGTGCAGGCTATTGGATTAGCTGTGGTAAATGCAGGGTATGGGGATAGGGGAGGGACTGGGTCTGAATGGGATGCTCTTTTTGAGATTGGTGCAGACTCGATGGGCTGAATAACCTCTTTCTGTACTATAGGGAATCTACGACACGAAATTGCGTTACTGTTGTTGAGTTCTTTCAATTCTCCAATCACCGTGGTGACCACCAGAAACTGAACTTGTCCAGCCATACAGTTACTGTGTTGTAGGATGCTAGGATTTCTGAGGCTGGTAACTGAACTTCTGACTCAAAGCCTGTCACCCACCTAAAATAAGACACCATTCAGGAGTGTGATGGGATACTCTAGTTGTCTTGAGTGCTGCTGCAACAATACTCTGTAACTGAACACTGTCCAGGACACAGCAGTCTGTTTGCCACCTATTCATCACCGTCTTAAAAATTAACACTGCTGCCACTGTGCAGCATTGTGTACCATTATAAAAGTTCACTGGGTCCACCTGCACAAAGCTCTCTTGATAGTACCTTCCACAGCTGCAGTCTCTACCAGCCAGATGAAATGCAGCAAATGTGTGGCTAAACCGCTGCCTGGAAGTTCATCACCAAGCCTCAGACCATCCTGATTGGAAATTTGCCACTGTTCTTCACTGTTTACTGGGCCAAAATACAAGAACTGCTCCCCTCTTTCCCCCCCCCCCCCCCCACCTTTGAATAGCACTCTAGGTATACCTACACCCCAAGGGCTGCAATGGTTTGGGAAGGCAGCTCACCAGCACCACCTCCATGGGCAATTAGAGATGGGCACTAAATTTCTGGCCTGGGCAGAACTACCCATACCCTATGAAAATGTCAATTCATAAATTCCTCTTCAGAAAAAGGGTCCCGACCCGAAACGTTAGCTTTCCTGCTCCTCTGATGCTGCCTGGCCTGCTGTGTTCCTCTAGCTCCGTACTGTTATCTCCAGACTCCAGCATCGGCAGTTCTTACTATCTCTCAATTCATAAATGTTTGGCTTGTATTTTTACTCTTAATTTTAATCACAAATTTGATCTAACATACTAAGGATGACAACCAATTTAAATGTGGAAAATTTACTGTGTGATGGTCTTCCCGTGAGCGTGTTCAACATGGTGCTAGCTTTAGCTGGCAAATCCACACTCTGGCCAGAACAATTCTCAATGGGCAAAACTTACAGTATCACCTAGATCCTGAGAAATTGGGAGTAGACTGTCTGTCTGTTTTTTTTGAGTTGCCATAGTCATTGCATTGAGGATGTTCCATCGTGGTCTTGTGAATTTAAAGATTAGCATCCAGTAATAATGAAGGAATTGTGGCATGTTGTCCATGATGGGGTGGTGCGAGACCTGATGCGCAGCTTGGACTATGTGTAGACAAGGCTGCTCTTTTATTGCATGGTTGGAGAAGTCAAGGGACTGATGAATGCCACTAACACTGAAGTTAACAGGCAGAAAAAGACCTTTTGGGCTATTGAGCCTCTCCCACATCACGATTCCAAAAATCGTCAGTTACTTCCTTCCCACCTCAAGTCCCAAAATCATAAAATCACTTGCAGAGGCACAGGAAGTATATCAAGGCCAGTACATGTTGCTCAGTTTTAAAAGCTTTTTTGAGCCACTTAGTGCAGTGTGTGTGCTCCGCCCCAGTGCTGTGGCCAGTCCAATAAGCTTTTGATCGAAACAAGGCATTTATTATTGGAGTCGCAACTCGTGAAAATGCCCTGTTAAGAATCTTAAGGGCTGCCTTTGAGATGTCTGAGCTGAGAACAACCCCACTCTCTTGCTGTTGGAGGATTGGCTGACTGACATGAGCAGTTGAGGACTCTGGGCTATATTCCAAGGAGTTTAGAAGGATGAGGGGGGAATCTTATTAAAACTTATAGAATATGGAGTGGACGTGAAGATGTTTCCACTAGTAGGAGAGATTAGGACCGGAGGGCACGGCCTCAGTGAAGAGGTGATCCTTTATAACTGAGAGGAGGAATTTCTGCAGCCAGAGGGTAGTGAATCTGTGGAAATCATTGCCGCAGAAGGCTGTGGACGTCAAGTTATTGATTGTATTTAAGACCAAAGTGTTCTTGATTAGAAAGGCTATCAAGAGTTACAAGGACAAGGCAGTGATCGAACGGTCAAGCAGACCCAGTGGGCCTGAATAGCCTATTTCTGTTCCTGTATCTCAATGGGGAGATGATCATTTGTTTGGCATTTAGGCAGCATGTAACACTAATGCCATACATGCATCCAAATCTGATTGTCCCTTTGCATGCAAGCACAGACTAGCTCAGTATCTGAGCAGTTGCAAATAAAATGGAACAAGTAAACATCCCACTCCTGGCTTTATCAAGGGCAGGCCAGTGAGTCAGCTGAAGGTGGTTCGTCCTAGGACACTACCCTTGTTTCCAGTGGAGTTCTAGGGGGAGACAATGGCCTATGGTATTTATTGCTGTACTTAATATTGAGATTAATTTTCTGGGGACCCAGGATCAAATCCCACCATGGCAGATGGTGCAATTTGAATTTGATAAAAATCTGGAATTACTGATTGTTGGGAAAAACCCACTGGATTCACTAATTACTTTCGGGGAAGGAAACTGTTGTCCTTACCTGGTCTGGTGACTGCAGATCACATAGCTATGTAGTTGACTCTTAACTGGCCTCTGGGAAATAATGGTTGGGCAATAAATGCTGGTCCAGCCAGTGATTAAAAAGTTTGGAAGAATAAAGGGTGACTTGATTTAAATATTCAAGATCCTGAATGGTTTGGACAAGTTGGACATGAAAAGGATGTTTCTTCTTTCGAGTGAATCCAAAACTACAGTGTTTCAAACTTGGAGGTATTTTAAAAAAGACTGTGTATAACTTTGGAATTCTGCCTGAAGATAGTGGAGGCAAGTCACTAAATATTTTTTGATAGAGGGACACAGATTGTTCAGCAAAGGAATGGAAGGTTGGGGATAGATGGGAATGTGCAATTTTAAATCCTCAGATCAATGATCCCATTTAATGGAGCAGGCTTGATGGGCAGAATGGTGTACTACCCCTGTTTCCTAGGTCTATAAGCAAAAGTGACAGTCGTGGCTTCCAGCTTGAACATCTCCAAGTCTGATCTCATTTTCAAGTTCAGAAGCATTTGAAATTTAGAAGGTGGAAAGTTCCTATATTTTTGTAGTGCCTATTGCATTAAAGGGAAGAAAGTATTCAGCTTTTCAATGAAGTTCCTCACTCAAGTTTTTAATGTGCAGATTTGGGATTCATGTTAAAACTTCAGTCTGCCAGAGGAATGGAGACAAGTAAGGATCAGAAAACTTAACAATTACACGGCAGAGGGAGAAGAAAGCTGTAACAAACTCACTCTAACAGCACAATAGACTGCAGCAGTTGAAGAAAGTAACTGCTGCTCCTGCCAACAATGCCCGCAGAACCACAAACCTTTTTTTAAAAAAAAAACTGACTGCAGGATGATTTATTTCATAACGTCTGTAACCCATGGAACAGGAGGAAAGGGGTTGTTGAGGGGATTGGATGAATGGGCATAATTTTAAGATGCCATTCCTGAAAGTAAGGCACCATATGGAAGAGGAAAAAAGGATGAAAAGAGTTCCCTCTGAAGGGGTTGTTACGCACATGGTGGCCTGACTTGTATCCAGTATGATGAGATTTTTTGGTTTTGAATTTCTGCAGAGCTTTCCTTAAAATAGCCGCTTTTGTTTCAAAACCACAGCAAAATAGTTTAAAGAATATCATCCAAGATCATCTTGCATTGTTTGTTTTTTTTTTTGGTTGCATTTTTTTTTTGTTCACTTGTCAGCCAGAGGACACCACTTATTCCTGTCACTCCAGTGGAGGTGTGTCAAAGTATGCATATTCACCTCTGACTTCTGTCTGCCTACCTGTGCTGTTCTGCACCACCTGAAGATTGATTAAATATCTCTAGATCTTACATGAGGAAAGCCTACTCTTGCAAATTGTTGTCAGTTTTCAATGTTTAGCACCGTTTTTGTATTTCATTTTTTAAAAGTTATGAATGCATTTGGTAACTACTGTCCCTAGTTACATTGTAAAATTTATTTGTACAGCTATTCTTTGATGCTGGGAGTAACTCTGCAATAATTAGCTTGGAGAATGGTCCTGAAGTGAGTGGTGATGTTAAAGTCAGATTTGAGTCTAGTGGGGTAAGTCTCTCTCTACTCTTTTTTTTTTTTTACAATTCTTAAAAATAAATGCATCGTAATTGCTTAAACAATTCTTAAATTAATTTTTTTTTCCTATCCAGGGCCTCCCTAAAGGTTATGACGACTGTCCATTCTACTTCTGGTTCAACACATCTTTCATTGTAAATAATAGGTACAGTTGAATTAGTTTTAAGGATAGTTTTAAGAATCTGTTGAAGGAGGCAAAAGACCAACACGTTAACTATTGCCTCATTTAGATCCAGTATGTAGTGGTTTATACTTGGTCATGTATCCTATTTAAATCACTTGAAATTTCTTTACCAGATAACAGGCTTGATGTTTTTAGAATTCTTATCCATGATTATGCTGGACAGAAAGACATTTGCATTCAACAATCCTCTTATCTAGCTAAAAGATAGTGGTGTTTTGAGAAGACTTCGTATAGCCTTCAAATAATCTAGTGGTGTTTTAGTTAAAGTCTTTTGTCCATTGGTACCTGGTTTCCTCCAACTTACAAGTGGGTTTGTGGGTGAGGTGAAATGGGAAGAGAAATAAAGAAACTGAACTACATTGACATCTTGGTACACTGAAGGGGGAAAGATTGCAAAAACTTCACCCAATTGTCTCATGACTGTGTCTGTCTTCATAATCTACTCTATCTTGGACTACACATACCTGAAATCAAGCCTCAGGCCACTTTTTTGCTACAATATTCCAACCCAAATTTCATGTGTTGGGGGACTTTAGCTACAATATTGGATGCAAAAGTGAAATCATGACCATAGTACAGGTGTGCAATAATCTGTTCTGTGGTGTTGATTTTGATAGGTGAGTTGCTATTGGTTTGAATTTAAGATTACTGTTTTATTAAAATACAGGTGTCAGCTGACTTCTTCAGACAGGTAAAGGACAATTTAAGTCGGAAAAGTTAAGTCTGTGTTGTCCCTGTTTTACAACTTTAAGTACATCTTTACCAATCGTCCAATGCGATTCTGAAATCACCCTTTTCAGAATTGCCAACCACTGGATCACTTCTTTATTTTTCCAGATTCTTAATAAAAAGTCTGAACTTGTATCAAAAAAAATCAAATTGTCAGCACTCTGAGTTGATCAATATTAGATTTACATTGCAGCTAAATCTATATCAGACAACTATTTCCTGTTTCCACTTTTTATGGTCTCCAGAGTTTTGACATTAGCGGCTAATGTAAACTGGTAATTTTTTTTCTTTTTCTGAAATGGCTTTTCTTTTCAAATTTGTCTAGGCTCTACTTGTCTAGAGATGAACTTGACAACCCACACAAACCAAAAACCTGGAAAATCTACAGCGAAAAATTTGCAGTGGAGGTGAATTTTGATGATCCTGATTCCAGTTAAGCTAATGCCACCTCAGGAACAGAATGGGTATAGAATGATTCCAGGCAGTTTATAATGTAAATATTGTATTGGGAGTCTGGTACTGCCTTCATGGGGGGGAAAATATGTGGGAACTTCTACTTGCTGCAAGATATTCATGTTAAGTACTTCAGACTTTTTGTAACTAAAGGAAAAACTGTTGGAAAATGGTCATAAATAGTCGTCATTCTGGTGCTGCAGGCCACCCTCCTCTTCACCACAACCCCTTTCCAGCCCATTTTTCCTTGGAGAGTTGCCAGTGTTGTAAGTGTTGTATTTACCTCATCGGAAAGAGGGTGTGATTATCAGTTATCCCAGGACTGGATTAGTTTTGATATTTTTTACTTCATAAAAACTGTTGTGGCATTTTTATCGCCAGAAGAGACATGAGCTATCAGCAATGTGATGTCAGGGCTAATAAAAGCCATTCCCCTGCACTCCCTACTCTGACATTCTATGATTTGTTGAAATGATTTGTCCTTTCAGTGATATTTCAGTAGCCTGATAATGTATTGAAACATAGTTGTGCAGTATTGAATTGTGCCACTGAAACACTTAGATACTTGTGTTCTTCAGATGAAAGGCTCCAACCACATATAGCACTGCACTGTGGGAGGGAAGGGAGCAAAAGAGACTTGTACAGCACGGGCATTAATGTAATTATCCTATTGATACTCAAGTGATCTGACTGTTCATATCTGCTTAAAATGAAGTGGCTCTTCTGTATGTTACAAAACCTTAAGCCTAGATCACTTCCAATTGAATTTGTGCACACTTCATGTTTTGATATGAAACTTGAATATTACCACACATACTTGAACTACATATTTAGTGATGTTTGTTTAACTATTAAATGTCAGTGGTTATCAAATGCATCTATCACCGAATCCATTTGTGTAGAGTTCTTGAAACTTTCTTCAATAAATAGTAAAATACTGACTTCCTACTTTTGGGATTCCTCCTAGCAATTGTTACTAGTAGCAAGTAATGTTTGACACTTTCCTGTGAATAGAATTGACTTGTGATACTGTAACTTGATAATGTTTACAGAAGGGTAAAAGGATCCAGTTCCTGCTCTTTTCCTACATATAAGTAGATGCAACATTTGGGAAGTAGGACAAGTACAATAGGTATGTGCACTTTTTTTGAAATGAAGTGACGTAGTTGTGTTTTTTAAAATATAAAGCATCATGCTTGTAATAACTGCATAAGAGCTTTGCAGTGGAAATGCCAATATGCATCTAATATCCTCTTAGGTCTACAAATATTAATGCCATTGGAGCCCCAGTCTAATGCAATACCTTTTCAAAAATAATATAACATACACCAGGCCCTAGAAGCATTTGTTTTATTCTGCTTTAAATGGCACATGCTCCTGACAATAGGGCAATGAGGAAAGGTCACTTGGCTGGTTGTTAGAAGTAGATGCTTAGCTTATTATCTACTCTCCCCTTATTCCCCTCTTTAAAAGAAATAAGTCAGCACCACTTTCCCAATATCACATCAAGCAGAAATGGAATGTCAAATGCCTTTAGCTGACTTTTTTTTAGAAAAGGATGCAGCTTTAAAGTTCAGTTTGCAACACTGAATTTGCATAAGTTATTGGTGTTGATTTATTTTCCTGGAAACTTGGAACACCATTTTGAATTTAAGAATACATTACAAATTTGGCAATAATTAAGTTAGGCTACTTTTGAAAGACCCACAAAATTTTTGTACCTAATAAGCATCCTACCATGTACCGTATCAAATATCCAGTTTTACATTACAGATAGTCCTAAATTGACTTTTTGCAGCATAATCAAATTCTTGGGAGTAAGGCTTCAATCATTCTTAGAATACACATCAGTCACTCATGTAATCCATCATAGTTTTTCTACTCAGTTCATAGGCCAAAAATAATGCACCATTGGCAGGAAATGCACGTATCATTGTTGGTGTTAATCCAGAGTATATTGCTTTCAAGCCTGTATGGAAATGAAAATGAAATGTTAGAACCATTTCAATGTTGAAGCATAGTAATAAATGGATATATGCCCTATTCACAGTACAGCAAGTTTCTTTCTCACAAAGCATTAACTCTAATTTTTTTTTTTGAAATTCTCCTACTTAACCAAATGGATTTACCAGTCTCCTATTGAATGGCTAAACTGAGCATAGATGCTAATTTTGGATTTTCTATCTGTGCCAGATTCACACTTAGCAAGCTGGGGACAAAATATATACAAAGCTTATGTTGGAGTAACTACTGTAAATTCCAATCTATTTGGAATTTAACTAGTGCCCCTCAAAGTGCTTTTACAAGGCTAATTACTACTAAAATGTAGGCACTATTGTAATGTAGGAGAATAAGCAAGATGTCACAATCAATGACCAAAAGTGACCAGATGATCTGGTTTGGGTGTTGATCCAGCGGATGCTATTTTGTTTTAAGGATCCATGCATCAAAGTAGTTTTTAATTCAGCATTTTCTGAAGCATGTCTTGCCCTTGATTTTTCTATTCCAAAATGAAACTATGCCCAGCTCAAAGTGTATGTAAAATGTTCAAACACTGCTTTGCCAGAAACAGTGTGGACTACAGTCATTTTAATCTGCTGGTTGTCTAAATCCTGATCTGCACTACAGCTCCTCTAAGTATAATAGTTCTGAAATCTAGTTTAAGCATCATATATGCTGACGTAGAAATCAAACTTGCCTCCATCTTTGCAAGTTATTACTTTGTTTCTGATAACCCAGTCAATTTAACGGAGGATACTACCACTCAAAAGGATGCAACAATGGCAACGTTGTAGATTTTTTTTTTTAAAAAAAAAGTGCTAATCCTAGGAGCTTGCTCAGCAAGGTAGTAGAATGAGATCTCCCTCCTGGCTATGCAATTGCTGACTCAAGTTTTTTTTCCTCTCACGTTTCCAGTATGACTGACAGTTTGCCTCAACAGCCATTTGTACATATTTCACCCTTTCAATTTGTGATTCTAGTTTTATACGTACGTGCTTGTGGGGGGAAAAAAATCTCAATTTTCAGAAGACTTCTAGACTCTTAAGTTGGTCTTTAACTCTCTTGCAGTGAGTTGCAATATTTATGCAGTGACTGCCTTTATTTGCACTTTCTCCATGATGTAGTGCTGTTGTGCAAGCTTGTGCGTTTGTGCAGTAGTCTAATGTTTTTGCAGGTGAATCATTTACAAGTTTCTGCATATCTGAATCCATTTAAGTCTTTGCTTAAATACTTAACTAGTATTCCGAAATGACTTGACTGTTTGTTTTATTATTAACATGCACTTCTCTCATCTGACTGTTTTTTCATAACTCTGATAATCTAATATTTGTCAGAGGGGGAAATCTAGCACAGTTTATTTTAGTCTGTATAATACATTATGGATAGGCAAAAGATTTAATAGTAGAGCTTGTCCTGTTGGTTGTCTAAGATCTGCACAAAATATGCAACAAGCTAGGTTCCAAGTTTTGTTCATTACAAACAGCTGTAACAAACTACTGGGTGGGTACAATTTTATTAGGGACAAGAGATTCCCTTTCTACAGAAGTAGAATTGGGCCACCATAACTTGTTAGCGTCAGTTAAAGATGTTTGCCTAGAGATGCATCACCCCCACAGCTGTCTCTCTCTGTCTCCATCATGCTTAATCCTTGCCAACACTGCTAGTTCTACAATTCTGAATACCATGGATTGACTGTGCCCTCTCTGACAGTTTGGGTGGGTAGTATTAAACTACACTATTAAGATTCTCTGCCTAGTAGGAAACTCCTGTTCTGCACAATATTTTCTTTTGTATGAAATCTGTTTTGCACATGCAATTGACTGTTGCTATCTGTCATTTAGCAATGGAATAATAAATCAGAGGGAAAGGGTGAATATTAACCATATGTTTTTTATTAGCAAGACCCATCTTACCTTCCTTCATGAAAATATTTCTGAAAGTACTAAAGAAACCAGCCTGCTGGCCTGCCATTGAGAGGACCTGTATACGAGATTTTACACAGTCGATTGGATAAACAGCAATCCACAAACAGGCACCTCCAAAACCACCACTCACCATCAAGGGAATAGGACCTTTTATGAAACAGAATTAGAGCCAGTTAACTTGTAGCATCGTCAAATCAAATCTTCATTCATGTTAAGAATTTCACTATGCTGATTATTAGTACAATTTTTACACCTTGGAAACTTTATGCAAATTGATCCAAATTAACATTATCTAAAGTTTGAGTAGATCTGTAGCTTGGCTTGTGGACGTTGAGGTTGGTTGGTTTGTTGTTTTGCAAAACAACAAACCAGCTTGGTAAGCCAACCAACCTCAAATTAACATTATGGAATTTCTCAACTGTATTTGCACCTTTTGATAAATTAGTGTACATGCAACTGCACAAGTGGCATAGTACTTCCTGAAAAGGGATTGATAAGCTGGTGAATTATTCCAGTGGGCTGCCTGCTATCTGTTTCTCTGCATAGCTAGGAACGGGTAGAGAATGCTGGCCTTAAATTTTCTCACACCCTATGAATTCAACGAATCCCAATTATAGAATGGTTACAGATCATTTGACTGATTTGTGCCCATGCTCAAACAGCAATTCACCTATTTGCACTTTCCCATCTCTTTAGAAAATTAGAGGTTCTGGAGAGAATTGAGGTAATTCCTTCCATCACACTTTAGGCAGTGCATTCAAGATTCAAACCACTAACTGCGTAGAAGCTTCCCCTTCCGTCAATTCTGTTACCAGGGCCTAGTCTCTCCAGATCCCTCGTGATTATGAACAAAATCCCTAAAGAAAACACGCCCAGGTTCTCTGAACTATCCCATTAACTGAAGTTCCTTGTTTTGAAACCAGACTTGTCTTTTTCTGCAGCCTCTTACATCTACACACAATACCTGAAGAATGATGCCAAGATTTGTGTGCTCTGCCATTAAATATAGCTGATCTGATTTGAGGTTACAATTTTTACATTCTCCCACCACCCTGATTAATCATTCGTCCCCGCTCGAGGTTCTACCTGCTTCTGCCTTAAAAATATTTAGACTCTGCTCCCACCACCTTTTTTTTCAAAGAATGATCACCCTCAAATTTTGCTTCCTCCCTTTCAAAAAGCAGCAATTTTTTTTTAAAAGAAATATGACCACCACTTCAAGATTTTCACAAGACTATCCTTTCTACAACCCTGTCATGTCTGTTCAGGATCTCATTTCAATCTCTTACTCTCACCTCCTACAGATTCGGCCTAGTCTGACCAATCTTTCCTCATAAATGCAGTGAGAGGGGGCCTTGTCCTATTGGTCTGGTAAACCTCTTGTAAAATTGTCTCAACATATTTAACCCTTTCTTTTTTAGATATGATCAATACTCCACACTGTATTCTGTTTCAGTCTCACCACTGCTATTTTTGTGTTCAATTAGTTGTTAGCTTTCCTAATTGGACACACTACTCCAGGCTAAGCTTTATTTCAAAAAAAATCACAAGTTTGTTGCTTTTGTACTCTCTGCCTCCCTTTTATATAAGCCAAGTTACTTTATAAATTCACAGTATTAGCCAACTTACCCTGCCACCTTCAATTTGTGCACACGTACCCTGGTCCTTCTGCTTCTATATCCCCTTTTACAACTAGCTTTTTAAAAATAGCCTTTCCTTGTTCTTAAAGTACATACTTTGCTGCATTAGACTTCATTACTCTTGCACAATGGCAGAATGTAATGAGTAGATTTTTCTCCTACATTTTCCTTTAGTCTAGAGGGGTTCCACAACACTAACTTTTTATAAAACAAAGATTGAAGGTGTTGGATTTTATTAATTGAATAAAATTACAAATAGGATAAGTAATTGGGAAAATGAACAGCAGTACACGTTCCTATCTCCTTTAAGCTTCGCTGCTCTTTACTCCCTTCAATAGTTGACTAATTAGTTATTGACTAGTGTGATTTTGTACAAAAATGTATTTTGTTGGGTTACTAGTTTTTTTACTCCCACCAGCTGTTAATCCTCCAACTCGTCTGCCATACCGCTGGTGGATTACAACGGTTTGCAGCTAGCCACAGTTGTGCCTAAGCTTAATGCAGTCTACCTTTGGAAAAACTTGCCTTGTATACTTCAGGTAATATACTTTAGGCAATAGCATTGGTGTCTGCTCAGTGCTGGAATCTGCTTGCTCACTTACTGACGACTGAAAATATGTGACCAGTGAAAATACACAGCAGGATTTGGTGATTGAATATATCTCAACCCCAGTGGGAGAAATTTAAATCCTGCAATGATAAAAGGGTACAAAGACCAGAGTTTGTTAATACAGATAGTATTTTGCATCTGCAGCTTGTGTAAACCAAGCCATCACTCTTTACTATTATCCTAAACCAAATTCTTCCTAGAAATTGTGAAAGTCATCCCTTTGGCCTTTTTATGGAGGTAATTTCAACTGTAATTGGCTACTTTACCAGTTAAAAGCATGCAATACACAAGAAAATATTAACATTTATATAGCTTTTTCAGTTAAGTTAAAATTGACATGGCCCTTCCATTTGCAGCTTGCACAAAGCACTAATTGATATGTATTGATTTTTTTTTTTCTGCCCACCCCACAAACTTGGAAAAAGGGTACACATTCAATGCAATTATTTGTCAGATCACACAGTACATTGTCATGATGCCTTACAGAAGAGAAGTGGAAGATTATTGGTCCTTTGTATAAATATGAGTTGGATCATTTTCAGAATTGGGCTATCTTCAACTCTATCCACCGACCTTTTTTTGTTCTTAAAAAGGACAATTCTAGTTTGGCAGGAACCCAAGAAATTTATGTAAATGCATTCCGGAGTTTTTAGCTCCAGAATCACTGGGCAAGATTAAAGGTATGAACTCCTGAGACCTGGCTTGGGATAGGGACTCAAATTACCAGCCAAAAAGCAGTCGAATGGGCTCTCAATTGTCAGAGTTCCTGGATCCCAAACCCTCTAAAGGGACTGCCAACTGTAATAAGTGGCCCTCCCCTTTTCAGAGCCCAGATCAGGATTATAGCCAGGATCCCCAAACTAAAATTATAACAATTTTTAAAGAATGCAAATGGAAAGTGAGCCAATTACAGGTCTTTAGCCTACCACAATGACTCTAGGCACTTTCTTTAGTGGGAAAGCAGGTGCCTGCCAACACTGGACAAAATAGTCACCACTTACCAGAGACCTGGTAAGTTCCCATCTAATCAGCTTCTGCTATGTTCTCATAGAAAAATTTTCGATGTTAGAATCATATGCACCCTCATCTTGGTTGGGGTGTGTGTGTGCACGCGCGCAAAGGATGATCAAAATTTCTGTGTCAGAGTTGTACAGCTACATAATGCCATGGAGGCCTTAGCTAAGGTGATGAATCCAGCTCACTAGTTAATTGCAGGTTCGATTACATGAAAGAAAAGCAAATCAAGGATAGTAAAGAAAATGTTTGGCTTGGTTGCCCACCTCCTTCAGAAGACCTCATTTTCTCTCCTAACACCAGTGGCTGCACCTACTCCAAATGGACTAGAGGTTCAAGGAGATAAACATTACTGCAAGGCCAGCATTATGTCCTTTGAACAAAAAAAATACACGCTACATAGAATTTTGTCTTAACTTTGTCTTTTAAAAAAAGTGGCTTGTTCAGCCACTCAGTATTTAAGAGTTAGTCACGTAGCTGAGAGCCTGAAGTCACGTGTAGTCCAGCCCAGGCCATGTCTAGTAGACTTCTCCTAAAAATAGATTATCATAATGAATAAAAACAAAGTTGCTGGAAAAGCTCAGCCGGTCTAGCAGCATCTGTGAAGGAGAAAACAGAGTTAACATTTCAGGTCCAGTGACCCTTCCTCAGAACTGATGGTGGCTGGGAAAATGTCAGTTTATATGCAGGAAAAAAAAGGGAGGTGGGTGGGATAGGGAGTAAACAATAGGATAGATGTTTTTGATTTTGTTCTTGATTTACAGCATCTGCAGTTCTTTTGGTTTTTATCATAATGAATGATGGTTGAGTTGCCACCATTAGATTTGCTTTTAATTACTAAACTGGTGCTATTACAACTGTCTGCATGCTGATGGTTCCAGAGGATACCAACATTTGAGGGTATTTAGAAACCGACAATAAAAATCTAAACTATATAGAAATAATAATAGGCCAAATTGTTAATTTTTTTTTTTTCCTCACTTCATTATTCCCTGGTGGTTCAATGGGGTAAATCTGCACTTCCACTAACACTAACAATGTAGCAAGTCAGTTTACATCTATATTTATTTGAAACTGATTTTGTGCAGCAATATAAAATTGATGTGCACCTTTTCATTGTTTTTTTTTAATCCCCATATTAAAGAACAAATTTCTTCAGGTTCAGGCTTTGTGAATACATTGTTGTTATGATATTAGTTACTTAAGGAGAAAATCTTTGCTATTGAAAAGTTTGACTCAGTTAGAATTACATTTGATATTTTTATTTTTTTTTAGTTGAAATAAAAGCATATAATACTATGCAAGCTGAAAGTCAGCATAGCTCTAGTCCATGGCAAGAGGTTCTGACAAAAACTCTGCACATGCCAAATCCTTATCACTCCATATTGTTTTGGGTAATTCTGAGGAAAAGAATTCTCATGTACAATGCAGAACAGCCAAAATAACGATTTTCCAATTTTCAAGGCAGAGACTGCAAGCAGTGGTTTTTGAGTTAAGTAGAAGGAGTGGCAAGGAATACATGTGTTAACTAAGGGTTTCCATAAACATGGGGCAGATTTTTGTTGGTGGGTGGGAGTGCACAGTGAAAAAAGAAATGTTAGCATAAACTGGAGGGAAAAGAAGTGCAAGAAAACCACGCTGAGGCACAAAAAGGATGATTACATTTCCCAGTTTCTGTGGATTGTGGAAGGAAAGAATCTGACAGTAAAGGAAGTTAGATCAGGTTTTTTTGATCTGGAAATAAGGGAAGAGAAGTAGCTGTAGAGAGTGACCATAGATATCATATGGGAAAGTAACTGCTGAAAATACAAATATTAAATAACGCTCTTCTGTGCCCAATGATTAAATGAACAAAGCATATTTTCAGTGCATCAATCTTGTGTAAGCACATCAATTCAACTGTGTCTCTAAAGTGCAACACTAATAAAGCTCAACTTTCAATATACGTGAAGATTGGTTATAGCTACTGCAAGGATCTGTAGCACATCTGAAACTTAGTGTCATGTGTCATAAGCTTAAACTTCAAATTAGTTTTAAATGGTCAAGTTTCTTTTTGTGGCCAGAATAAGCTCTTGCTAAATTAGGGTTGGTGTCTGTAGGTGTGGTGGGTAGGGCAAAAACCCCCTCACTTTCATAAAAGCCAACAACTTGGTTTTCTACACTCTTAAGTCTGTTGTTTGATTATTTGCGATTTATCTGCCTATACTTTCCGCAGGATTCTGGAAAAGAGTGGAAATGGAGGGAATACATACAGAAACTGGTAATACTGTGAGACGAAGCACTTGCCAAGGACACTGGGCTCTACAGTCCTGGAACAAAAACATGGGAGCTTCCTCTTAGACTATTCCACCAACAGGTCTAACGTTCGAACACTCAACTGAAAAAGGAAATCTTTGTGCTGTGAGGATACAGCAGGGAAGTGGCTGTTAGTGTATACTATCACTAAATGTTGAGGCAAGGTCGTCACTTCTAAAAACAGTACCTGATCCAAGAGTATTCATTGTAAAAAAATGCAGCAGCAGCATGTTGGCCCTGAATTAGTGATAAATCAAATTTGGTTCCACATTTTTAAAAAAAAGCCCTCTGTTTTAAAACAAAAGAAATCTGTAAAGCAATCTTTAGCATTAGCCTCTTTTTAGGTCAATGGAAGTCTATCTGACAAACTGTAATACCCAATAACCTATTACATGGACTTGCCAGCCTAGTAGTATCGATGAACCTCTTCAGGCCACTGTTTCAAGACACAGCAAAAGGATATGCCCCCTGCAATTTTCATTATTGAAAAGGTGAACTTATCCTACAATGAATTCAAAAGAAGAATGGTGGTGCTCCTTCCAATTTTATGATCGTAATCAACATTGGAAACTATTAGGATAAATGTTAAAATTTGGTTTAAAAATAATGACTGATTTGGTGAATCAGTCACTTTGAAATTCCTGTTACAACAGAAACAGAGTTAAGAAGAACAGCAACCATTTTTTTGGCTTCAGTCTGCTTGTTGCTTGCAATTTTAATCTCTTGCAATAAACAACTCCACTCACACAAACACACCCACCCAAAGCTTGCTTTAGGTACTTACCTAGATCATCTTTGGACCGGCCTCCTCGTGTAAAAATGGTGCGACTGAATTCATAGCCACCAAAGAAAAAAAAGTAGCCAGGCATTTCTCTCATCAATGTGCTCGTCAGACCTTGATACAGGCCAAGAGGACCATCAGTTTTCAAAACACTCTTAATCACTGCCCAAACTGTGCTAAAAAAGGAGAAAAATGTACAAATTGAATTTAGTTAGAATAAGGTTGATGGTTTGCTGTTATGGATACCTACTGCAGAATTCACATGCAGTTTTGTTAAAAAAGTGTTACACAGGAAAACATATATAACATAGTGGTCTAATTCAAGCTCCCAGACCTCTTGCCTCAAATTATACTTAAGGCACCCCCGAGAAGGAAGATCAATGCACTCCCATTGTTGACTCTTTATTCATAGTATTTCATTTTAAATTTTTTTTTAAACCAACCTGTTCAGATAGGTTATGAGACACCTCTGGGATTGGAGGGATTTGAATCTGGACCATCTGACCCAGACAAAGGGACACCACCACTACACGCCAATATAACATTTAATTTATTATCTCGTCTTCCTCAGCTAGGAGACTCTGAACTCCGAAACAGAAGTTGCTGGAAAATCTCAGCAGGTCTAGCAGGATCTGTGGAAAGAAATCAGAGTTCACATTTTGGGTTCAGTGACCCTTCAGAACACAGAGTTCAGAATGAATCTGAACTTAATCTCTTCAGATTACACCACAGTAAGATGAACATTTAATTGTACTGGTGAAAAGTTCACAAAGTTCACTTCATCATATAAAGCTCACTTCTTTTTAAACAAAATGAAACCACTGTTTGGTAATAATACATAGTAGCTTTAAAGCACATTTGAAAAGTTGCCAACTTTCAAATGTTTGCAAGCATTAATATGAATTTTAATAGGTTAGCTCACAGCATTGGTTAATATTTTAGGAGCTTCACTTTTTCAATCTGAAATAGCTTTAAAAGAAAATATATGTTGGACAGCTATTTATATAGGAGAGGAGTAAAAATTCCTTTCCAAATTGTAGCAAGATCATACTTATACAGATTTCTTCAATTTACAGCTTCTGCTGAAAACTTCAAGTGTCAGCAAGTATTGTGGTGATAGGAATTCTTCCTGCTTTGATGGCTGATAAAATGTTTGTCAAGATACCCTCTTGGATGTTTCACAAAAATATTTTCAAACAAAGCCTCCAATGTGGAGAATCCACAATATTGTACACAGCTAGTTATGGTCCAAAAAAGGTACAATCCTTACTAAATTTATTAATCTCTGGAAGAAACTGAATCTTCTCAATCTGTAGTTGGAAGTCATTAGTTCTAGTGAAGGCAGACAGCAATGCAAAGGTGTTTGTGTTTCACCACAATATGATGTATAACATGGGTACATACAAGTATACATGCAGAGTTCCTCACAGACCCCAATGATTTAAGAGGTCCACAGAGTGTGGTGTAGAATGAACACTTACAATCCACTTTTGGTGCACTAGTTTACCAATATCAGCCTTCGATTCTAAAATTTTCCAATTTAGCTTTGCAATCGCTTGCAGTGGTCTGTAATGTTGGCATGCAAGTGCCAATTTTGTTCCATTAAAATTATTGATGGAAAGCTGTGAACAAGCACCTGCAGTTTCCTGATATCTACCCCCAACTGTAGAGAGTCCTGGCTGTCAGTAATTTGATTTGGTATTATCCTCATTCTGACGGTTTGCACCCAGTACAGGACTAATGCTACTGAATAATAAATTGTAAGGTAACAACCCAACTTAGATTTGAATGCTACAAAGAATCTCAGCAGGAGACCACACCAAGAAAAACGTTTCTCTCTCTCTCTCTCTCTCTCTCTCTACCCCCTTTAGGCCTCCTTCCGGCACAAACCATTGCCCAAATAAGACATATTGCAATGTGTCATCTGCAACATCTCATTGTATTTAGTTACAAAACAAAGACTCAAATGCCTTCTCACTGTGGGAAGAGGGCAAAGATTCCACTTAGGGATTCCCTGCTCCTGCAAGCCTGCACAAAAAAAAAAAAAATCTACTCACTGGCTACGTGGAGAATATACTGGAAAGTAAATCAATCCTTCGCATTTATTTTTCTCCTTTCACTCTCCATCTCACCAACTCCAAACTTCCTCTCAGGTTTCTGTCTGTGATAATCTACAGTCACTCAATTGAAATGGAAGAGGTGCTAAAACTGCAGGCACTCACATTTTCCCTGGTTTTCTGATGCCATTGAGAAATGTCTCCTACACGAAGCTCATATGATAGTCCTATTCAAATCATCTAATTATTGGGTGAATTAACAGGATAGGTGCTTCAAACTTTTCATTCCAAGGTACATAATGTTGAAGTCTTAACAGATGCATGGCTCTCAAAGTCTAGATATGACTAGCAACAGGAAATGCTCTCAATAAGAAATATATTCAACCACAAAATTAAATCTAAGTGGGTCTTGTACATATTCCATGAACTACACCATCTACTAAACAGTGGCAAGGACAAGCAAACTCGGATACATTTGCCCATTCATTTTGAGGTAGCAGGAAGTGGAGATGTGTGATCTTTGGAGTAGACATCCTACTTCTATACAGCCTGGTCCAACTTTCAGCTAGATCAGAAAGGAAAGATTTCCCCATAATGTAATTGTAGCATTTTAAAGAATGAATTAGCAACTTTTTGAAACATTAACATAACTTTTTTAGAAAAGGACGTACCTGGGATGTCCTTTGGCTAGCTTTCCTGAAGATTTCATTTCATGCATTGCCTGGAGTCGACATTTGACCAGCTCAGTTGGGCAAATGGCCATTGAGGCAAATACTGATGCAAATGAGCCAGAAGCTGCTTTCTGTATATCACTGAAATGACAAATGCATTTATACTGAAAGGAAGATTGGAAAATTCTCCAGCAGCTAGAAATGTTCAGAGCTGCGTTGTTTCAGTAACCATCCCCTTCCCCAAAATGAAATTTAAATGTTATGTCTACCTCTCCCAAATTTGTTACAACGCAAAATTTGCTGGGTCTACAATCATTTGTACAGTTTATCAGCTTTACACATTAATCTTTGATCTGAAGCCTCCTCCCTTTATTTGCTACAATTATTTCAGATAGTCAATATTCATATTTCTTAGAAATACAAGACATGGGAGCCTGCCCCACCATTTAATAATGATCATGGCTCATCTGTTTGTGGATTAACTCCACTTTTCTGTCTGCCCCATAACTCTCAAAAATCCAAATTAACACAGCCTACAATAAATTGAAAAGTCCACGCTCCAATACCTTTTGAGAAAAAGAATTTCACATACTAACAACCCTCAGAGGAAAGATAAATCTCAACTTGGTCTTAAAAGTTACCTTTTATTCTTAAGCTACGTCCCTTAGCTTTAGTCTCCCATTTGTCCTCTTGATATCCATTCTGTCCAATAGCTTGCGATCTTAATTACTCAATAAGATTATTTCTCATCCTTCTAAACTCCACTGGATGTAAACCTAGCTCTGAAGCATTTTTTCATAAGATAAGCCCTTCATTCCAGTGTTGAGTGGAGTGAACCATGTCCATGTAAATCTATAACACTTTAACACACTATGACAATTCATCATCAGCATTAAAGACCATTGCTTGACTTCAAAAGATTTTCACTAATGAAAAACTCTTGAGAGCATCATAACATTACAGTATGGCTGACATTTTATATTTTTTGCTAAAAAAAGTTGCCCTTTATATGTTATTTAGTAGTACAGAAGAATTTGAGTATTACTGAAATAAACACATTTTGTTAAGGCTTTTCATCTTGCCTCATCAGGACATATATAAAAAAACAGCAATATAAAGTGGAAGCAACACGTTGTACTGTCTGAGAAGGGAGTGCTAATTTATTGGTAGAGGCACTGCTGTGGAGAATGCACCAGTTCAATGATGACTGCTAATTAACTGGCAAGCAGTGCTTACAATTAAATCAGCAGGTTGCCTAATTCCTTGGGACATTGTCTTGACCAGTGAACCAGACATTGAGTTTTGCATACTTTGTTAAGCTAAGTCGGAGTGCAAAGTTGTACCTGTTCTGCCTACAAAGAACAGCGCCCTATGTAATAATCTTTGTAGCTTCCAGTATGTACCAGAATGCCACATTGTGAGCCTGACTAATCTTCCTAAATTAGATGTCAGCATAATTCTTAGCACACTCAGTATTATTTACCAAATGTACATTCATCATTGGACACTGTGCAAAGGTTTTGCAAAGCAAGGGCTGGTTGAGTACAGTCACTACCTTGCCTATTGTGATCAGCTGAAGGGACATGCTCTCTGATACATACTAAAGACTGGCAGATTGTATGACCAGCATACCTGTCATCATACTGACACTGAAATTTACACACCACATTATTCAAGCACGAGGTAAACAGAATATCTTTTTGGTTTGACGGCAGCACTCCATAAATGGCAAACACAATTTGTGTTGCTACTTCGCAAGGTTGATACCTTCAGTCCTGAAGACTGCCCAGTCCATCTTTGATTAGTCTGAGAAAATAAGGAGTCTAACAATTTTAGCAACAGGCAGTGCTAGCTAAAATGAAACAAAGAACTGCGGATGCAGGAAATCTGAAACAGAAACAGAAATTGCTGGAGAAACTCAAGTAGGTTCCCAAGAATGGTCACTAGCCTTGAAACATTAACTCTGCTTTCCTTCTACAGGTGCTGCCTGACCTGTGGAGATTCTCCAACAATTTCTGTTTTTGCTTCAGGTGAAACTAAGAGTATCACTCAACTACTCATCATTTAACTGGTGCAGTGTACATGATAACACCTTTACAAATCACAATCCACTTCATCAATCTAATCAGAAGTCACACAACATCAGGTTATAGTCCAACAGGTTTATTTGAAATCACGAGGTTTCAGAGTGCTGCTCTAAAAGGCTTGTGATTTCAAATAAGTCTCAGCGAATCATAGAATCTCTACAATGTGGAACCTGGCCCAACAAGTCCACACCAACCCTCAGAGTATGCCACCCAGACCTATCCCCATATAACCTACCTAATCTACACAGCCCTGAACACTATGGGCAATTTTAGTATGGCCAATCTTCCTAGCCTGCACATCTTTGGACTGTGGGAGGAAACCGGAGCACCCGGAGGAAACCCACGCAGACACAGGGAGAGCACGCAAACTCCACACAGACAGTCACCCGAGGGTGGAATCAAACCTAGGTCACTGGCACTGCAAGGCAGTAGTGCTAACCACTGAGCCACCGTGCCACCCGTCTATTGGATTACAACCTGTTGTGCGACTTCTGACTTTGTCCACCCCAGTCCAACACTGGCACCTCCACATCAATCTAATTAATCAACACTCTCTTCTTGTACAGTCTAAAATGTTGTTTATCCTTACATTGGGATTTTTGTCAATGTCCTGATGAGTGCAAGGCAAATAGCTTGCTTGAATTACTATAAGCCACAGCAGTTATTGCTTGATTGAGACTTACCTATGCAACAACATGTTTTACACAAATTCCCTTATAAACACTTTTGGTAGTTTGCAAAGTTATCCAAGATATGAAATTTGCATTCTTTTATACATGACAGATAGGTATCAAGAGCAAGGATGTCTTTTTTACAGAAATATTAAGTTAGCAAATTACATATCTCAAAATATGGACATGTAGGATTAATTAAGGCCTTTGTTATAGAAATTTGCAGATAGTTGGCCCACTGATCGGTGCCGGTTGAAAAATCAGCAAGTTCCACATTCCCACCATCCAGTGTAAGAAATAATTTTTCAATTCCCCTCTAATCTATCCAATTATTTTAATCTATGCCCCTTGGTTACTGACTTTTGTCTTGGACCCTCATTTTTTCCCAAGGGGTTGCGCGTCATGAAGATCAGAAAAAGTTTCATAGCAAAGGGATGGAAGAAAAAAAACACAATTGCAAGTTTATCACAAAATAAATCATAGTTCATCAGCCATAAATTCTGAAGCTAGTATACATTAATTTGTGTGATTGCATTTTGAATCTATATGATTTTCATGTGTTAGAGTTTGAAGTGATCAATCCAGAAAGAATTGTCAGCTCATGAGTGTAGATGTCTTCCTGTCCTGACAAGGAAGTGATCGAGCAGTTGGCATTTGACTGTTGATGTTAGGGGCAAAAAAGCAACCCCAAAAGCAACAACACAGAAAAGCTAAGCATTCATCATAGATATGACTAAAAATAATATCATTCCCACATTTTTATCACAATTAAAAATTTGAGATACATATAACTGAAATGTCTGTAGAAACATTCGTGCCCTATCAGTGTCAGCCAATGACCAGACTACAAAAGAGAATCTAACTCTCACCCCTTGATATTCAATGAGATTACCATCACTGATTGCCCCACTAACAACATTTTTTGGGGTTACCAGTGACCAGAAACTTAACTGGACTAGCCAGATAAGTACTGCGGCTACAAGAGCTGGTCAGAGGCAGGAATTCTACACTGAATAACTCATGATAACAAGGTGTGGGGCTGGATGAACACAGCAGGCCAAGCAGCATCATAGGAGCAGGAAAGCTTGACGTTTCAGGCCTAGACCCTTCATCAGAAATGGGGGAGGGGAAGAGCCCAGCTCATCTCCGCCTCCTTATCCTGTCCTTCCTCTCACCTATCCTCTCCTCCCACTTCAAGCCCCACCCCCATCTCTTATCTACTAACCTCATCCCGCCCCCTTGACCTGTCCATCCTCCCTGGACTGACCTATCTCCTCCCTCCTACCCCCCCACCTACACTCACCTTTACTGGCTCCATCCCCGCCTCTTCAACTTGTCTGCCTCCTCTCCACCTATCCTCTCCTCTATCCATCCTCTATCCACCTCCCCCTCTCTCCCTATTTATTTCAGAACCCTCTTCCCCTCCCCCATTTCTGAAGAAGGGTCTAGGCCCGAAACGTCAAGCTTTCCTGCTCCCATGATGCTGCTTGGCCTGCTGTGTTCATCCAGCCCCACATCTTGTTATCTCGGATTCGCCAGCATCTGCAGTACCTTTTATCTCTGAATAACTCATGATCTGACTTCCCAAAGTCTGTCCATCACGTACAAGGCACAATTCAATTGTGTGATTTAATATTCCTCACTGGATAAGTGTAGATCCGACACTCAAGAATCTTGACAGCATCCAGGACAAAGCAACCCACTTGACTGGCATTCCATCCACCACTTTAAACATTCACTCTCTCCAGTGACAGCAGAGTGTACAATGTAAAGGATGCACTGCCACAACTCATTGACGGTCCTTTGTTAGCTCCTTCCAAACTCGTGACTTCAGAACATAGGGACAGATGTAGGCCATACAGCAAATGCCCCACCATTCAATATGATCATAGCTAATTGAACAGTTTTACCCATTCCATACCTGTCATCCTGTACATCACTAGTAATCTGCCAAAATTTACTTTAAATGTACTCAAAAACTGAGCTTCTACAGCTCTGTGTGAGAAAGAATTCCAGAGGTTCACAACTCTGAGTAAAATGATTCTCCTCATTTTAGACCAAAGTGGCATCCCTCTTCTTTTGAAATTGTGCCCCCTGGTGCTTGTGTCCCCAGCCAGGACAAACATCTTACCCACATTGGTCCTTTAAGTATTCTGTAGGTTCCAATGAGATTACCATTCAGTCTTCAAAACTCTAGAAAATACAGGCCCCACTTGCCCAATCTCTCTCCATAGGACATCTTCAGCATTCCAGGAACAAGCATGGTAAACCTTTGTTGTATTCCCTCTATGACAATAATATCTTCCCTAAGATAATCAGACCAAACCTCCAGGTTGGTCTAACCAAGGTCCTACACAATTGATAATAAGACTTCACAATACCTGCACTCAAATCCTCTTGCAATAAAGGCAAACATTCCATTAGCCTTCCTAATGTGGCATTTATATGTTGGCCTTCGCTGACTTATTGACAAGGACACCTAGGTCCCTTTGTATATCTACACTTTCCAATTTCTTACTATTTAAGAAATACTCTACATAGTGGATAAACCATCATTTTTCCATCTTACATTCCATTTTCCATGTTCTTGCCCATTCACCAAGCCTGTCCAAATCCTCCTCAATCTATGTTGTATCCTCCTCCCAACACATTCCCAATTAGCCCAGTTATTGACACATATTGTGACAGCTGGGACCCTCAAGTCTGATCCTTGTGGTACCCAATGAATCATAAATGGCAATGTACTAATTATCCATTTATTCCTACTCTGTTTGTCCACCAACCAGTAAACATTACCTCCTATCCCACATGCCTTACTATTTTGAACCAGCCTTCTGTGGAGGACTTCAAAGGTTTTCTGAAAATTCAAGTATATACTCAGTCCATCAGATCTCTTCTCAATTTTGTTTGCAACATTTTTTAAAAACTCAAATAAACTTTTGAAACATAATTTCCCATTCACAAATCTGCACCAATTATGCTCAATCAGTTCATTGTTATCTAAGTGTATTTATTATATCCTTTATAACAGGTTCATAGCGTCTTCCCTACAAGGTCTATATTTCCCTGATTTCTCACTCCCTTTCTTAAATAGTGGGATGACATTTGCTATCTTCCAATCTTCAGGAATCATTTCAGATTTCTACCACTTCTAAAGGAAAAGGGAGATGATGCATGGAAACTCAAAATTCCCCTCCAAGCCACACACCATCTGAGCTTGAAACTAAATCTTAGTTCTTTCACACTCGTCAAGTCAAAATGCTGGAACTCCCTTCTTGACAGCACTACAGGTATACCTACATAACCTGAATTGTCACAGTTTAAGAATATAATTCACCATCCCTTTTTCAAGAGTAATTAGGTATAGGCAACAAATGCTTGCTTAGCCAGCATCCCATGGACAAATAAAGAAAAATATTTTCTTTAATGGCAATGTCTGAAGTGCTCAACTTGAACTTTGCTTGATTTATTTTAACTTGATTGGAGGGCAATTAGCAGGAATGGCTTACTCCTGGCTTGCTGGAGCTGCACAGCTCTTTCGCTGAAGAGGGCCAGCAGGAAAGTTGCCCTCCAGTGTATTGCTTCGGACTACCTTCAGCACGCTCAGTAAGTGTATAACTAAATACTACTCCAGACCCACAACAATCTGGATGACTCTGAACTGCCCTCTGGGCAATAAATGCTGCCTAGTCAGCAACACGCTCATCCCATGAATGAATAAAAAAAAAAATTTAAATCAACACCATGCCTCTGTTTTCTCTTCTGATTTGCTGCAGTCTAGTTTCATTTCAAGTGAATCCAGATCTAAAGTTCTTCAAATATGAACAAAGTGACCATCACCTGAGCTCAGCTTTGCAGTCCAGTCCAGATAGACTTCTCACGATTCTTTGGCAAAACCCATACGACAGGAACAGCACAGCATTCTCTGATATATGAGCCATTAGGGCAGGAGTTGTGCCTTGGTAGAATCCCCGAATGCCGCGTTCTTTATATGTCTTCACAGCACAGTCTAACACATTTCTGTACATGTTAGGAAAGGTCTGCATCTTGACTTTTACAGTATCGAAAGGTTGCCCTGTATAAACACAGGCAACTCCACCTGCAAATTATAATATGCGTAAAGTTAATAAACAACCTCAACAGTTTTGGATGAAAAGTCACCAATCTCAAACATCAGCTCTGGTTCTCTCTCTACAGATGCTGTCTGGCCTGCTGAGCATTTCTAGCATTTTCTGTTTCTATTTCAGATTTCCAGCATCCATGGCTTTTGCATTAGTCTCAAGTTTGTGGAATCTAGTGTTACATTGCTCCACTCATTCATTCACCACTTCAAACAGATCCTTCTTTCATTGCTGTGACTTCAGTTACAGACACCAGCCCACCAATATACTGGTTGGAATGCTTTTAGTGGGGAGCTCAATTAATATAGGATCACAAACATGAGTCCTAATAACAGGAGAGGGAAGAAAAACAGTGTATGATTAAAGCACAATTCGCCCAAATTCTTGTAGTTAACTGCTAAATGCCAAAATGACCAGTTTGGGTCATTTCAGATTTATGGTTTGTGTCTGTATGCATATTGTGGAATGTTAATAGTGACACCAAATTTCTTCCAAAAGGATTATACAGCACTGTCAAATACACCATCAGTGTTCCCATGCTATCTCCAGATAATCTAAGTTAGGACAACATACTGCCACATTACTATTAGAGCAGTCACATGTTTCTGAAACTGATATGTATTGTAACATTGCAGTGCACAGGAATCAGTCCACTTATTAATATTCTGAGACAGCTAGCTTTGTAAATAGCATAGGTAAATAGTTAGGTTGAAAATGTCACACAAACCTCTTGCCTTCTTCCAATATCTAATGCATGTCTACATCTGTACTAGCATAAAGACATGTTCCATTTCAGAGCACAACAGAGTGGCCATCCTTCCAAATGCAAATCAAATAGCCCAAACATGGCTATGGCAACACCAGTTTCAGTTTCCAGTTAGTAGTTATTATGCACAATTTCAGAAAAGAATTGCACAGGTACAAACTGTAACCAGACTAATGAAATGTGGGTCTTCATCTCAAGCTAATACAAAAATTAAGTTATGCATCAGCAGTCATTTTAAGGGATTTTAAGGGATATAGAGCAAAGGTAAGTAAAACGAAACAGAAGTATAAATCAGAGATGATCTAACTGAATGGCAAAACAGGCTCAAGCAGCTGTTCTTACACACCAAATAAAGCAAAAAATGACGTAAATCAGGAATAGTGATGATGTGACATCATGTTTGGGACTTTAAAGCCTGAAGGCTCTCAAGTGGCATGGAATCTGTAGAAGGAAAGGAATTCAGATTTCAAAAGTACGCTTTGTAGCTTGAATGGAATTCCAAATGAGAGCAGCACCTATTGGTCTAATAAGGAACTGTAAGGCAAGACAGATAAGAAAAGGGTAAAAGTTAAAAAAAAAACCTTATAACAGTTCCTTTTACCGCCCACAAAAAAGTAAAGGAAGCCAAGGGAGGGAAGGACCAGGCTACATATTTTCCCCATTCTCCACACCATAAATGTAAATCAGAAGAGAGGTTTCAAGTGTGTCTGTAAAGTGCAAAACTGGTAAAGCTCAGCTGAAAATGTAACTGGCAATTTCACAACTAGGAGAAAGAAGGGCTCCCATTTATATATCACTGAGAATGTTAGTCAATGAGTGTAGTTCTGAAGTGTAGTTACTGTTATAATGAATTAAGTATACTTTCACGTGCATTTCTTTTTCTTGAAAAGTAAAGAAAAATGCTGTTACCTGTAGCTCCCGCAGTGAGATCAATAGCACCTTGCAAAGATGGCTGTAGTACTTGCTTTTCCTGTGGCATGTTGGTCTTCGACGCAGTAAATGGCACACGTACTCAATAAATGCAAAAGGCGATATTCTGGAGAAAAAGAAAAAAACAAATGAGTGATGTGTAAATGAAGCAAGGGTGATGTGAGAAGAGTCATTTTCACACAGTGAGTAGTTTAAGTATAAAGGTGTAAACGTTTTAGCAATGAGAGGAGGAATGCCTCCACCCAGCGAGAGGCTTGTGGAACTCACTACCACGGAAAATGGTTGAGGCCAAACATTGTGTGATTTCCAACAGGAGGTAAATAATAGCACTTGTGGCTAAAGGAGCTGGTGGGGGAGGAGGATTAGGTTATTGAGCTCGATGATCAGCCTACTCCTGCTCTTATTTTCTATGATTAATTAGGGTATGGAATGCACAGCATGGATACATGGAGGTGGCAGGTTTAATTGAGGCATTCAAGAGGGCATTGATTAATTATTTCAGTGGAAATGGTGTAGGGAAAAGGCAGGAGATCATCACTAGCCTGTGGTAATAGACTCAGTACCAGCATGATGGGCTGTAACAATTCTGTGAGAAAATGTTAAGAAGATCATCCTAATTCTTAAATAATAGCAGAACAATCTAATTGTTCATTTATTTTCCTGCCCAGATGTCATGGACACTGGCATAGTGTAATAGACCTTTGCTCACAAGAACATTTTCAGGCACCAAATGCAGGAACATAAACATACAAATTCTATTAAATAGGCAGTAGGGTGTTAGCTAGTTTGGAACCCAGAAGTTTAGAATAAACCAAAAAATTCTTGGTGATATCACAGATTTTGGACATAAAATACCTTTTGGTAAGCTATTGATTAATCCCACGTCTGAACAAAATGCAAGTGATAATTTGCTCTTTTATAATTACTTGCAGGAGTTTTTTGATATACTTAACTGCAACCAACATACACAAAGTTGTTTAGCGCCTCACGTGCTAGGAAACAACAAAGGCTCAGAATTCTACTTGTCATTTTTGTCTTTTTATCATTTATTTAAATGATTTGGATGTGAATACATGAGGAAAAGTTAGTAAGTTTGCAAATGACACCAAAATTGGAGGAGTAGTGGACAGTGAAGAAGGTTACCTCAGAGTACAATGGGACCTTGCTCAAATGGGCCAAAGGGCCAATGAGTGGCAAATGGAGTTTAATTTAAATAAATGGGAGGTGTTGCATTTTGGTAAGGCAAATCAGGGCAGGACATACACTTAGTGGTATGGTTCTGGGGAGTACTGCCAACCAAAGAGACCTTGCAGTGCAGGTTCGCAGTTCCTCAAAGGTGGAGTCACAGGTAGACAGGTAGTGAAGAAGGTGTTTAGTACACTTGCCTGTACTGATCAGTGCATTGAGTATAGGAATTGGGGCTCCCCAGGACACTGGTTAGGCCACTTTTGGAATACTGTGTTCAATTCTGGTCTCCCTGCTATAGGAAAGATGTTGTTAAACTTGAAAGGGTGCAGAAAAGATTTACAAGGATGTTGCTGGGACTGGAGGATTTGAGTTATAAGGAGACACTGAATATGCTGGGGCTATTTTCCTTGGAGCATCAGAGCCTGAGGGATGACCTTATAGAGAATTATAAAAATCATGAGGAGCATGGATAGGGTAAATAGCCAAGGTATTTTTCCCCAGGGTAGGGGAGTCCAAAACTAGAGGGCACAGGTTTAAGGTGAGAGATGAAAGATGTAAAAGGGGCTTAAAGGGCACCTTTTTCCACACAGAGAGGGGTGTGTGTATGGAATGAGCTGCCACAGGAAGTGGAGGAGGCTGGTACAATTTCAACATTTAAAAAGGCATCTGGACGTGTATGTAAATCCGAAGGGTTTAGGAGGTGTTTGGGTGAAACGCTGACAAATGGAACTAGGTTGTTTTGGGATATTTGGTCAACGTGGACGAGTTGGACCAAAGGGTTTGTTTCTGTGCTGTACAACTCTATGACTCTACTGGAGACATCTAGGCCATTGTTATATACAAGGAGTTGTTAGCAACAAAAGAAGATTTCCCGAGGTTATGGAGGCAATGCCTTCTGATATCAGTATTCAAACAGATCATTCAAGATTGCAAAAGTACCCGAGGGCCCAAGTTCCTACCACATGAATTCAAGATATGGAGAAAATCATGGTCTGGAGACTGACAAGAAGAGTGGATATCCATGAAGGTCAATGTCGATTCATGCGTGGAAGCACCAATGTCATTTTTGTTTATGACAATTTTATTTACTTGTGGAACATGTGCATCACCGGCTGGCTAGCATTTATTGCCTGTCCCTAGCTGCCCTTGAGAAGGGGATGGTTAGGTGTCTTCTTGAGCTACTGCAGTCCACATATAATCCTGATTGCTCTGGTTACTAGGGAGAAGTCCTTGTTGTTTATTTTCTTCCACTTAGTATAATGTTTAAATTCAGTGGGTTGTCATGTCTTGATGTTGCTCCTTTGCTATTGAGCATAACTGCAGAATATTAAAACTAATCTTGCTGTAGTCCTACCAGGCTATAGAGCTGCTGTGTCTATAGAGAGAGAGAGAGAGACAGACAGACAGACAGACAAACAGAGAGAGAGACAAATGGTTGTTGTTTAACCTGAGGGTCACTACACTGCAGGACAGACTCTTCTCAACCTCTCCCCTTTCATGGCAACCTCAGCCTGTGCAGGAATTGAACCCAAGCTGTTGGCATCACCCTGCTTTGTAAACCAGCCGTATGGCCAACTGTCTAACTGACCCCACAAACATTAGCAATAGAAAGGTGGAAATTAAACAAAAGTGAAAAGATAAAATAGAAAAGTGAAAGAGGAGATGGGAAGGGAAGATGGAATTAAAGAACAAAAACAGCAGTGAGTCAGTAAAACAGATTAAAAATTCAGGAGAGGCTGAAGAGGACACGAGAAAGCAAAGACTGGTGACAGGAAGTAATACTGGTGGTGGTGGTGGTGCTGGTGATGGGGTGCTAGTTTCAAAGTCAAAGTTGGATTGCAACAAGGATAAGCATTCACCCCCTTCCTCTTCCTGATTGACATGGCTGTTTTAACTGAGCAATGAGACAGAAAGTGCCAAGTCAATGATGTTCAGATGACACTGAGCTATGTGGAGGATATAATTATAAACATGGCCAAGTATCTAGAGAAAAACACTGGAACAGAGGGAGTATGGAGATCAGTTACCTAAAAAGTCAGTAAATTGACTATCAGCTTGAACCAAAGGAAGAGGATCAGTGAAAGTGTAAGAGTGAAGACCTAGAGAAAGCGAACAGAAAAATGCAGTCTCAAGTCACCATCCTGACTTGGAATCATAACGGCCATTCCTTCATTGTCACTGTATCAAAATCCTGGAGCTCCCTTCCCAATGGCATTGTGGATGACCCTACAACCAAAGGATTGCAGAAGCTGGTGCAAATCACCACCACCATCTTTACGGCAATTCGGGATGAGCAATAAGTGCCTACCCAGCCAGCGATGCCTACATCCCATGGAAAAATAAAAGAAGAGTTTTTTTTAAAAATGGGGACAGAAATTAAACAAAGGATTAGCTCTGGTTACAGCAACTGGAAGAAGTGCAGTGATGTGTTATAGGATTAAAACTGAAAAGGAAGAATCTGTGTAACTTTTGTGTTTCTGCCAGACCTGCTCAGCTTTTCCATCAACTTCTGTTTTTGAATCTGTGTAACTTGCCTGGTTTTATATATAGTGTAGAAGTGTGGCCAACACCAGGAAAACAGTAGTTACTATTAAACATTAATAACATGCAGACAATGAGATGGATACATGCAGTAATTACCAGAAACCTTCTCAAGGGCAACTAGGGATGACAATAAAAGCTGGTCCAGCCAGCAACACTATGTCCCATGAGTGAATAAATAAAAACAAGAGGATTAACAAAGATTGTGGAAGCACCATAACATGTAGCTGAGAAGAGACTGAAATGGTATGGTCATCTGTCATGTAGACAGCACATAAATGTAGTGAGGCAGGTGATGGAGATACGATCATCCGGAAGAAAAGAGGCAAGCTATGGTGGCAAGAAACTTACATAAGAATCAGTGAATTATAGGGGAGATGAAGAAGCATTGTGGCAACCCGCGGCAAAATAGGAAAAGCAGAAAGATGACGAATGAGTAGAAGATACATCCACCTAAAGGAGCTTTGTTTCCATTAGTGTCTCAAGGCAAAATAGGTATGTTAAAATCTCTATTGAAATCGATTTTGAGACATATAATTTAAAAGCAGTTTATGCAGCAGTTGATCTTATTGTAAATACATTATCACATGCTGTTTTCTCGGTTTCTTTCATGTATTTATTGCAACATATACACAGTGGCAACCTACGTCAGGAATTGAACCAGATCAATTCTGTTGACGACAAATGTAAAGAAACAGATGTACTGCCCTTGGCCTATGTCACCTTGTATTCAGTACAATGGACACATGAATGAGGACATGACAGAATCTGAAAAAGGTAATATTTAAACAAGTATTCCAGCATTTACATAAGGATATAACCAGGCTTTTCTTACTTCTATTTATGCAAAATCCCCATTAAAAACTGATCTTTTTAAAACTTACCTTATTCCAAAATTTGGGTGTTGTGGCAATTTACATAAAATTACATTTATGATTTAAACTAAAGAACTTTGGTCCGTTTTTTTTCCATTGGAACAATGTCACAGATATTTACAGAAGTAGATAAAGTACTGGGAATAAATGTTACATTAATGCCCTGATATATGGGTGGAAGTTAACTGATCACCTCAGAAAGGAGATGGAGCTTGTTTAATGAAGGAAGATTGTTTGCTTCTATTGATTTTAAAAGTACTCAGCCAAGAATTCTCGGTAATAAACTCCAGCCAAGTAATTTTTCTACTAAATGCCAAATGTACATAGGTTACAACAGGAATATGTCCAGTCAGTATAAGCAAATGGCATGCCAGATTTCACAGGCAAATACTGGAAAATCTGTGAGCTATTTGAGTAGTTGCTGCAAGCCAAGACCACCAGGATCAATACATTCAAACGCAGAAACCTTGCCAAATCTTAGTATCAAATTTACAACAATTGCGTTATGGAATTTGCCACAAGTGATTAGTAACATGCTCAACAGAACAAGGGCACCAAGAGATTATGAATCATATGCATTCCTCCCAAAATCTGAAAAATAGTCAGAAAGATAGCATGGGACCAATGGGTTAAATAGCCCTTTCGTGCGCTGTAATTTCTATGACTCTAGTGACCAAAATCAAATTGAATAATTGTCTAATGTTCTGCAATAGGCTTTATGCCAGGGTAACATGATCTTAGAAGGTCGTATGATTGTAAACAGTACAAGATCAAGACTTTCCAGGGAAGCACATGGAGATTAGAGTCATAGAGCATAGAAACAGACCTTTGATCCAAACAGCCAATGCTGACCATAATCCCAAACTAAACTAGACCCACCTGCCTGCGCTTGACCCATATCCCTCCAAATATTTCTTGTGCATGCCCTTATCTAAATATCTTTTAAACACTGTCACCATGTCCACATCCACCACTTCCTCAGGAAGTTCATTCCACACACGTACCACTTTGTGTTTAAAAAAAAAAAAATTGCCCCCATGCCTTTTTTAAAATCTTTCTCATCTCACATTAAAAAAATATGCCCCCTAGTCTTGAAATCCCCACAAGGGAAAAGACTCCACGCTATTCACCTTCTCTATAACCCTTCCATTAGGTCACCCCTCGACCTCCTAAGTGAAAGGTGAAAACATAGATGATTTGGAGTTGGGGACTAAGTGTGGTGTGTCAAAATTTGCAGATGACACTAAGCTGACTGGTACAGCAAAGTGTGCAGAAGACACTGAAAGTCTGCAGAGGGATATAGATAGTCTAAGTGAGTGGGCAAAGGTCTGGCAGGTGGAGTACAATGTTCATAAGTGTGAGGTCATCCATTTTGGTAGGAATAACAGCAAAATGGACTATGTTTTAAATGGTAAAAAATTGCAGCACGCTGCTGTGCAGAGGGACTTGGGTGTCCTTGTGCATGAATTGCTAAAAGTAGGATGGCAGGTGCAGCAGGTAATTAAAAAGGTAAAAGGAATTTTGTCTGTCATTGCTAGAGGGATGGAGTTTAAAAACAGGGAGGCTATGCTGCAGCTGTATAGGATCCTGGTGAGGCCACACCTGGAGTACTGTGTGCAGTTTTAGTCTCTTTACTTGAGAAGGGATATACTAGCTCTGGAGGGGTTGCAGGAGATTCACTCGATTGATTCCAGAGTTGAGAGAGTTGGATTATGAGGAGACACTGAGTAGGCTGGGATTATACTCATTGGAATTCAGAAGAATGAGGGGAGATCTCATGGAAACATATAAGATTATGAAGGGAATAGATAAGGTGGAGGCAGGGAGGTTGTTTCTGCTAGCAGGTGAAACTAGGACTAGGGGGCATCGCCTCAAAATAAAGGGAAGCAGATGTAGGACTGAGGTCAGGAGGAACTTCTTCACCCAAAGGGTCGTGAATCTGTGGAATTCTCTGCCCAGTGAAGTGGTTGAAGCTACCTCGCTGAATGTTTTTAAGGCAAGGCTAGATAAATTTTTGAACAGTAAAGGAATTAAGGGTTATGGTGTGCGTGTGGGTTAAGTGGAGCAGAGTCTCAAAAAGATCAGCCACGATCTTATTAAATGGCGGGGCAGGCTCAAGGGGCCAGATGGCCTACTCCTGCTCCTAGTTGTCATGTTCATATGTTCTAAAAGCAGTCCCAGCCTATCCAGCCTTTCCCCACAATTCAAACTCTCCATTCCCAGCAACATCCTGGTAAATGTCTTCTAAATCCTGTATGATTTAAAAATATCCTTCCTATAACAGGGTGGCCAGAAATAGTATGCTCACACTTTCCATAAACTAAAAATCTACAATGTTGTATTTAAATATTCTTGCACGTACATGTAAAAAGCCAAGGTAGTTGTTTGCATACCGTCCAACAGTAGATTTAGCAAAGTGTTTCTCCACAGGCCAAATTTCAAAAGTTCTACATATCAACACGATTAGTAATTGTGGCTCAATAGCCTTTGAGTTGCAGCATTATTAGAAGAAACATTAACCTGGCTGACTTGAATATTCAGACCATGTGATTTAGCCTGCCCTTGCAGCCCCATCATTAGACCTGAAAATCAACTGAAGTAGAAAGTTAAGATGATTTTCCATGTACACAGTGAAGGAAATTCATTTTTACAATACACCCAAATTTCCTTACTTTGTTTCACCAATTCAATAATAACCAAATCATCACAGAATCCCCACAGTGTGGAAACAGGCCCTTCGGCCCAACAAGTCTACCTCAACCCTCAGAACATCCCACCCAGATCCATCCCTCTACAAATCACCTAATCTACACATCCCTGAATATTACGGGCAATTTAGCAAGGCCAAACCATCTAGACTGCACATCTTTGGACTGTGGGAGGAAACCGGCGCATGTGGAGGAAACCCACGCAGACATCGGGAGAATGTGCAAACACCACAAAGACAGTCGCCCGAGGGTGGAATCAAACCCAGGCTGCTGGTGCTGAGAGGCAGCAGTGCTAACCACGGAGCCACCATGCCGCCCCAATTCCTGCTTCTCATTAAAGGGATTCCCAAGTAGAAGATGTAAGAACACAAGTTTCATTCCTATATACCTGTTTGAAAGGCTGTAAATTTATATTCAATATTCTAGGTATAACTCACCTACTTTGAGTGAATGAAGAGATCTTTGCAAATTTCATTGTAAAATGAACACTGAAAATGCCGTGGTTTTATTAACCATGCTGCTAGCAAGGGGAACCAGAGTATATACAATTTGGCATAAATTTATTTCTGGTGGAAGGTATGGATTTAATTTTAATACACAAAAGAGGATCATTTTTGTTTCAGGACGTGATGGAATTACTCTGGAGGTCATTTAGAGCCTCGGTGATGATCCAGTATCAGCCTTGGCTCAGTGGTAGATTTCTTAACTAGGAATCAGAAGGATAATAGTTCAAGTCCAGTTCAGTGGAGTTAGTCCTGAGGAGGTGCTACATTGTCAGATGCCATCTTTAAGATGAGATGTTAAACAGAGACCCAGCTGCTTTCTTGAATGAGCATAAAAGTCGAGTAGAGGAATTCTCTGGTATCTGACCAATTATTTTTTCACTTAAGCATCATCATCACTGAAAACAAGTCGCCTAATCATAGAGATATACAACACAGAAACAGACCCCTTCAGTCCAACTCGTCCATGCCGACCAGATAGCCAAACAAATCTAGTCACATTTGCCAGTATTTGGCCCATTTCCCTCTAAACCCTTCCTATTCACATATTCATCCAGATGCCTTTTAAATGTTGTAATCATACCAGCCTCCAGCACGTTCTCTGGCAGCTCATTCCATACACGCACCACCCTCTGCATGAAAAGGTTGCCCCTTAGGTCCCTTTTATATCCTCCCCTCTCACCTCAAACCTATGCTCCTAGTTTTGGACGACTCCAGCCTGGGGAGAAGACCATGCCTACTTATCCTATCCATGCCCCTCATGATTTTATAAACTTCTATAAGGTCACCCCTCAGCCTCCGATGTTTTAGGGAAAATAGCCCCAGCCTATTCAGCCTCTCACCTTAGCTCAAACCCTCCAACCCTGGCAACATACTCGTAAATCTTTTCTGAACCCTTTCAAGTTTCACAACATCCTTCCTATAGGATGGAGGCCACAATATCAGGCAATACTCCAAAAGTAGCCAAACCAATGTCCTGTATAGCTGCAACATGATGTCTCAACTCCTTTACTCAATACACTGACCATTAAAGGCAAGCATACCAAACACCATCTTCACTATCCTATCTACCTGTGAATCTACTTTTAAAAGAACTATGAACCTGCATTCAAGGTCTCTTGGTTCAGCAACACTCCCCAGGACCTTACTATTAACTGTATAAGTCCTGCCCTGATTTACCTTTCCAAAATGGAGCACTTCACATTTACCTAAATTAAACTCCATCTGCCACTTAATCATTATCTCAATATTATAAATTGCTTGGTGTGCTTCCCAACATTAGATTACAACAGTAAACTTGAAAGCACTTCACTGACTATAACATGCTTTGGAATGTCTTGTGGTCATGAACGACACTACGTAAATGCAAGTTTGTCCTTTCCAGCACACAGCTTTATTCTACATTTACAATCTATCTCTGCCTTAAGTTTTCTCACGTTTGCATTAATTGCTATATGTTTATGCTCAAAAACATTCATGACAGAACCTTCCAAACACTGTACAGCATTTGGGATCATTTTAATTCTTATGTTATACAATTGCTATTACACTTGTTCTGATGGCATTGAGCACTGCCTAACAATAACATATGGAAGTGGTTTAGGCCATACGGTACTGAGTACTTTGTATTAGTGTTCTTATGTTGGCGCACCGCTCAAAATTTATAGCATATGTTGGATTACGATTTTATCCTTTTATTTTAAACTTTCAAAATGTAATCTCTGTTCGTTACAATGCAGAATCCTTTTTTGTCCTCTTTTCTCTTTATCCTTTCTAGACTATACACTCCTGCCATTTCTGCCTACTTCCATTTCACACTTCTTGAATATATTGCCCTCCCAAATCTCTGAATTACCCTATAGTCTTCTTCAACTTTCATGCTCATCTGTTGCTATCCTGAGACAGCAGTGGCATCCTCCAAAGCACCCTTGGATCCTCTGTTGCTTCCTCATTATAAACAGCAACTCCACCTACTCTATACCTCCCTGAGTCTGAACTTCCACCCAGCACACACTAGATACTAATCTTCACAACCTTCCCTCCCATTCCACTCATCCGTTTCTATGTTAATCCTGGGAAATCATCTAGCAGATCAGCTATAACCACCCCTCTCTACACTACCCTCTAAGATGCCTGTCCACCACATTTCATCATCCAAGAGTTTATTCTGTAAGATTGTAATTATACCATGCTAGTGGGGAAGTGTGGGTGCACAATGATGACACCATTCTCTCTTCAAGATGTCTTCCTCCTAGCTGTTCCTTTCACTACCAGCCCCAACCGCACCACCCCCACCCCCATACCATCAACCCAATGTTTACTGGTGTTCTTACCAAATCCTGATCTGTCCCCATATTTCTGTTACTTCTGTGGTGGGAAACTTATTGGATAGGATTCTGAGAGATAGTATTTATGATTATTTGGAAAAGCACAGTTTGATTAGAAATAGTCAGTATGGCTTTGAGAGGGGCAGGTCATGCCTCACAAGCCTTACTGAATTCTTTGAAGATGTGACAAAACACACTGATGAAGGTCGAGCAGTTGATGTAGAGTATATGGATTTTAGCAAGGCATTTGATAAGGTTCCCCATGGTAGGCTCATTCAGAAAGTAAGGAGGCATAGGATTCAGGGAAATTTGACTGTCTGGGCCAGAATTGTCTGACCATGAGAAGACAGAGGGTGGTAGTGGATGGAGCTCGGTGACCAGTGATGTTCTGCAAGGATCTGTTCTGAGACACCTGCTCTTTGTGATCTTTATAAATGACTTGGATGAGGAAGTGGAGGGTGGGTTAGTAAGGTTGACGATGACACGAAGGTTGGTGGAGTTGTGGATAGTGTGGAGGGCTGTTGTAGGTTGCAACAGGACATTGACAGGATGCAGAACTGGGCAAAAAAGTGGCAAATAGAATTCAACCCAGAAAAGTGTGAAGTGATTCACTTTGGAAGGTTGAATTTAAATGCAGAATACAGGGTTAAAGCAGGATTCTTGGCAGACTGGAGGAACAGAGGGATCTTGGGGTTCATATGCATAGATCCTTCAAAGTTGAGACCCAAGTTGATAGGTTTGTTAAGAAGGCGTATGGTACGTTGGCTTACATTGGCAGGGGAATTGAGTTTAAGAGCCACAAGGTTATGTTGCAGTTCTATAAAACCCTGGTTAGACCACACTTGGAATATGTTGTTCAGTTCTGGTCACCTCATTATAGGAAGGATGTGGAAGCTTTAGAGAGAGTGCAGATGAGATTTACCAGCATTCTGCCTGGACTGGAGGGCAGGTCTTATGAGGAAAGGTTGAGGGAGCTAGGGCTTTTCTCATTGGGGTGAAGAAGCATGAGGGATGACGTGATAGAGGTGTACAAAATGATGAGAGGCATAGATAGAGTGGATACCCAGAGACTTTTTTCCAGGGCGGAAATGGCTATTACAAGGGGGCATAATTTTAAGGTAATTGGAGGAAGCAATAGGGGAGAGGTCAGAGGTAGCTTCTTTACACAGAGAGTGGTGGGTGCGTGGAATGAGCTGCCAGCGGTAGTAGTGGAGTCAGATACTATAAGGACATTTAATCGACTCTTGGATAGGCACATGGATGATTGCAAAATGTAGAATATGCAGGGTAGTTTGATCTTAGAGCAGGAGAATAAGTCGGCACAACATCATGGGCCAAAGGGCCTGTACTGTACTGTACTGTTCTATGTTCTAACACCTTGCCTTTTCCACACATCCCTTCATGTAAAACCCTGGCCTCCACTGCCCACACAAGTACCATGCCAATTTCTCAATGAAATATCTTGACAGATTTCCACCTGCAGCTTCTACACTCAGTTACTTTGCATCTTGATGATTTCATCTGTACCTTAACACCTCTCAAGTCGAGTTTTCCAATGCTTTCCTGGTTGGCATTCCATTTCTATTCTCCATTAGCTTCGACACATCCAAAACACTGATGCCTGTTTATTAACTTACACCAAGTCATTTTAACCTATTACTCCTGTGCTCAGAGATTTTTGATAGCTTCCAGTCCAACACCTTAACTTTCGAACTTTGCTTCTCATTCTCTAATCTCTCTATGGCTTTTTCGCTGCCTATCATTAATCTCCCCAAACCCCTTAGGGATCTCTGTAATCCTCTTAGTCCAACCTCTTCAACATTCCCCATTTAAGTTGCTCCACCAGTGGGTGCCATACCTTTAGCTACTAAGGCCCAAGTTAAAGAGCGTATTAAAAGCCCCAAAGAATGGGATAAATTCAGAATCCAGCAAGGGAAGACTAAAAAGGTAATAAAGACAGAGAAAATAAACTACAAGGGCAAACTAGCATGGTATGCAAAAACTGACAATAGGCACTCCATCAAATATACAAAAAGAAAAAAGGTCAAAATGAACATAGGCCCCTTAGAAAATGAATCTGGGAGACAATTTTGGGGGACAAGGAAATGGCACATCTGGTGCACGGTACACAGAGTGTACACAGGTGCAGTAGGTAATCAAGAAGGCTAATGGAATGTTGGCTCTTATTTCAAGATTGGTTGGAGTGTATGGTCTTTTTGCAATAGTGCAAGGTGCTGGTGAGACCACAACTAGAATACTGAGCAGTTTTGTTCCCCTCTTTTTTTACAGGTAAGATACAATTTCATTGGAGGTAGTTCAGAGAAGTTACACTAGTATGGAAGGTATTGTCTTATGAGCAAAGGCTAAATAGCTTAGGACTGTACTCACTGAAATTTAGATGAATGAGAGGTGATCTAATGAGAGGTGACCTCATTGACACATAGGATTCTTAAGGGGCTTGCCTAGATAAATACTGAGAAGATGTTTCCCCTCATGGGAGAGTCTAAGACCAGACAGCATTATCTCAGAATTAAGAGATGTCAATTTAAGACTGTGAGGAATAGAATTTCTTTTCTTACACAGTTGAGTATCTTTGGAATTCCTTGCCATGGACAGCTATGGGGGAAGAGTTCTTGTATATTTAAGGCTGAGATAGACCATTAGCTATGGGAGTAAAATAGTCTATCTGGCCTATCAAGTCTGCTCCACCATTCAACCATGGCTAATTTGTTTCTCAACACAGTTACCAGCTTTCTCCCTATAACCTCTGAACTCTTTGCCAATCAAGAACCTAGCTTAATTACACTCAGTGACATAGCCTCCACAGCCTTCTGTGGCAATGAATTCCACAGATTCACCACCCTCTGACTGAAGAAATTCCTCATCTCCATTCTAAAGAGTCACTGAGGCTGTGCTCTCGGTACCTAGTCTCTCCTACTCATGTAAGGATCTCCTCCACATCCATTCTATCCAGGCCTCTGAATATTTTGTAAGTTTCAGTGAGATCCCCCCACATCCTACAAAATTCCACTGAGTTCAGACCCAGAGTCCTCACCCACTCCCATATGACAAGCCCTTCACCCCCGGGATCATTCTAATAAAACTCCTCTGGACCCTCTCCAAGACCAAGATCTACCCTTAGATACGGTGTCAAAAACTGCTCACAATATTCCAAATGCAGTCTGACCATAACCTTATACAACCTCGGTAGTACATCTCTGCTCTTGTATTCCAACCCTCTTGAAAAGAGTGCTAACATTGCATTTGCCTTCCTAACTGCCAACTGAACCTGCATTTTAGCTTAAGAGAATGCTGAACTAGGACTCCCAAGTCCCTTTGTGCTTCAGATTTCTGAAGCCTTTCCCTATTTAGAAAACAGTTTATGCCTCAATTCTTCCTACCGAAGTGCACAACCGCATACTCTCCCACGTTTTATTCTATTACTTCTTTACCCACTCTACTAATCTGCTCAATTCCTTCTACAGTCTCCCCACTTCCTCAACACTACTTGTCCCTCCACCTATCTTTGTGTCACGTGCAAACTTAGCAACAGTAGCCTCAGTTCTTTCATCCAGATCACAAATGTTTAACATGAATAGTTCTGGTGCCAACACCAACCAGTGCAGAACTCCACTAGTCACTGGCTGCCATCTTGAAAAAGACATCTTTACCTCTACTCTCTGCTTCTGTCTTGCTCTAACACCATGGACTCGTCTTATTTAGCAGCCTCCTGTGTGGCATCTTGTCAAAGGCCTTCTGGAAATCCAAATAGATCACATCCACTGGCTCTCCTTTATCCAACTTGCTTGTCACCACCTCAAAGAATTCTAACAAATTTGTCAGGCATGACTTCCCCTTGACAAAGGCATGCTACCTCAGCCCTATTTATAATTAGACAAAGAGATTCTTAATCAGTAGGTGAATCAAGGGTTACGGGGAAAGGACAGGAAAGTAGTTATGAAGAATGCTGGATCAGCCACAGAGTCATACAGCATAGAAACAAACCATTCAGTCCAACCCATCCATGCCGACCAACAAGTTTCACAAACTAAACAGGTACCATTTGGCTGAGTTTGGCCCACATCCCTTAAAACACTTCCTATTTACGTACCTGTCTAAATGTCTTTTAAATGTTGTAACTGTATCTGTGTCTACCACTTCTTCTGCTAGTTCATTTCATGTACGACCCACCCTTTGTGATAAAGGTGCCCCTCATATCCCTTTTAAATTTTTCTCCTGGCTCCTTAAAAGTATGCCCCTGGTTTTGAACTCACCCACCCTAGGGAAAAGGCCTTTGCTATTCACCTTATCTATGCCCTTCATGATTTTATAAACCTCTAAAATGTCACCCCTTGACATTACGATCACCCCTCCTATACGATCCTATAGAGTGGCAGAGCAGGCTTCTGCTGTTCCCTTTTTTATGTGGTCTTACAGCCTTAGCTCTAGAATTGCCTCCCGAAATACTATAATTTTCTACCTTGCCCTCTCTCCTCAGGGAAGAAACCTCCTTCACCAAAGTCTTTGGTTACATGTCCTAGTACCTTCTTACTGAGCTTTGTATTCAATTTTGTTTGACAATACTTCTGTGAAGCATGCTGGGACATTTTACAATGTTAAGGGAACTGTATAAATACAATTTGTCACTATATGCACTACCTTTTTTAATGATTGACTATCTTGCATTTAATAGTAGCAGTTTTGAACTCCGCAATAAAAGTATCTTCTCTATGTTAGTTTTAACAAACCACTCCATAATTTTAAGATCTATTCACCATCTTGTTTCTCGTGAAGTAAAAAAGCATACCTGTCTGTTCAGTATTTCCTAGTACACTCAGTTCTGGTATCATTCTAGTGAGTCTATTTCCTTTTTCTCCAGTGCTTCTATATCATTTTTATAAATAGAATGTTAGAACACAACACAGTACTCAAGTATAGTCCAAACAACGTTGCACTAAAGTCCAACATAACCTGTCCATTGTTATTCCTCTAGACAAGTGCCAATGTTTTATTTGCAGTTTGGTGGTGCATTATAATTCTCAAATTACCATGGCAACACATGCTTCTGTGTACATGTTGCAGTGGCTGACCTGGAGTCTCTGCTGCTTTTACCACTTGCTGCTGGGAAGTGCTGAAAGGATTTGCAGATTGGTACTCAACCTGTCTGGCTGCAACATGAATACATCTGCTTTGGCTATCAAGTGCCAGACAGAGACTCAAAACCGGAGCTCTGGCTCAGAGGCTTACTGTGCCACAAATCCTCCTTTTCCATTTTACAACTTCATTACTCTGATTGGCTACCATGAATGATTTGTGAATTTGTATCCCTAGGTAACTTTGCTCTTCTAAACTATTTATGTAACCAAGCAGTCTGCGTATCCTTATTCATCATACCAAAATAGGCTGAAGGGAAGGCAATAGCCTAGTGGTATTATCGCTGGACTGTTAACCCAGAACCCCTCTGGGGACCTGGGTTTGAATCCCACCATGGCAGATGATGGAATCTGAATTAAATAAAAGTCTGGAATTAAGAGTCTAATGATGTCCATGAACCGATTTCTGGGAAAACCCATCCGGTTCCCTTGTGTGCTTTAGGGAAGGAAACTGCCATCCTTGGCAAAAATTCAGAGTTAATGTTTTGTTCTGAGGAAGAGTCACCGGACCCAAAATGTTAACTCTGATTTTTCTTCACAGAAGCTGCCAGACCTGCTCAGCTTTTCCAGCAACTTCTGTTTCTGTTCCTGTTCCTGTTCCTGATTTGCAGCATCCACAGTTCTTTCAGTTTTTAAACTGCTATCCTTACCTGGTTTGGTCTATATGTGACTTCTGCAACGTGGTTGACTGTTAACTGCTCTCTGGGCAATTAGGGAATGGGCAATAAATGCTGCCTGGCTAGCGATGCACTCATCCCTTGAATGAATAAAGAAAAAAAAAAAAGATGTTCAAGGTGTTCATGGTCTTGCTTATTACAATGTATAAAAAGGAAAGAACTCTTAAGGCAAAGCTTATTTGTTAGCTATTTGGGCTGCAGACTATGGTGGTGTAACCTGTAGCAAAGCAATGAAAGATACAACATCAAAGCAGCAACAAAAATGCAATGCAGTTGCCAGTTTGATTAGGGCGGTCCAACAATCGCACAATCAGTTACTGAACCCTTCTCTTTTAAATGTAGGGTCATTGTTAGGAACTTTGCTGCTCAGTGGAAGATTCCTCACTTTGTTCTAACTTTTAATAGTTAATCTGAGAGAATGCTCTGTTTACACATTATCATGCCTTGCAAAAGTGGTACGCTTGCAGTTGAAAATGTAGCTTTGATAAATAAATTCCACTCGTGAGGCAATACCTGTCAAATAAAAGGGCTCGCAAGCTATTTTCTTAACATTCAGTAAAACATCACGATTCAATTAAAAGCACTGCTGACAGCTTTACTATTTCACTGTTCTCAAGAATCCTGATGTCCTCAAATTAACAATGTCCATCCACAATAGCACTGGTGAAATAATTAAGTTTCGTCCTAACAAACGTTAACAGCACAAAATGAAGGGAGCAACCATTAGAGATTGATTAACAGAATAAAGATACTATGGCAATTCTTGATTTCTTTTTCCACAGAAATTTAGGAACTAACCAACTGCTCTTTAAAGTAGGAGATCATAAGTAGCAGAGGCCGAGAGAAGTACATACAAGTATAAACATGGATGGTGAGGCGGGGAAGCGTGCATTCAGTTTCATGCAAACATGGTGTAAAAACAGATTTAAATTTACGAAGTATCAATATACTTCTAAAACTATCTTGAAAGCAATGTACACCCAAATCATCATTTTTCAAGTTTCGTTACTCTTGCTGTCTACACAAACACACCAGCAACCAGTTACTACACAATGTCCCATGAGAACTATATAAGAAAATTATCTGATTTTGAGTTATTATAGAATCCCTAAGGTGCAGAAAGAAGCCTATTCAGCCCATCAAGTCAGCACCAACTCTCTGAAGAGCATCCCACCCAGATCCAGGCCCAAACCTATCCACATAACCCATACTTACCAAGGCTAATCCATCTAGCCTGCACATCCCTGGACACTACGGGGCTATTTCGCATGGCCAATCACCTAATCTGCACATCTTTGGACTGTGGGAGGAAACCAGAGCACCCAAGGGAAACCCATGCAGACACTGGGAGAACGAGCCACCTCCACAGAGAAAGACACCCAGGGCTGGAATCGAACCTGGATCACCGGTGCTGTGAGGCAGCAATGCTAACCACTGGTGCCACTATGCCACTCTATGCTGGTACTATTGACAGGGGGCTACAATGCACGAAGATGATGTGAGCGGAGAAGAGGAGCTAAAAGTTCCTCACTAAAATCTCATTATATATACAGCATGTTATTATGGCACAGCCAAAACACTATTACCAGTCGTTATTTTCCTATTTACCTTTAGACAGTCTGCCTGTCTGCATAGAAAGATAGTACCAATGGCACCTGGGAATGTACTGCATTTAGACCACTGCTGCACTTACTATGAGCAATGTAGAGCGGTCTAAAACAAAAGTGCTTTCCAAAGGCAATTGATTCAGACTCAAGGGTGTTATAGAGACACACAAACTTTGTTAATTTCTAAGTTCACAGGTTTGTACCAACCCATTCTTTTCCAAACTTTCTCCTCTTGCCATTGAAACTTGCAGTAGGCCAACATCCCACCACACGGCAGTAGTCATCTCACTTCAGCTCCACAATTTTCAATCCTCCTCTGCTCAATTATTCACACAAGAACACCAGAATTAGTGGCAGGAAGAGGCCATTTGTTACCCCAAGCCAGTTCTGCCATTCAACATGATGCTGATTGATCTGATTGTTGCTGCAACTCCATTCTCCTGGCAGCCCGCCTTCACCTTTGACTCTTCTGTTAATCAAAAATGAGTCTAACTCGGTCTTTCATACATTGCTGTCTGGAGAAGAGAATGTTAATAACAAATGACACTTCAAGTGTAAAAATCTCAATCTCGATCACAAATGAGAGACACCCAACTTTTAAAATTCGTCCTAGACTCCTCCACAAGGTGAAATATCCTCTCAGAATCCACATTGTCAAGCCCCTCAGGATTTTATACGTTTCAGTAAGATCAACTCATTTTTTTCCAAATTCCAATACCTACAGGCCCACCATGCCTACCCTTTCCTTACAAACCTTATTCTTTCATTCCAGGAATCCATCAAGGAAACTTTCTCTGAACTGCTTTTAATGCATTTATGTCCTACGTAAGGCGACCAAAACTGTACAAAATACTTCTGATGTGGTCTCATTAAGGCCCTGTATAGTTGCATTAATTTATTTTTATATTTCATTCCCCTTGCCATGAACACCAACATTCCATTTCACTCCCTCATTACTTCTATACCTGCATATAACGTTTGGCGATTTATGTACAAGGACACCCAGAAATATCTGTTAGAGTTCTGCAGCCTCTCTTCAGTAAAATAATAGTTTTACTATTCTTCCTGTCAAAGTGGACAAGTTCATATTTTTCCACATTGTACTCCCAATTGCAATCCACCCCCCCCCCACTCATTTGAACTATCCATACCCCTTTGTTGATTCTTCCTCTTGACAACTTATTTTCCTGACAATCTTTCTAGATATTTCCCAATTAATCTGTTTCGAGATGTTATTGCACATCCCTGGGGAAGGTGGGACTTGAACCTGGGCCTTCTAACTAAGAGGGAGGTACATTATCAATGTGCCGCAACAGCCCTCAAAGCCTGGTATTCCCAATGGATCACTCATCGAAGTACTAACCACGTCTGAGTTTGCTTAACTTCCGAGATCTGATGTTCTCAGACAAGCACAGCTGTAGACATGTTAAAATCACTTTATATTTTCTAACCAGCCTGTTCAGCAATATGATTACACACCTCTAGAACAGGCAGCACTTGATACCAGAGCTCCTGGATCAGAGGTAGGGACATTACCATTGGGCCACAACAGCCCTGGACTACCATCAGCAAAAGTACATTAGATCCAATCCACTCGATTAAGAATCCTTCATCATGGAGTGGTTAGCACTGCTGCCTCACAGTGCTAGGGACCTGGGTTCAATTCGACCCTCGGGTGACTGTCTATGTGGAGTTTGCACATTCTCCCTGTGTCTGCATGGGTTAAGTCCAGGTGCTCTGGTTTCCTCCCACAGTCCAAAGATGTGCAGGCTGGGTGGTCTGGCCATGCTAAATTGCACATAGTGTCCAGGGCCGTGCAGACTAGGTGGATTAGCCACAGGAAATACAGGGTTACAGGGATAGGGTATGGAAGTGAATCTGGGTGGGACTCTCTTCAGAGAGTCAGTATGGACTTGTTGGGCAGAATGACCTGTTCCACACTGGAGGGATTCTACGATTCTATGCATGTTACCACCTTCACATATGCTTGTGTGTTATCAAATGCCATTTGGGAATCCAATTCCAGCACAACTACAAGTTCCACTTTATCAACTTGCTGGTTACTGCTTCAAGGAACTCTAATAAATTAGTCAAGTGACAACAAACATATGACAATGGTAACATGGGCGAAAACCATTTCTCTCCAGAATTAAAATCAAAGAAAGCTCCAGACCTGAAACAAATTTCTTACTCCTCTGATGCTGCCTGGCCTGCTGTGTTCCTCCAGCTCCACACTGTGGTATCCCTGACTCCAACAGTTCCTTACTATCTCAGTCATCTTGGACTGCTCTCGCTTACCGTCTACCTGGCAACAGGTAATTAACAAGACTGACTGTGCTGTGATTGTGTGGGACAGGGTCAAACCATCAAAAATACTGTAAGCAATTTCTAAACGGAGCAAAATAAAACTACTAGCGTCCCCATGGGAGAAAATAAACAGTCCTATTCACAAATTTACACTAGAACACACGCTGGCCTGTGGCCAATATAGCTGAAAAGAAGCTGCGCTTTGAAAACTAAAATCAAACTTCACAAAAAACTTGACACTTACTCCATCCAAAAAGTGACACCATCACTCATTTAAATTTAAGATCCACAGTTTGGCAACAGATTCCAACATTCCACGTTGCACAACAAATTTCACCGACAAAGAAAAGTCACAATAAGCATTATATTTAAGAAATAAAGACAGGATTCCATGGACAGTCCTTACCACCAGTTTCTTCGGGAAACTAAAAATCAGCAGGTCATAACATAGTTTATGAAGGCAATCAATAAGTTGATAACACAACAGTAGTATCTACACACGTGTCCGGCTCACAAACACAGACTCCAGTCAGTACAGCTGGAAGTTGGTAACAGCCCGTGCTCCGCCCCACTCGCTTCCTTTCTTCAATTAGTAGGGGCGATCATCCAAACGCATGAAATCCCATGAGCTCCACAGTAGCAATGCTCTGTTTCTATACAAACTTCCGCTTACCTCCTCCGCTTTTGCATCATGCGCCGTCAGAATGCACTTCCAAAAATAAAATTTCAGACGGGGGCCGGGGGTCAACTCTCTTTCTTTGCTTTTAATACAGTAGGCTGATGCCTCCCTCCCCCGATTCCCACATCTTATCTATTGCGCCAAAATGAAGGTACTTCCGAAGTTCAGGGGGTGGAACTCTACAGGATAAATCACACTTTGAAAAAAACTAAGTTGCGTTTCTAAATAGGTCCTTTCTAAAGGGGGAAATCGAAGGGGAGAAAAATGGAATTTGTGTTTTGGATTAATTTCAAATTGATGCGGATTTCGAGAGATGCAGCTGTGGTGGACAGCTAAACCCCTTTAACAGGTTGTGAAGGAGCTGGGGTTTCTTGTAGCTGCACAAGTTGAGAAGCTCATTGTGGATTTCAATGCGGACTGACAGTTGTACTCGGCACAGCTTCCACTCCAGCCTCCTGTTGTAGGCCATCAATGTCAGCCTCTGGGTCACATACTGCTTTCTGTGCAAACATTTTCAGTCCGAGTAAGCTTTTGCTTTCGAAAATAAATAGACCGAGAGCATCCTGCCGCCTGGTATCTTTCATTTTGTACAGAGGACTCAATAAATACGGTGAAACACGACTGAGTCCCCAGGTCTCCATACCGTGCTTAGCTTTAAGTAGTTGAAATGAAAAATCTGTGTTCCTGCATGTTGTTTGACTAGTTACTGCCGCCTCGGTCAAAGGAAGAGGTGCCTTCTCAATTCTCGGCGTGTCACCAGCTTTCAACTGCAATGGATTGCGAACCTGCTGTCTGTAATGCAAATACAATTAATCTGAGAAGCGACAGTAATTACCATTGTTTTCACAAAGATTACAGCGAGTGCACCTGTTTGATTGAACATGGTATGACGTCCTTCCTGAGATTGAAACATTTCAATTGAGGGGTGGTTGGCATGCGAATTTAAATCCGGGAGCTATGTGCAGCTTACCTTGTTCCAATTTTCAGATTCTACTTCTGGAAGCACTGGCTCACGCCAGTCAAGTCAATTTGCCTGCAAAACAACAGTGAGAACACTCCAGGAAATACCATTGTTGACTGTAAAGCACTTTGAGACATCAGTGATACCTCCATGCATGGTCTCCCAAATTTTCCTTCTTTCGGCATCCCATCCACTACTCCCACAATCACCTATGACCATGCTAGGAGAAGTGCAATTTTAATTCACTCTTCATGGTAGCAGTGAAGTCAAGAGAGCATAGAACATAAAACAGTACAGCACAGGAATGTCTTTGGCCTGCCACGTCTGGGTCAACCAAGATGTTGTTCTAAACAAATTCCATCTACCTGTCCATGTCCCCTCTATTCCCCGCCTAGTCATGGATCTAAGTGCCTCTTAAACCTTGCTATCATATCTGCTTCTATTGCCTCCCGTGGCAGTGCATTCCAGGCACCTACCACCCTCTGTGTAAAAGACTCCCCTCTCACACCTCCTTTAAACATTTCCCCTCTCACCTTAAATGTATGCCCCCTAGTATCTAACATTTCCATTCTGGGAAAAAGACTCTAAATATCCATCTTATACATGCCTCTCATGATCTTACATACTCCTATCAGGTCATTCCTCAGTCTCTAATGCTCTAACTAAAGCCTTCCAAGTTTGTCTTACCTCTCTTTATAGCTACCACAATCCTGGCAACATTCTGGTAAATCTCTGTTGCATCCTCTCCAACGCCTCCAGACTGTTCCTATTGTGTGATAACCAGAACAGCACACAATCCTCCAAATGTAGCCTAACTAAAGTCTTCTTCAGCTGTAACATGACATCAACTTTTATACTCAGTGCAGATTGATTGAGGCAAGCATGCTGTATGTCTACTTTACCACCTTATCCACTTGTGTTGCCACTTCCAGGGAGCTATGAACTTGTACCCAAAGATCCCTATGAATATGGGTACTCCTAAGGGGTCCTGCCATTTATTTCATACTTTTCTCTTGCATTCAACCTCCCAAAATGCATCATCACACACTTGTCTGGATTAAACTCCCATCTATCAACTTCACAACTGGTCTACATCCTGCTGTATCCTTTGATAACCTTCCTCACTATCCACAACTCCACCAATTTTCGTGTTGTCTGCAAACTTACTAATCATACTACCTACATTTTAATCTAGGTCATTTATATACATTACAAACAGAAGTCCCAACATTGATCCTTGCAGAACACCAACAGTCACAGACTCCCAGTCAGAAAAACACCCCTCCACAACCACTCCGTGTCTTCTACAGCCAAGTCAATTTTGTATCCAGCTTGTCAACTTATCTTGGATGTCTTATGACTTAATTTTCTGGACCAGCCTACCATGAGGGACCTTGTCAAATGCTTTAGTAAAATCTAAGTAGGCAGCATCCACTGCCCTACCCTCATCAATCATCTTCATTACTTCCTTAAAAACTCAAACAAATTTGAGACAAGGTCTCCCCTGCATAAAGTCATGCTCACTATACCTAATACGTCCATTCTTCTCTAAATGCGACTAAACCCTGTCCCTAACAACCTACTCCAATAATTTCCCTACCACTGATGTATTCAAGGCATTTAGCTGCTTCTTGACGTCATACAGAATGAATCAAACTGGTTGAAGACCATCTGTGTTACTGGAACTTCAAGAGGAGCTGAGATGGTTCAGCCACTTGGCATTTTGGCTGAAAACTGTTGCAAATCTTTCGGTCTTATCTTCTGTACTGATGTGCTGGACTATCTCAGCATTGAGGATCCAGATATTTATGAAAGCTCCCTCTTTTGTTGGTTATTTGATTATCTATTATGATTTACCAGAGGATGTGGCAGGGTTATAGGAGCTTTGATCTGATCCATTGCTTTAGGGATCATTTAACTCCAGTTACTTTATGCTGCTTCTATGTGATGCCAACAGCTTATTCTGTAGCTTCATCAGGTTGACATCTCATTTGAAGGTACTCCTGGCATCAGCTCCTGCAGTCTTCATGGAACCAAGGTTGATCCTCAGCTTGATGATAATAGTGGAATGGAGTAATGCTTGACGTTACATGTTGTTGTTGAACACAACTCTGTTGTTGCTCATGACACACAGTGCTCCTTGGATGTTCAGTTTGGAATAGCTAGATCTATTTTAAATTGATCTTATTTCGCACAGTGGTGATGTCACATAAATCTGAGGTAAATGGCAATAATGGAATATAAAATTTGACTTCTATTTGACTGGAAGGATGACCTAGAAAGGATCATCTGAAATTTATAAGTATAAGCATCTTCAATATTACCTATCCCATTGTGGCCTCTCTGCACCTCCTCATGTTGCTCAGGCAGTTAGTTATCAGCTTCCTGATCATCCTCCTTGACTTTGGATGCTACGCATACCACTATATCTGCTTTGTCTAGAATCTCCTTCATTTGCAGTGCAAGATTATGTAAAGTTTTGCAGATCATCATGATTCAGAAGATTGTTACTGAGATATATTGAAAGGCTCCACCATAATGATCCAGATACCTGAATCACAATTTCAGAAGACTTACATTCCGTTTGATGGTGACGTGAGTGAGTTCTAGGGCCACATTATTTATGATATATATTAATGACTTGGACAAAGTACAATCACCAAGTTTGTGGATGACACAAAAATATTTTGGAAGGTAAGTTGTGAGGATGAAACAATGAGGCTGCAGAGGGCTATAATCAGGTTTAAGTGAGTGGGCAAAAACTCAATGGGTGGAATATAATGTGGGGAAAATGTGAGGCTATGCTTTTTGAAAGGAAGCATAGAGGAGCTGAATATGATTTAAATGGAGAAAGGCTGCAGCACAGAAGGATTTGGGACACCTCATGAATCACAAAAAGCTAACATCAATTCACCAGTAATAGAGAAGGTAAATGGATTGTTAGATAACAAGCATGGGGCTGGATGAACACAGCAGGTCAAGCCTTTATTTCAAAGGGAATGGAGTATAAAAGTGGGTAAGTTTTGATAAAACTATACAAGACACTAGTCTGACCACAGCTGGACTATCGTAAATGGTTTTAATCCCCTTACCTAAGGAAAGATATATTGGCATTAGGGTCAGTTAATGAGGTTGGTTCTGGGTATGGAGGAATTTTCTGAGGAGAACATTTATTTTTCTTTATTCATTCACGGGATGAGGGCGTCACTGGCTAGGCAGCATTTATTGCCCATCCCTAATTGCCCAGAGGGCAGTTAAGAGTCAACCACATTGCTGTGGGTCTGGAGTCACATGTAGGCTAGACCAAGTAAGGATGGCAGTTTCCTTCCCTAAAGGACATTAGTGAACCAGATGGGTTTTTCCGACAACCGACAATGGATTCATGGTCATCATTAGATTGTTAATTTCAGATACTTATTGGATTCAAATTCCACCATCTGCTGTGGCAGGATTTGAACCCTCGTCACCCAGAACATTATCGGGGTCTCTGGATTAAAAGTCCAGCGATAATACTACTAGACCATCGCCTCCCCTTGAGTTGGTTGGGCTTATGCTCATTTGAGTCTAGAAGAATGAGGAGTGATTGAAGTATATTACATTCCTGGGGTACTTGACAGGGTAAATATGGAGAGGTTGTTTCCCTTTGTGGGACAGTCTAGGACCATGGGGCATAATTTAACAGTAAAGAGTTACACATTTAAGTCAGAGATGAGGAGGAATTTCTTCTCTCAGAGGGTAGTGAATCTGTGGAATTGTTGATCACAGAGGGCTGTCAAGGCTGGGTCATTAAGTATATTCAAGGCTGAGATGGATTTTTAATCAGTGAGAGAATCAAGGGTTCTGGGGAAAAGGCAGCAAAATGGAATTGAGGATTATCAAATCAGCTATGAGCTCATTGAAAGATGGAGCAGACTCAATGGGCCAAATGACCTACTGCTCCTACATTTTATAGTCTGGATTGCTGCATAGCTAGGATTTTTTCTGAAGAAGGGTCTAGGCCCAAAACATCAGCTTTCCTGCTCCTCTGATGCTGCTTGGCCTGCTGTGTTCATCCAGCTCTACACCTTGTTATCTCAGATTCTCCAGCATCTGCAGTTCCTACTATTATATTTATGTATTCTACGCAGCTTCCATCCTAGGTTCACCTCATTGGAGTCAGTAGCCATCTCTTTAATGGATAGCGCCTGTCAACAAGAATCCAGCCTTAAAGGTGTATAGTGGGAAGTGAAAAGCTTGCACTGAGGACTGCTTGAGTTTGTAGCCATTGTGGCTGTTTCTTGGGTTCTGAGCACATAACCACATATATAGGGGTGGCTGTAAACTAGTCAGGTATTGAAGGAATTAAAACCCCTGTTAATGGAGACCACTGGCTGGCCTGTGGGGGTCTTGGTGGCTGTATGCATGCAATCCCTTAACATGTGGGCATTCAGCAATGGCTAGGAATGCCTATCTCAGACCACTTCTGATAGCAATAATGAGTTTGTTGGCTCTCCTTTCCAGAAGAGGGCATCAGTCACCAGCTTAAGGCAATGGACCTCTGCTAATTGGGACAATTGGTGCAAAGGTCTACAGTGAGAATGTGGAATTAACCAGAGGCACAGAAATGAAGTTCACAACGAAGATCATCACCAATTGATATCCCATGGGAAAAGAAGATTAACTTGTTCATCATGCCACTAAGATTTGTGATGGCCTATTAAGATCAGCACTGCCATTTTGAGTCCACTACCACCTGGTTTGCACCACATAGACAGTTAAAATTGGCTTCAATTGATTGTTTGATTATGAGAAAATGAAGCAACCAAACTTCACCATGTTTAGAGCTGTAATCTACAAACCTGCAGTTTCCAGCAAAGAATGGTAATATGGTCCAAAATTCATCCCTCCACTGTCCAGAGCAAGTTTCTTTGTAAGTTGGCCAGCTGACCACATGCTGTAGTATAAAGATAGAGCTGCATAGAAAGAGGAGATTCCAACTGAAAACATCAATTACTGGGAGGCTGTTTTACCAAAAACACTTCAAACTCGTACACAGACATATCCAGAAAATGGTGACTTCACTTACAGAAATCTAATATACAGAAAGTAACTGGATAGTATGTTTCTGGCAGGTAGCATGTGTGAATCCATGAGGAAAGCTAGCATCATCCTCAGGTACAAGCGGAAGGAAAAGAGGAAGGAAATTAGAAATTGGCAAACAATTTCACTGCTGAATGCAGACTACAAAATCCTGTCTAAGGTCATTGCCAACTAAGTCAGGTCTGCTCTGAAATCAGTGATTCACCTTGACCAAGCCTGTGCTGAATCAGGAAGGATGATCTCTTGCCCTCCTCAGAGATACAATCGCCTATGTGCAGGATAGGAGGGTGGATGCCTGCCTCATCAGCCTAGACTAGGAGAAGGCCTTTGACAGGATATTGCACATGCACATGTGAGATGTGGTCTCTAAAATGGACTTTAGGGAGGCAATCTGCAACTGGATCACTGCCCTACACCACCATCGTTAGTACCGTATCAATCAATGGGTGGGAATCAGAAAGCTTCCCAAACAGATCTGGAGTCAGGCAAGGCTGCTCACTCTCTCCTGCCTCGTTTGTGTGTTGTATAGAGCCTTTTGCAGAGTCCATCACGAAGGTTACGAGCCTGAGAAGGGTGACGATTCCAGGCAACAGAGGCTTTCAGGTCAAAGCCTCCTGGCACATGGATGACAACACTGTTTTTTGCTTGGATGTGCTGTCAGTGCATAGACTTTTGAGCATCTGTGACCAGCCTGAACTGGCCTTGGGAGCCAAGATAAATCGAGGCAGGAGCGAGGTCATGTTCTTTGAGAACTGGGCCAACTGATCCTTTATCCCCTTCACCATCAGGACAGATTACTGAAGACTGCTAGGAATATGGTTCAGAGGAGCAGGAGCATGTACAAAATCTTGGGAGGAGCACATCGCCAAGATGAGGCAAAACTGGTCTTTTGGGAGCACCGCTCCCTCTCCATTGTGGGTAAAAACCTGGTCAACAGGTGTGAGGCATTCTCTCTCTGCTTTGTATGTGGCGCAGGTCTGGCTCATTCCCTGAAGCTGTGCCATTGAAGTCACCCGAACCATCTTCCACTTCATCTGGAGGTCCAAGATGGGTTGTGTCCACAGGGACTCATTGCACAAAACTCTAGATAAGGTGCAGAGGGGGTGGGGGGATGAATGTACCCAACAGTGCCCTCATCCCTGATGGCCACCTTTTTGTGTGGCTGTATCAAGCTGTGCGTAGACCCGTGGTACGCAAACATGAAGTGTCACTACGTAAAGGATGGGACCGGCCTCATTTTCGCAGAGCGCTCCAAGTAGTTGGACCATTCCGTATCACTTGTCCTTTGTGGAGAAATTTGCCAAGAAAAGACATTTGACCAAAAGTCCATTAGAAAGTGGTCAGCACGCAGCGTCCTGAAGACCCTGTAGGTAAAGGAGAGGGTGGTTCCTGTAAGTTGTTCCCTAAGCAGACTGTCAAAGTCATTTGCCAGAATGGCTCATTACTAGACCTTTTCAACAAACACCAAGACGTTGTTTGGCCGGTGGTGACAAGGGCTACCTGTGAGATCCTTCTTGTATGCCAACGCATACTGCCCTCAAAGCAATTCCAGGGGAGTAGAGACTGTCACACATCTCCTTCTGGAATGTGCCTTTGCAAAAGAAGTCTGGAGAAAGATACAGTGATTTTTGCTGACGTTCATCCCAAGCAGCTTCATGACGCAGGACTCTGTGCTCTACGGTCTTTTCCCCAGGACGCACCTGAGCCAAATATCAGTTGCGCCTGGAGAACCATCAGTTCAGTGAAAGATTCTCTTTGGTTTGCCCGAAACTTGTTGGACTTCCAGAACAAGGAGTTGACCTTGGCAGAGTGTTGCAGACTGACACCTTCCAAGGTCCAGGACTACACGCTGAGGAACGCACTAAAGCTCGGGGCAGCTGCTGCCAAGGCACAGTGGGGAAAGACTATTGTCTGAAGTGTTTCTGCTGAAGTTAAATGGGGGTCTGTTCAGTTAACGGACCCTCCCAGTGCTTCAAATGCATGTAAATATAGACTTGTACAAGTAAGAGATGCCTTTGGTTTGTTTGGATAGAGTCAAACTTCAATGTTTGTTTGTTTCCTTCATATGCTACTGTACAGAACAAAACTGCATTTGTGATTTTATATATATATATATATCTATCTATTATGAATAAAGTATATTTTGAAATAAAAATGTGTGTAGATCCAAAATTGGATGATTTAAGCACCTTGGGACCCACATACCAGAGTGGAAGAAAGTCATTCTCAGATCTGAGGGGCTGCCCAAGGGAAAGAATGCAAACATCAAAGGCTGCCTCAGGCGAATGAGCATTCTGGAGGCAGATGCGGACAGTAGAAGTAATAACTGATTCTTTGGTAGAGTTCAAAGGTCTGAATGAAACAGGAAGTACATTGGTAAGATTAGTCCTCAGTAAACACACTGGGCGGCAAGGAGGGGGAAACAGTAGCATTGGTAGTTGGGAATTGTTGCTTGTAATAAGGCAGCAGCGAGTATTTCAACTGGTTGTTCTGAGGCATTAAGAGACACACAGAGAGAAACTGTGTATCTGTTGAAGAGGGAATCAAATTTGGGATTGTGGAAAGTGAGTTGGGAAGGAAATTTGGTAAGGAAACTTAGGAAGGCAAAGAGGTGGAGAGGGATAAATGAAATGAGTCATTATGACAGAAGGAGTAAGGAGAAAAGTAAACCAGGAGTGTAAAAGAGGGAGAAAGAAGAAGTGATAGTATCAGGTCCAGACTTGAGGCCAAAACAAACGCATGAATGGGCACGGGGAAACTAAAGTTACAAAGGCATAGTACTTGTTATTAGTAATTATTACCTGGTAATAATTGGGGAGTACAGAAAGAACAATAGGAAGGTGTCCAGTGTTAAAGATAGTGGTCCCACAGGTGGATACAATTGGTGTAAGGTAGAATGGAGTAAGTTTGGAGCATACATTACTAACATCTTTTGGAACACTATGATTCCAGTTCTATTATGACTATTGGAATGCAACATATAGGGTTGAATTATACATTCACATCTTGGATATTTTTGCTGTAATATGTCAGATGCAGAAAGAAGTGTAGAGCTGTAACTTCTTTGAAGTGTTGAGATTGTCTTTCTCACTCAGATCGTTCCATGAAATTACAAATTGAGCCAGATTTGATTGAATTTGAATGATTGGTGACATTTAAATTATAAATGTTAAATAATATATTCTAAATGTATTTGTTCAGTTAAGATTATGTACTTTTTAGGAATCTAAGGTATTCATTGTCTTTGTTATTTTAAGCCAAATGAAACATTTACAAGAACTATGTACTTTGAGGTTACCCAATCAGTCATAGGCAATTACTTTGATAACCTTAAGGGAAAAACATGCTAACATCAGTTTAAAATTGAAAGATGTGCAAACAAACTGATAATCAAGTCTAATAGAAGGAATTGTTCTGAGGTAGTGTATCTATTGCAAAATGATTGCAATGAGACAGCAAACGTTACTGTTCTGTTCATCTTATTTTCCAAAGAAGCATTTAAGTGTTGAATTTTATTAAAATATAAACGGTTTAGGGTGCATTTGAATTATAGCTGGAACCATAACTGTTACAGCTCTTGGGAGAGAAGCTGATTTGGCTTGCAATAACACTGAAATTATAATATAAAATACAGCTTGAATCTATTACCATGGTTCAATCTGGATCAAAATAGAGTCGGAGTGAATGGAATTTCAACTTGTTCAGGAGTTAGCTTGGGTTTTCATTCTTAATTTATACATCAAATTTAGAGGTGGACAATGTGTTTTAACTTTGCAATGACACTAAACATCTGGGAAGTGAGTACACCATCAGTAAACTACCTTCAATACTGATTTTTTTTTAAGAGTTCATGGTAGTCAGGCAATTATAAAATAGAATGATGAAGGGTCGACCAGTCTGTATTGTTTTTTGCACATCTACACCTTCACCTAATCATAATGTCCTTGCTTAAATGATAAGAGCACTGTTACAAGAAACTTTAAGTTAATTAAGGTAAAAATATTATTAAAGTGAACAGACCATGAAATAAACTAATCATTATTAATATTAGAGAAAAAAATCTTTTGATGAAGAGACTAGCCAATTCAGGATGCACTACAGCGAGCAGTTCACATTTCAGATAGAAATTTTTAATTGACTCTTGAGTCAAGTCAGGTTCTGACTTTTCATTCGCACTACCAGTTCAGAATCATAGAATCATATTAAATAAAAAATAAAATTTCTTAAGACAAAACTAGTTTGGTTGGAAGTACTGCATCTTAGCTCTGCAATATAGACTTCTGCACAGACTTGTCTTCCCAAGCACAAAATAATAAAATATTTTGAAAATTCACAACAGCTATGAACATACAATTAAGAAATCTGGAACATAAAATAGTAATTCTGACAGCCACCATTAATTATTGCAAAAAACCCAGTCCAGTGTCCTTTTTTTTATTCACTCGCGAGACATGAGCTTTACTGGCTGGCAAGCATTCATTGCGCATCTCTAGTTGCCCTTGAGAAGGTGGTGGTGAGCTGCTTTCTTGACATGCTGCAGTCCATGTGCTGCAGGTAGACTCACAACATTGTTAGAGAGGAAATTCCAGGCTTTTGACCCAGACACACTGAAGGAACAGGGGTATTTTTCCAAATCAGATTGGTAAGTGGTTTGGAGGGGAACTTGTGGGTGGAGTTATTCCTATGTATCTGTTGCCTTTATCCTTTTTGATGGAAGTGTTCATGGGTTTGGAAGGTGCTGTCTAGGGATCTTTGGCAAATTTCTGCAATGCATCTTGTAGGTAGTACACATTACTGCTGCTGAGCATCAGTGGTGGAGGGAGTGGATACTTGTGGATGTGGTGCTAATCAAGTGGGCTGCTTTGTCCAGGATGGCGTAAAGCTTCTTCAGTGTTGTTGGAACTGCACCCATCCAGGAGAGTGGCTTGTATTACATCACACTCATGATTTGTGTCTTGTAGATGGTGAACAGACTTTGAAGAATCAGGAGGTGAGTTATTTGCTACAGGATTCCTAGCCTCTGATTGGCCCTGGTAGCCACTGTTTTATACGGCTAGTCCAGTTCAGTTTCCGGTGAGGGAAGATGCCTGGCCAAATATGGTTGATTCTTGTTATGAGACCAAGCCAGACTTTATATTGTGATCTGCCTAGGAACCGGTTACTTGTAAGATCCAACCTACCTGCCGAGAGATGAAAGCCAGAAGGTTCCACAGTACTGAGCAAATAATAACATTTAATATTCAAATTTAGAATCATAATGCAATCCACAATGTATACATAATTTATACTCTAACATTCAGAACAAACCTAAGTTAATTATGGGTAACATACAAACTATGGTCAAAAACCCTGGATTCTTCAACAAACCCCCAGCCATATGTGACAGCATGGTCATCAAATCTCATTAAAATTTTTGACAGGATTCCAATTTGCACTCTTTCGAAGACCTTGTTTTGGGACCAATCAGTCACGGCTGGCCTCAACATTCTGTCTGTTCACTTTTTTTCCTGGGTCTTTACTTCCCTGGATTCTGCAAGCTACAGTCTAGCACTTATTGGCAGGCACAACTCCAGCTTTTTCACGAGACAGGTGGTTCAGCCAAGACAGCGCTACATCTTTTTTTTCAGAGCTCTAACGTTGCTCAAGTGCACCAAGCAAATACTGCTTTTGGGCTTTTCAACCCCACTCTCAGCTTCATTGAAGTATTAATTGCTTCCGCCAAGACCCTCACGGCTGTCAGGACTTTCCTAAACTGCAACTCCACTATTAAGCTGCAGCTATTGGCTCCTAGGATTTTCCCTGAATACTAACTGCAGCGACGAACCAAGAGTCACAGTCTAAGGATACAGCGTAGGCCATTTAGGACTGAGATTAGGAGAAATTCCTTCATCCAGAGAATGATGAGTTTATGGAATTCTCTGCCACAGAAAGGAGTTAAAGCCAACAATGAATTTTTTTGGAGAGAGTCTTAGATATGGTTATTTGGGCTAAAGGATCAAAGAGTATGGGGAGAAAGCGGGAACACGATATTGAGTTGGATGATTAACCATGATCATATTGAGCGGCAAAGCAGACTTGAAGGGCATAATGGTCTACTCCTGTTCCTATTTTCTATGTTTCTATACAACTGCTCCTGGTCATCAACCTGAGCCCAAATTACACAAGCTCTAATGGCCTCTGCAGCAGTACAGCTAACAGCACCAGTCCGGCTTCTGTTTCACTTCCTTTCTCTCTCTTCATCACATGTACAGACTGCCTCACTCTCTAAGCGTCTATAACCTTTAAACTGCTCTTTGGTGACTCTTGAACTGTTTTGAATGACCTATTGAAAAACTTGCAATAGGCCCAATCTTGTTCCTAGGTAGCATTGAATTTAGCAAGTACTGGCTGTCAATTGTAGCAACCAATGGAACTGTTTGTTCTCTGAATGCAGGCTTAAGTACAGTACAAATTGCTTCCAACTAAAAGAGGATTTTATCCAGCAGCTCCAGACAAAACAACAACACTGACCCCTGCCGAGTCTTCACCATCCCCCCAGACCTCCCCCTTACTGAGGACGAACGGTCAGTCCTCAGTAAAGAGCTCACCTTTGTCCTCCTCCACCCACAAATCAGCGAATACCGCTCACGCTTGGATACTGAGCAGTTTTTCCGCCGCCTCCGCCTCCACGCTTACTTCTTCAACTGTGAATCTAACCCTCCCTCTATTGACCCCTTCTCCCGCCTCCAACACAAGCCCCCCTCTTGGACACCACCCCAAGGCCTCCTACCCTCCCTCGACCTCTTCAGCTCCAACTGCCGTCGAGACATCAATCGCCTCAACCTCTCTACCCCTTTCAAACACTCCAACCTCTCCCTCGCAGAACGTGCAGCCCCCAGCTCCAATCCCAACCTCACCATCAAACCAGCGGACAAGGGAGGCGCAGTTGTAGTATGGCGCACTGACCTCTACATTGCTGAGGCCAGGCGCCAAATCTCCGACACCTTTTCCTACCACCCCGGATCACGACCCCACCTCCGAGCACCAAACCATCATCTCCCAAACCATCCACAACCTCATCACCTCAGGTGACCTCCCACCCACCGCCTCCAACCTCATCGTTCCCCAACCCCGAACCGCCCACTTCTATCTCTTTCCCAAAATCCACAAACCTGAATGCCCTGGTCGACCCATTGTCTCCACCTGCTCCTGCCCCACCGAACTCATCTCCACCTACCTAGACTCCATTTTCACCCCCTTGGTCCAGGAACTCCCTACCTACGTCTGTGACACCACCCACGCCCTCCACCTCTTCCAGAACTTCCAATTCCCCGGTCCCCAACACCTCATTTTCACTATGGACGTCCAGTCCCTATACACCTGTATTCCCCATGCAGATGGCCTAAAGGCCCTCCGCTTCTTCCTGTCCCACAGAACTGACCAATCCCCCTCCAGTGACACCCTCACCCTCAACAACTTCTCTTTCAATTCCTCCCACTTCCTACAGACAAAGGGGGTGGCCATGGGTACCCGCATGGGCCCAAGCTATGCCTGCCCCTTTGTAGGATACGTGGAACAATCCCTCTTCCGTACCTACACTGGCCCTAAACCCCACCTCTTCCTCCGTTACATTGATGACTGTATCGGCGCCGCCTCGTGCTCCCACAAGGAGCTCCAACAGTTCATCCACTTCACCAACACCTTCCACCCCAACCTGAAGTTCACCTGGACCATCTCTAACACTTCTCTCTCCTTCCTGGACCTCTCTGTCTCCATCTCGGGTAACCACCTAGAAACCGATGTCCATTTCAAGCCCACTGACTCCAACAGCTACCTGGAATACACCTCCTCCCACCCACCTTCCTGCAAAAATGCCATCTCCTATTCCCAATTCCTTCGCCTCCGCCGCATCTGCTCCCAGGATGAGGCATTCCACTCCCGTATATCTCAGATGTCCTCATTCTTCAAGGACCGCAACTCCCCCACCGCAGCGGTCGAGAACGCCCTCGACCGTGTCACCCGCATTTCCCGCAACTCATCCCTCACACCCCGTCCCCACAATAACAACCAAAAAAGAATCCCCCTCGTCCTCACGTACCACCTCACCAACCTCCGGATCCAACGCATCATACTCCGACACTTCCACCATCTGCAATCTGACCCCACCACCAAAGACATTTTTCCCTCCCCACCCTTGTCTGCTTTCCGGAGGGACCACTCTCTCCGTGACTCCCTTGTCCACTCCACACTCCCCTCCAGCCCCACCACACCCGGCACTTTTCCCTGCAACCGCAGGAAGTGCTACACCTGCCCCCACACCTCCTCCCTCACCCCCATCCCAGGCCCCAAGAAGACTTTCCACATCAAGCAGATGTTCACCTGCACATCTGCCAATGTGGTATACTGCATCCGCTGTACCCGTTGTGGCCTCCTCTACAT
>JAHRHZ010000263.1:32633121-32661351 GCA_024137785.1 Ginglymostoma cirratum | reverse complement strand
CTTGTCTGCTTTCCGGAGGGACCACTCCCTCCGTGACTCCCTTCTCCACTCCACACTCCCCTCCAGCCCCACCACAACCGGCACTTTTCCCTGCAACCGCAGGAAGTGCTACACCTGCCCCCACACCTCCTCCGTCACCCCAATCCCAGGCCCCAAGAAGACTTTCCACATCAAGCAGATGTTCACCTGCACATCTCCAATGTGGTATACTGCATCCGCTGTACCCGTTGTGGCCTCCTCTATATTGGGGAAACCAAGCGGAGGCTTGGGGACTGCTTTGCAGAACACCTGCGCTCAGTTCGCAACAAACAACTCCCCCTCCCATTCCTCAGACGACATGTCCATCCTGGGCCTCCTGCAATGCCACAGTGATGCCACCCGAAGGCTGCAGGAACAGCAAATCATATTCAGCCTGGGAACCCTGCAGCCCAATGGTATTAATGTGGATTTCACAAGCTTCAAAGTCTCCCCTCCCCCAACCGCATCCCAAAACCAGCCCAGCTCATCCCCGCCTCCCTAACGTGTTCTTCCTCTCAACTATCCCCTCCTCCCAACTCAAGCCACACCCCCATCTCCTATCTACTAACCTCATCCCGCCCCCTTGACCTGTCCGTCCTACCTGGACTGACCTATCTCCTCCCTACCCCCCCAACTACACTCACCTTTACTGGCTCCATCCCCGCCTCTTTGACTTGTCTGCCTCCTCTCCACCTATCCTCTCCTCTATCCATCTTCTATCCACCTCCCCCTCTCTCTCTATTTATTTCAGAACCCTCTTCCTCTCCCCCATTTCTGATGAAGGGTCTAGGCCCGAAACGTCAAGCTTTCCTGCTCCTATGATGCTGCTTGGCCTGCTGTGTTCATCCAGCTCCACACCTTGTTATCTCGGATTCTCCAGCATCTGCAGTACCTTTTATCTCTTTATCACACTCTGATCTGCTCTCTGAATGGCCTAACAAACTTCTCTGTTCAAGGATAATCAAGGATGGACAACAAATGGTGTTACCACAAATCAAAACAAAGGCTTATAAAGCATCCAACAAAATACCAGGTTTGACACTAATGCATAACAAGGTGACTGAAATTAAGCTCAGCGTGGAAACAGGAAAATATTATCAAAGAATCACCTTAGCAATGTAGTATAGAACAATATATGTAGGCTTAGAGTTTCAGGTAAGGTAAATTAGACTGGAAAATTGACAATCTGGGGTAAATCACTGACAACCAAATGATGATAATATTTGCATAAGAGTTCAAGCACAATTTGCTGAATGCTCCTCCACAGGAAACATGACAGCCATTTCTATTGAGGCCTACTCGTAATGAGTCCATCCAGCACAGATCATCAGTTGAAATAAATGCAGATCAGAGATTCTCTATAGGACCTATTCTGAATCTTCCTATAATGAGGCTGTAGGTTTTTCTTACAGATTTGGGTTACATGAACAGTTGTTTTATGATGAAATTATTGGAACTAAATTAGAATGATTATACTCATGGCAATTGAATTTGCACCACAAAGAAAAATATAACTTTAAAAAGGGAATGGAATAAAAACGAAAACAATTAGATTGTGGTTGTACTTATAAAACTTCGTTTGAGGTGGATAGCTTTAGGCACATGCCACTGTGCAGTCAGGATAAATGCATATGATTGACTGGTAAACAGAGATTAGACACAAATCTTTAAAAGGATTAAAAGAAAATCCAAATAATAATTAAGATAAACAAAATCTACAAAGCCTACAGTAGGCAAGGCAAGGAAGATAGAGGAGCCAATAAAAAAGTGTAAGGAAAGACAGATGATGGCAACAGAGGGAGCTAGAGATCAGTACAACTTCAGAAAGCAAATACAACAATAAAACAAAACCGAAAGACAAATTAAGAATTTGAGTGCAAATTAAATTGAAACTGAATTACATAGCAATGACCCAATTGATCAACACCCATGTTCAACTGTACTTAAGCACTGTCCCTCTCACATGTTCTTGTTGTGCCTTATTCCTCAATCAGTCTATTGTCCTATTGTCCTTTTCTTAGAGACTGCAGCAAGGAAGCTGCCCCTAAAATGTATCAGCTTTCTCTAATCCAGGAGGCAGTAGGTACCACGTTCTCATGTTCCTCCTTGTAAAGAGATTCCTCCTTAAGTCTTTATTTTATCTTAAGGGTTACCTTATGTTTATGCCCTTTTATTCTGAACACAGGAACAAGAAGAGATAGTCTTCTATACCTACGATCTATCTCTCAATCTTCCTACTCAGTCAACTCATTCATAAGATTCTATTAGATGTCATCTCAGTTCTCTAATTGACAGAGAAAGAAACCCAGCAACATTGCCCAGGGCCCTACCACTAAGTGTATAAGTCCTGCCCTGGTTTGCGTTTCCAAAATGCAACACCTCACATTTATCTAAATTAAACTCCATCTCTCACTCCTTAGCCCATTGGCTCATCTGATCAAGGTCCCGTTGTACTCTGAGATAGCCTTCTTCACTGTCCACTGCACCACTAATTTTGGTATAATCTGCAAATTTACTAACCATACCTTCTAAATTCACATCCAAATTATTTATATGAATGATGAAAAGCAGTGGACACAGCACTGATTCTTTCAGCATACAGACCTCGAGTCCAAAAAAGCAACTCTCCATCATCATTCTCTGTCTCCTATCTTAAAGCCAGTTTTGTATCCAATTGGCTAGCTTCCTCTGGATTCGATGTGATCTAACCTTGCTAACCAATCTACCACGAGGAGCCTTGTCAAATACCTTGCTGAAGTCCATATAGACAATGTCTATTGCTCTGCCTTCATCAATCTTCTTTCTCACCTCTCGAAAAAACTCATTCAAGTTAGCGAGATAAGATTTCCCACACACAAAGCCATGTTGTCTATCCCTAATCAGCCCTTGTTTTTCCAAATGCATTTGAATCTTGTCCTGCAAAAGCCCTTCCAACAACTTACCCAATACTGATCTCAGGTTTACCGGTTTATAGTTACCTGGCTTTTCCTTGCCACCTTTCTTAAATAATAGCACCACATTAGCCAACCAACAGTTTTCCGGCACCTCACCCGTGGCTGTTTATGATACAAATATGTCAAGAAAGGGCCCAGCAATCTCTTCCCCAGCTTCCCACAAAGTTCTTGGGTACACTTGATCAGGGTCTGGGGATTTATCTACCTTTATGCATGTTAAAACCTGTAGCTCCTCCTTTTGTGTAATATGGACACTTTTTAAGACATCGCTATTTATTTCCCCAAGTTCCCTGGCTTCCATTTTCTTCTCCATTGTAAATACTGACACAAAATATTTGTTTAGTATCTCATCCATCTCCTGCGGTTCCACACATAGACGGCCTTGTTGATCCTTAGGGGGCCCTATTCTCTCCCTAGTTACCCTTTCACCCTTAATGTAGTTGTAGAATATCTTTGGATTCTCCTTGATCCTATATGCCAAAGCTATCTCATGTCCTCTTTTTGTCCTCCCAATTTCCCTTTTAAGTACATTCCTACTGCCCTTATACTCCCCTGGAAATTCATTTGATTTCAGCTGTCTATACCTAACATTGCCTCCTTCTTTTTCTTGACTAGATTTCTCTAATCATCCAGCATTCCCTACACCTACCAGCATTACCCTTCGCATTAACAGGAATATACCGCCTCTGATCTCTAGTTATTTCATATTTTGAAGGCCTCCCACTTTCCAACCATCCATTTACCGGCGAACAGCCTCCCCTATCAACTTTTGAAAGCTCCTGCCTAATGCCGTCAAAATTGGCCTTACTCCAACTTAGAACTATAACTTATAGATCAGGTCTCTCCTTTCCCATCACTATTTTAAAACTAATAGAATTATGATCACTTGCCCCAAAATGCTCCCCCACTGACACCTCAGTCACTTGCCCTGCCTGATTTCCCAAGAGAAGCTCAGGTTTTGCTCCTTCTCCAGTGGGTACATCCACATGTTGAATAGGAAAATTTTCTTGTACATACTTAACAAATTCCTCTCCATCCAAGCCTTTAACACTGTGGCAGTCACAATTTATGTTTGGAAAGTGAAAATTCCCAATTATTACAACCTTGTTATTCTTACAGATATCTCTGTTCTCCCTACATATTTGCTTCTCAATTTCTCACTGATTATTGGGGGGCCTATAGTACAATCCCAATTGGCTTAATAGAGACATACAAGATGATCAGAGGATTAGATAGGGTGGACAGTGAGAGCGTTCTTCCTCGGATGGTGATGGCTAGCACGAGGGGACACAGCTTTAAATTGAGGAGTGATAGATATAGGACAGATGTCAGAGGTAGGTTCTTCACTCAGAGAGTCGTAAGGACGTGGAAAGCCCTGCCTGCAACAGTAGTAGACTCACCAACTTTAAGGGCATTTAAATGGTCATTGGATAAACATATGTATGATAATGGAATAGTGTAGGTTAGATGGGCTTCAGATTGGTTTCACAGGTCGGCGCAACATCGAGGGCCGAAGGGCCTGTACTGCGCTGTAATGTTCTATGTTCTATGTTCAATAAGGTGATCATCCCTTTCCTATTTCTCAATTGCATCCATATAAGTTCACTGGACATCGTCCCAGGAATATCCTCCCTAAGTACAACCGTCATGTTATCCTTAATCAAACCACTATGCCCCCTCCTCTCTTGCCCTCCTTTCTATCCTTCCTATAGCATCTATACCCAAGAATATTAAGCTGCCAGTCCTGCCCCTCCCTGAGCCCTGTTTCTGTAGTGGCTATGAAATCCCAGTCCCATGTTCTCAACCATATCCTAATTTTATCCGCCTTACCTGTCAGGCCTTTTGCATTGAAACAAATGCAATTTAATTTATCAGTCTTACTTCATTCTCTGCTGCACTCTTGCCTTCCTTGACTATTTAACTCCCTACCCTTACCTACTATACCAGCCTCAGAATTATCACTTTTCTCAAAATCTCTTTGGGTCTCACCCCACCCCATCCCCCTTCCTAGTTTAAAGCCTCCCAAATAGCACTTGCAAATCTCCCCACCAATATATTGGTCCCCTTCCAATTCAGGTGCAACGTGTCCTTCTTATAAAGGTATCCCAGAAGAGATCCCAATGCTCCAAAATGTGAATTCTTGCTCCTTACACTAGCTTCTTAGTCACACATTCATTTGCCTATATTTCTTACTCTCACTAGCACATGGCACTGTGAGTAATCCAGATATTACTACCCCCAAGGACCTATTTTTTAACATCCTGCCTAATATTCTTCATGCTCTCTGCAGAACCTCATCCCTTTCTCTACCTACATCATTGGTACCAACGTTTACAATGACCTTCTGCTGGTCACTCTCCCCTTTGGAAAATAAACTGTACCATCTCCAAGATATCCTTGATCCTGGCACCAGGGAGGCAACACATCATTCTGATGTCTCACTGATGGCCACAGAAACGTCTGTCTTGGCCTAGAAAGTTCCCTATCACAATCGATCGCTTGGAATCTGATATGCTCGTCCTTACAGACAAGCCAGTCAGAGTACCACAAACCTCGCTGTCAGTGTTATATTCGCCTGAAAGTGAAATGCTACCGGCTGGAAGATAAGAATCAGTATGTAGTAAACACATTGGAAACCCCACACCCAAAAGTTTACCACATTGTTTCTCTTCATGATTTGCAGAGCACATAATCAACATAGAGATGTCACATTGTGCTTGGTCATAATTCTGTTAGCAATATACCTATCAACCGTCTGCCAATATGTTGACTGATTATCTCAGGAAATAAAAATCCATATATTTCTCTTCTCTAAATTACTCCATTATCATATTAATCACTCATGGATTTTAATATTTGATTATCTTTTATGCATACAAATGCCAATATGATGTTTCAAAGGAGTATTCATTGAGCGAAAACCTTTGGGAGATTGTGATGGCAATTCTCTGCTAATCTCCCCTGAAAGTATTAAACATTCTCTGACTGATTCTGTGCATGGGTTGATTAAGGAGGCTGCTGAGCTGAAGTACACAACTTGAATGATAATCAGATTGTAGCACGATTAAGTCCTTCACTGGCTCAGAAACAGCTTAGAAAATAATTCTTAAGCATCGATGTTATGTTGCTGTGACCACATCCAGGTTTGTAATCCTTTTCTTTTCAAGAAAAAAATCCCTTGGCATTTAGGGTTATTTGTGTAAATCAGAATAAATTAGAATGTTTCTTTTGTTTGTTTAGTGTTATTCATTAAGAGACCATTTTGGTTGTGCCATTGGAGAATAGCGTATGATTTACCAAGTGGAAGTCCTGTGGAAAAGATGAGGAAAACAAATTAGGATTTTCTCCTGTTATGCTGCTCTATTCTTCCTGTACAGCTCAATGGCTGTTTCATGTACACTTATAATGAGCGATTTTAAGATAACTCACAGCACACAAAAACCCCAGATGAATTCTATGTAATCTATGAAAGATACAATGGAATCCTTAAGCAATGTTATTTTCCATTGACTTCAATGAAGAGTAAATTCAAGAGGATTCTAAACGCAATCTTTGTATTCAGTCACCAGTACCCTAGTGGCTGTGTTCGATTAGCATTGTTGCTACAATGAACATCTACTGCACTACCATCATCAATCCTTTCTGTTATTTCTGGTGTCTACCTATTCTCACTTAAATGCTCCCCTTGACTCCCCTGAGAACATGGCACTCCTTTATTCCTTCATGTTTATGAGCATTATTGGCAAGGCCAGCAGTTGTTGCTTTTGCGCTGAGTAGCTCTCCAGGCCATTTCAAAGGGCAGTTAAGAATCAAACACATTGCTGTCAACATTCTGTCTCATTTATCTTGCCGCTGTGAGGATTTCCAAGGTCTGTGAGCTGCAGCAGCTTCTGGAAGTGGCACACCAATTTCCCAGTGGCTGGCTATACATTTAGAGGGAACGTTGATTGTTGTGGGTCTGAAGTCATGTAGAGGCCAGATCAAGTAGGGATGGTTGATTTCCTTTCTCACAAGGCATCAGTGAACCTGATGGGTTTACAACAATCAGTGAGAGTTTTTTTGTCACCATCGCTGAGAGGGTGGGACTTATGCAGTTATTAGTAGGGGCCTGGGGGGAGTTGATGATCAAAGAGACCTATGGGTGCAGATGCATAGTTCCTTGAAAGTGGAGTCGCAGTTAGACAGAATGGTGAAGAAGGCATTTGGTACGCTTGCCTTTACTGGTCAGTGCATTAAGTATAGGAGTTGGGATGTCATGTTGCAGCTGTATAGGATATCGGTGAGGCCCCTTTTAGAAGACTGTGTTTAATTCTGGTCTCCCCGATATAGGAGAGATGTTGTTAAACTTGAAAAGATTCAGAAAACATTTACAAGGATGTTGCCAGGATTGGAGGGTTTGAGCTCGAGGGAGAGGCTGAATAGAACATAGACCAAGTCGTCCAATTGCTGGTTCCTGATCCTAGTTTCTATATATTTGTTGAAAATATGCTGAAAAATAATGAGAGCATTCTCATGACCACGAAGGCTCTCCCTCTTAGAATCATAGAAAATAGAACATATAGAACATAGAACAGTACAGCACAGGAAAGGGCCCTTCAGCACCAAATTAAACAAATCCCTTCTGCCTGCCCTTGATCCATATCCCTCCATTCCTTGCATATTCACATGCTTAACTAAAAGTCCCTTAAATGCACCTATCGTATCTGCCTCCACCACCACCTTGGCAGACTCCTACCACTGTCTTGAGAAAAACTTGTCCCTCACATCTCCTTTGAACTTTTTCCCTCTACCTTAAATGCATGCTCCCTAGTATTAGACTTGGGAAAAAGATTCTGACCATCAACCCAGTGCATCTATCCATCTATGCATCTCATAATTTTATAAACTTCTATCAAGTCTCCCCTCAGCCTCTGCCGTTCCAGAGAAAACAACCTGAGCTTTTCTAGCTTCTCATTATAGCTCATACCCTCTAATCCAGCCAGCGTCCTGGTAAATCTCTTTCTGCACCCTCTACAAAGCCTCCACATCCTTCCTGTAAAGTAGTGACCAGAATTGAAAGCAATACTCTAAGTGTGGCCTAACTAAAGTCTTATAAAGCGGCAACATGACATCCTAGCTCTTGTACTCAATTCCCCGACCGATAAAGGCAAGCATGCCATATGCCTTCTTGACCACCCTACCTACTTGTATGGCCACATTCAGGGAGCTATAGACTCGAACACCAAGATCCCTCTTCATATCATTGCTGTTCAGGGTCCTGCGATTAAGTGTATACTTTCCATTAACATTTGATCTCCAAAACGCACCACGTCACACTTACCCAGATTAAAATCCACCTGCAATTTCTCCACCCATATCTTCACTTGTTCTGTATTCCCATGTTTCCTTTGACAATCTTCTACACTATCCACAACACCATTAATCTTTGTTTCGTCTACAAATTTACTAATCCACCCATCTACATTTTCATCCAAGTCATTTATGTATATCACAAACAGCAGAGGTCCCAAAATGGATTCCTGCAGAACACCACTAGTCATGGACGTCCAGCCAGAAAAGCACCCTTCCACCACTACCCTCTGCCATCTATGGACAAATCAATTCTGAATCAATGCAGCCAAGTCACCATGTATTCCATGCATCTTAATCTTCTGTATAAGGATACCATGAGGGACCTTGTCGAAAACCTTATTAAAATCCATCTAGACAACATCCACTGCTCTATCCTCATTGATTACGTTCGTCACCTCCTTGAAAAATTCAATCAAGTTAGTAAGACATGACCTTCCCCGCACAAAGCCATGCTGACTGTCCCGAATTAGGCCACACTTTTCCAATGCGTGTAAATCCTATCCTTAAGAATTCTCTCCAATAGCTTCCCAACCACTGATGTGAAACTCACCAGTCTACAGTTTCCTACATTATCCCTATTTCCCTTCTTAAACATTAGCTACATGCCAGTCCTCTAGGATTTCACCAGTGGCTAGCGAGGATACAAAGATCTTAGTCAAGGCCCCAGTAACTTCCTCTCCTGCCTCTCTCAATAATCTGGAGTAGATACTATGGGGCTCTGGGGACTTATCCATCTTAATGCTCTTCAAGAGGCCCAACGCCACGTCTTTCTTGATCTTAAAATGCCCTAGCATATTAGCATGCTCCACACTAATCTCACTATCATCCATATCCTTTTCCTGGGTGAATACTGATGCAAAGTACCCATTTAGGATCTTACGCCACATCCTCTGCCTCCAACTACAAGTTCCCTTCTTTATGGTCAAGTGGTCCTACCTTCTCCCTAGTTACCTTCCTGGTTTTAATGTATGTATTAAATGCCTTGGGATTCTCTTTAAACCTACTTGCCAAGGTCATTACATGACCCCTTTTTCTCCTAACACCCTGCTAGAGTTTTTCCTCCTTTCTTTATATTTGTCATGGGCCCTCTCCAATTTTAGCTTCCTAACCTTTCATATGCTTTTTTCCTTCCGTCTAAATTCACAACCTCTCTCATTATCCAAGGGTCCCTTACTTTACCATCTCTGTTCTTCTTCCTTACTGGAACATGCCGGTGTCGGACTTTGATCAGTAGGTCTTTAAACAACTCTCACTTGTCAAATGTTCCCTGTAGCACCAGAGGCTGAGGGGCTGACCTTGTAGAGGTTTATAAACTCTTGACTGGTGTGGTCAGGATGAATAACCAAAATCTTTTTCCTAGGATAGGGTAGTCCAAAAATAGAGACCATAGGTTTAAGATGAGAGGGGAATGATTTAAAAGGACCTGAGTGGCAACGTTTTCATTTAAAGAGTTGTGTATGTATGAAACGATCTGCCAGAGGTGGTGGTAGTAGCGAGTACAATAACAACATTTAAAAGGCATACGTACATGAATAAGAAGGGTTTAGAGGGAAATGGGTCAATGCTGCAAATGGGATTACATCAATTTAGGATGTCTGGTCGGCAGGGACGAATTGAACCCAAGGGTTTGTTTCTGGGCTGTATGACTCTATGATTCTATAACTAGCTTTCAGTTCCAGAATTGTTTTTTTTAAGTCCATTGCTGCTATGTTGGGATGTGAACCAATATCTCCAGAGTATTAGCCTGAACTTCTAGATGACCATCCATTGTCCAGCTGCATTATCATGAAGCCACAGGCTCCCCATTAGTTTTCACACATATACCCATGACGTCCAGATCCAGCTAACTATCACCTCTCTCGAGTGCTCCACAGTTGCAAAATTGTCAGATAACTTATCCAATATCTGACACTGGATGAGCAGGGATTTCCTCCAATTAAATACTGGGAAGACTGAAGCCACTGTTTTCAGACCTGCTCCAAACCCTATTCCCTAACTATCAACTCCATCCCACTTCCTGGCAACAATCTGCAATTTGTTGCAGTTGATCTAGGCATGATGTCTGACCTCATATTCATGCCATTTCTAAGCTAGCCTCCTTCCAACTCCACAATATTGTTCAACTTTACCCTAGTCTCAACTTGTCTGCTGGTGAAACCCACACTCAGGCCTTTGTATCTCCAGACTTGATGACTGACTCAGAGCTGGTCTCACACATTCTACCTTCTGTAAACATGACAGTATCAAAAACTCTGCTGCCCATGCCTTGGCTCACACCAAGACCTATTCCCCTATCACCCCTATGCTCACTTAGCTACATTTGTTTCTTGACAGGTGGCCACTTGATGGTTGGAACTGCTCCCATGCAGGCAAGTGAGGAGTCTTCCATCACACTCCTGATTTGTGCCTTGTAAATGGTGGACAGGTTTTGGGGAGTCAGGAGGTCAGTTACTCGCCATAGTATTCCAAGCCTCTGATGTGCTCTTGTAGCCACTGTGTCTTTATGGTGAGTCCAGTTGAGTTTCTTGTCAATGGTAACTCCAGGATGTTGATAGTGGGGAAATCAATGATGATAACACTATTGAATGTCAGAAGGCAATGATTAGATTGTCTCTTATAGGAGATGGTCATTACCTGGCATTTGTGTGGTGCAAATGTTATTTGCCACTTGTCAGCCCAAGCCTGGATATTGTCCAGATCTTGTTGCAATTCAACATAGACTGCTTTGGCATCTGAAGAGTCATGAATGGTGCTGAATATTATACATTAATCTGCAAACATTCCCAGTTCTGACCTCATGATGGAGGAAAGGTCATTAATGAAGCAGTTGAAGATGGTTGGGCGTAGGACGCTATCCCAAGGAGCTCCTGCAGTGATGTCCTGCGGCTGAGATGACTGATTTCCCAAAAACCACAACCATCTTAAATCTCCAACCGTAATACCTATTGATTCCAGTTTTGCTAGGGCTCCTTGATGCCACACTCGGTCAAATGCAGCCTTGACATCAAGGGCTGTCTCTCTCACCTCACCTCTGGAATTCAGTTCTTTTGTCCATGGTCAGGAGCTGAGTGGCCCTGCTGGAATCCAAAGCGAGGTGCCACTGAGCAGGTCATTGCTAAGCAGGTACTGCTTGATAGCATTGTTGATGACACCTTCCATCACTTTACTAATGATTGAGAGTAGGCCAATAAGGCAGTAATCGGCCAGGTTGGATTTGTCCTGCCTTTTTGTGGACAAAACATTTTCCAAATTGTTAGGTAGATGCCAGTGTTGTAACTGTGTTGGAAGAGGTTGACTAGGGGAGTGGCAGGTTCTGGAGCACTAAACTGCAATACTCTTGCCCAAACGTTGTCAGGGCCCATTGCCTTTGCAGAATCCAGTGCCTCTATCCATTTCTTGATATCACCTGGAGTGAATCAAATTCACAAAAGACTAGTATCTGTGATGCTGGGGCCACTGAAGAAGGTCAACATGGATTATCCACTTGAAATTGAAAACCCCCAGCCAGTATACATTTTGTGCCCTTGCCATTCTCTGTGCTTTCTCCAAATGTTATTCAACATTGACCAGTCGAGAGAGGACAGTATATGGTAATCAGCAGCAGCTTTCCTTGCCCATGTTTAACCTAAAGCCATGAAGCTTCATGGTGTCCATAGTCAATGCTGAGAACTCCTTCCCGATTGTATACCACTGTACTGTTACCTCTGCTAGGTCTGTCCTGCTGGTGGGACAGGACATATCTAGGGATGGGGCTAGTGGTATCTGCGACATCGATTGTAAAGTATGATTCCATGAGTATGATGATATCAGGCTGATGCTTGACTAGTCTGTGAGACAGCTCTCCCAATTTTGGCACTAGCCCCACATGTTATTCAGGAGGACGCTGCAGAATTGTCAGGGCTGTTTTTACTGTTTTCATTGCCAACGATTCAATTGATGCCGGATTTTGATGGCACCTTGCAAGCTCCAGAGGATCCTTGTTGGGACATCAGCTAAGAGCAATATGGTACTCACAGCAGGGTTGGGAGCAGTCTGCTGGCTTCTCCATCCGCTGGGTCGTACCATGTAGAAATGCCAGAGGGTAAAGATTTACAGCAGCACAAGGGTATCAACATAGATGCTCTACATTGTCATAATGCAAAGTTCCTTTTCTTCATTTAAAGTGCCTAAATATTATTCAAATAATTGTTTGGTAGAGTAAGGCTTAAATATTGACAAGAAGAGATACAAAGGTGAAGCTTTTAATCTTACACTCATCAGGACTGACATGCAAGAAACGAAACTTGAAGATGAAGCACCAATTTACATGACATGAGAAGAGGATGCTGATTGCAAATAGAATAGCAGTTCATTGTCACATGTATTTTTACAAAAGAACAGTGAAAAATTTTATATGTCGTCATACCATGGTGCCTGTATTAATAACAGAAGTCATAGACAAGAAGAAAGAAGTAAAAATTAAGACAGAGTTAATCACAGATCAATTTCAGTTTGGGGAAAGTCGATTAAGATGTCGAACACTGAAATATCCAGAAGCCGCCACCAAAGGAGACCTCCACACCATTGAGACCTTCATGCCAGGACAAAGACTGCCAATCCCCTGGAGCCCACCACGCCCAGCCAAGACCACCCTTCCAGGATGAGGCTGCCACAACAGGAGACTGCTGCATCAGGCTGAGACCGCCACCCCGGGCTGGATGCCTCCTCTTCACTGGGCCCGGGCTGGGAGAAGATGCCGTCCGCTGAAGAAGTTAAAAAAAAGGTACGATAATAAATGGAAACTTTAGGAAAAAGCAGAAAAAGGAAAATGTAAAAACCGGATGGAGTAGATGGGCTCCTGGACTGAGGATCCTGCAAGCTGCATTGCTACACTGCCGTCATCTCACTTCAAGATTGGTTGGCGAGGCGGCAGGAACTGTTGACTGTCATCCTTAGTTAGCTGATAAAACACTCAAGACCAGATGCGTAAACTCTGATTGGTCAGAGTGTTGCCATGGGGAATGCACCAAGGATTGGCAGCCTCCATGATCTTATCCTCAATGAGACGGTGCAATATCTTGATGAATTGCAGTTTCCTGTTCATCAGTAAAGCAGCACGAGACAGCTAGCTTCACCTGTTGTTAAAATTTTTGAGATACCTTCTCCCTCCTTTTCAAGAAATCTGAGAAGAGGGATTATGTTCGGCATAGACTGGTTGGATTGAAGGGTCTGTTTCTGTACTGTATGACTCTACAAGACTGGGTGTTGTTCGGGCCAAAAGTAGTGGATCAATGCCTAAATTTGTGAGATATGCGGTGAGTATATACAGCGAATATCCTTATGAGTGTAAGGTTTGTCTTTGTGTCTTTTGTTTTAAGCAACATCTAAATATTATTGAAGTGTGCCTCTAGTGCTGCACATTCTGGTGTCACTGACCACTGTTGTTAACATTGTTTTTAAAAAGAGGAGTAACATTTGTTAAAAAGAGAAATAATGTTGATCGCCTCAATCTCTCCACCCTTCTCACTCACTCCAACCTCTTTGCCCAACAGAGTATGCAGCCCTCTGCTCCCCAACCGCACTATCAAACCCGCAGATAAGAGGGGTGCAGTAGTGGTATGGCGCACTGGCCTTTACATGATCAAGGCCAGACACCAACTCTCTGACACTTCCTACTACTGCCCCCTCAATTATGACCCCACCCCTGACCGCCAAACCATCATCTCGCAGACTATTCATAACGTCATCACCTCAGATGACCTCACACCCACAGCTTCCAATTCATTGTTCACCAACCCTATACCACCCGTTTCTATCTCCTTCCCAAAATCCACAAACCTGACTGTCCCGGCCGACCCACTGTCTCTGCCTGCTCCTGCCCCACTGAACTTATCTCTGCTTACCTTGACTCTGTTCTCTCCCCCTGCACCGGTCTAGGAACTCCCCACCTATGTCCGGGTCACCACACACAGCCTCCACCTCCTCCAAGACTTCCAATTTCCTGGCCCCCAACACCTCATCTTCACTATGGACATCCAATCCCTGTACATTTGTATCCCCCACGCAGATGGCCTAAAAGCCCTCTGCTTGCTCCTCTCGCGCAGGCCCAACCAGTCCCCCTCCACCAACACCCTCTTCCATTTAACAGAACTTGTCCTTACTTCAAGGACCGCAACATTCCCCCTCCAGTGATCAAAAATGCCCTCAACCGCATTTCTTGCATTTTCTGCGCTTCTGCCCTCCACAACCAAAGTAAAAACAGAATTCCCCTTGTACTCACATATACCTCACCAACTTCCGCATCCAGCATATCATTCTCAGCCACTTCTGCCACCTACAATCTGATCCCACAACCAAAGAAATATTTCCCTCCCCATTCCTATCTGCCTTTCGTAGGGACCGCTCTCTCCATGACTCCCTTGTCCGCTCCACACTCCCCACTAACCCCACCAATCCGGCACCTTTCCCTGCAACCGCAAGAAGTGCTACACCTGCCCCTACACCTACCCCCTCACCTCCATTCAAGGCCCAAAGCAAACCTTTCATATCAGACAGGGGTTCACCTTCACATCCACCAACTTGGTCTACTGCATCCATTGCTCCCAATGTGGCCTCCTCTACATCAGTGAAATCAAGCATTGACTCAGAGACTGTTTCGTAGAGCATCTGCGCTCTCTAGACAACAAACGACAACACCTTCTGATCACCAACCATTTTAACTCCCCTGGTGACATGTCCATCTTGGGCCTCCTCCAGTGTCACAATGACACCACCAACAAACTGGAGGAGCAGCACCTCATATTCTGTCTTTGCAGCCTACAGCCCAGTGGCCTGAACATAGAATTCACAGTTTTAAAATCTCCCCACCCCCCGGCTTCATCCCACGTCCAACCTTCCTTCTCATTCCCACCTCCTTGACCTAACACAACCTGTCCATCTTCACTCCCACCTATCTGCCACTCCCACCTCACTGACCAATCCCCACCACTCCCTACCTGCACTCCCCTATCACCATCTCACCGACCTTCCCCAGCCCCACCTCCCCTCTCTATTTATTTCCCAGCTCCCTGCCCCTTCCTGAAGAAGGGTCCTGACCTGAAATGTCAACTTTCCTGTTCCTCTGATGCTGCCTGGCCTGCTGTGTTCCTCCAGCTCCACACTGTTATCTCTGACTCCAGCATCTACAGCTCTTGCTATCTCTGAGTAACATTTGTCTCCTATTCAAGTCTCTAGGCACCTCTAATTTTCACAGATGTCAGGGCATTTGTGCCAGAGTTTATTAAATGCACTTCCTCATTTTTGTGTTACATGAGGTTACGTCTGTGTGACAGGCCAGAGACATTGTTTACGTCATCACAACAAGTCATGTATTGTCATATCTCGCAGTCTTTTGGCAAGACCATGTTTCTTGAATAAATTAATATTTTCCTTACCTGAGCAGGTTATTGTTCTGTCATAGCACAATAAGACCAAAAGTATAATTGTTTAAGATGCAACTCAGGATCCTTAAGAAAATCAGGGATTTGTTTTACTATGTTGCAACCATGTAGAATATTACACTAATTGCCCTTAAAATTTCCTAATTCTTTGTCGTCCTTGTCTAATCTACAAGTTATTTTGTTCATGATGCTACAAAACAAAAAGGTCAAATATTTGATTTAACGTTTGATTGAGAGAAAGGCAACGGATTAAATGTCACGTGATTGACCATCACATGGACAGGGTCATGTGATCAAATCTCCAGGGAGACAGTAAAACTGGAGTTAACATCCCTAAAACAGAATATCTGCATTTCAGCGTTTTACCATTCTCCGTTTTATTTAAAACATTATTTTCAGCGCAAATTCTAATGGGTACCTAAATATCCCCCGCCCCCAGCGTTTAAAATTAATTGTGAGAAAACTTTTTAAGACGTGACAAAAGATAAAATAAAGAGAAATACCGGCAAATTTGAGGCATCATTTATTTCTGTACAGCATGTAGTAACGTGGACTCTTTGAAAAACCAGGTGAAGGGTCTAGGCCCGAAACGTCAAGCTTTCCTGCTGCGTTCATCCAGCTCTACACCTCGTTATCTCAGGTGGCAACCGCGGAGCCGGAACGACAGGCGGGGAGCACTTGTTGCCCGGAAGGAAGCTGTTTCGGTCTGGCACAGCTGAAAGGCGGCGCTGTAACCAGCTGTGCTCCAGGTTGCGTGCGGCCTCCATTGCGCCAGGGGACAGAATGCAGCGGGTGGTGGTGCTGGAGGTTTTGCTGAAAGCCGGGCTGACCGGCTTGGAGGCCCGGGCCTCAGGCCGCCCCCGGAAGGAGGCCTGCCGGTGAGTATCTTTAACACATATCGAGCTGACGAACGGAGATCTGTTTCAGGGCTAAAGCAAAAACAAAACCCCAGAAATTGCTGAAAAAAAATGCTCTGTTCTGAGGGAGTCAATGAAAAGTACACTCTGATTTCTCTGCACAAATGCTGTCAGACCTGCTGAGATTTTCCATCAACTTGTATTTTTGGTTCTGATTTCTATTATCTGCAGTTCTTTCGGTTTTCTGTTTCAGGGCTTTCCTAACTAAGTGTTTTCCTCCCCTCTGCTCGTGGCCCTAATCAACTCAGTTCATCAAGCCAGGATTGTTCCCGAAAAAATATTTCCATATGCGTCTTGCTATCTTTGTAACAGGGGTCACAACGGCTCAGATTCCCACCTATCCCCTTTGGTATGAAATTCCCTGCTTAATTGTGGTAGCATTATCGCCCTGACACAAAGCTGGGTGGGGAGGGTGAGTGGTTGGGATTACAGATGAGGCATACCGTAGATAAATGTGACATTTACCCACTTTGGTAGCAAAAGCAGGAAGGCTGGTTATTATCTAAATGGCAATAAATTGGAAAGGGGAGATGCAATGAGACCTGGGTGTCATTGTACATCAGTCGCTGAAGTTGTGTGTGCAGGTGTAGCAGGTGATGAAGAAGGCAAATGGTACTTGTTAGCTTTCATAGCAATAGAATTGAAGTAGAAGTCTTGCTGCGATTGTAAGGAGCCTTGGTAAGACCACATCTGGAGTGAGTACTGGCCTCCTTACCTGAAGAAGGATGTTCCGACCATGAAGGTGGTACTGACTTATGAAGAAAGACTGGATTACTTAGGACTACTCAATGGAATTTAAGAGAATGAGGGAACATCCCATTGAAAACTGGAAAATCCTAACAGACCTCGACAGGGTAGATGCAGGAAGGATGTTCCTGATGACCAGGATCACAGTCTGAGAGTACAGGGTTGGTAACTGAGGACTGAGATGAGGTGAAACATCTTCACCCAGGGAATGGTAACCCAGTGGAATCCTCTACTGTAGAAAGCAGTTGAGGCCAAAACATTGAATGTTTTTAAGAAGGAGTAAAGTATTGTTCTTGAGCTAAAGGGATCAAAGGATATGGGAGAAAATGTGATAAAGGCTACTGAGCTGGATGATCAGCCATGATCATATTGAATGATAGAGTAGGTTTGAAAGGCCAAGAAAGAGTGTAAAGTACCAAGCCTGAAATAAAATGGCCGTTTGCTCCATCGAGTGAATGTGATTTAAGGATGGAATCAATTTCATCCAGGAACAGGATTGATGGACTGCAGCTCAAGCTTGCTGAAAAACCCTAGCCAAGGTCTCCTCAGAATCACCTATAAATGGTGTGAAGAGATCTGCCCCATTGATCGACAGGAAAGAACACCAGCAGCTGGAGGCTGCAACCTTCACCAGTGTGGTCTTTGCAAATCCTGGGAGTCCATATAGCAGAATTCCACAATGAGGGTTCACCCCCAACCTCTCAAATGCCTGTGGGTACAGCACCAGCCACTCCGCACTCAGTCTCAGTTTCAATTTGACTTAATCCAGGCCATCAGTTTGATCACAATGGACAGGTTTGAAGTCAGTCCGATGCAGCCTTCCTGTCTGAGAAGCAGCAACGCTTTATTGCTTCACAGAAGTCTGCAAAAGTGATTTCTTTGTTAACTCTCCCAATTTTCGATATTTCTCAATTAGAAGGTTGTGGGTTTAAATCCTACTCCTGGATTTTTGCATGAATGTCCAAATTGACACTCCAGTGCATTACTGGTGGAGCACTGCATTTTCACATTTTCATTAGAGGGTTAATTTGAGGTCCTGTTGGCTTTCCCTGCACTGGTCAATATTGAGTCCTTGATCAACTGTCACTAAAATCATTTGTTTGTGGTAGCACGTGCAAATTATCTCACTTTTTCTACGTGAACTTCAAAGGTGCTTTGAAGTAGGACTGTGAAGTACTTTGTCATTTGCTGAGGACCATGAACCATGAAAGGTGCTTTACAAATATAAATCCTTTTAGTTCCTAGGAAAATGTAGCATGGACAACACATGGATTTTATCTGCAAATGTAGACTGTTTAGTGTGTATTGCTACAAATATCTTGTTAAAATAACAAGAATATATAATCTCAGGCAGGATAGTTTATTGTGAGAAAATGGTGTGATGGGTTTAGATATGTTTTAGAGTTTAATCAAAAGCAGACTTTAAGAGAAAGTAAAGCATGCCATAACCACACATTGCTAGTAATATATAGGAAGATAAATCATTGTTTAACTTACAGAGCTCATTCATGAAATTCTTAATTATGATCAGGTTAAATTGCTAATTTTAGTTTTAGCAATTTAAAGGATTTCAGAGCAGTCTTGTTTTAATGGAGTGCTTGGGCCATTAAAAGAAATGGCTAATGAGATAGTTGATGCATTGGTTTTAATTTTTCAAAATTCGCTTGCTTCGGGGTAGATCCAATTGATTGGAAAATAGTAAATTCTCCGTTCAGAAAAGGACACAAAAGCAGAAAAGTATGAGCCAGTTACCTTAATATCTGTCATAGGGAGGCCACTAGAAACAATTTTAAAAAAATGTTTTAGCATGGCACTTAGAGAAGTTAACGTAATCCAGTAGAGTCAGCATGGGTTTTATGAAAGGAAAATTGTGTTGTAACCAATTTGTTGTTCTCAGTTCAAGGATAGACACAAGAGCCTTACACCGGAGAGGAGGTTTGAGTGCCTGCCCTTAGGATCAAGGTTGCTTTCAACGGAGTTGGCATGAAGGACTAGCAAAACTGGAGTCGATAGGAATCAGCATTGGGGGTGGTGGTTCAAGTTGGAGTCATAACCAATATTCCCTCCAATTTTAGTTTCTGCACGGATTTCTGAGTTCTGTGTGCAATATATTTGAGGCAGCATTGTTTAGGGAGATGAAGTGAATGAACGCCTAGGAAACAGTGATATAATATGATAGAATTCACTCTGCAGTTTGAGAGAGAGAATATTGAATCAGATGTAATAGTATTACAATTGAGTAAAGGTAACTATAAAGATATGAGCGAGGAGCTGGCCAGAGTTGATTAGAAGGGAATCCTAGCAAGAAAGACAGTGGAGCAGCAATGGCAATAGTTTGTGGGAATAATTCACAATGCACAGCAGAAATTCATCCCGAGGAAGAAGGAACATATTAAGGGGAGGATGAGGCGACCATGGCTGACGAGGGAAGTCAGGGACTGTGTAAAAGCAAAAGGGAAAAAAACAATATGGTGAAGATTAGGAGAAGCCAGAGGATTGAGAAGCCTTATAAAAACCAGCAGAGGTTAATTAATAAAGCAATAAGGGGGGAAGAAAATGAAATGAGAGCGAGCTATCTAGTAACATAAAAGAAGATTTCAAAAGTTTATTCAGCTATCTGAAAGGTATGAGAGGGGCAAGAGTGGATGTTAGACTGCTGGAACATAAGGCTGGAGAAGTAGTAATGGGGATCAAAGAAGTGGAGGAACTGTATAGGTATTTTGCATCAGTTTTCACAGTAGAGCACACCAGAACTTCAAGAAAGTCAAGGGGTACAGGTGAGTGTAGTAGCCATCACTGAGAAGTTGCTGGGGCAGCTGAAAAGTCAGAAAGCAGATAAATCATCCGGACTGGATGGACTACATCCCAGAGTTCTGAAGGAGATAGCTGAGGAGATTGTAGAGGCATTGGTGGTGATCTTTCTTTCAGGAATTACTGGATTCAAGAAGGGTCCCAGAAGACTCGAAAGTGGTTAATGTAACATCCTTATTTAAGTAAGGAGGGAGATAGAAGACAGGAAACTATAGGCCGGTTAGCTGCACCTTGGTTGTTGGTACAATTTTAGAATCCGTTATGAAGGATGAGATTGCAGAGTACTTGGAAGTGCATGGTAAAATAGAACCGAGTCAGCACAGTTTTGTCAAAAGGAGGTCAAGCCTGACAAATCTGTTAGAATTCTTTGAGGCAGTAACAAGCAAGTTAAACAAAGGAAAGTTAAATAAGAGCTCATGGTCTTAAGGGCAAGGTACTGGCATGGATAGCAAATTGGCAGAAGGCAGAGACCGTAGATAAAGGAGTCTTTTTCAAGATAGTAGCTGGTGGTGAGTGTTTGTCCCTCAGGGTGAGTGTTGGGACCACAGCTGTTCATATTGCATATTAACAATCTGGATGAAGGAACGGAGGACATTTTTGCGAAGTTTGCAGATGACATAAAGCTGAAGGGGCGGGTAGTGTTGAAGAAGCATTGAGGCTGCAGAAGGACTTGCAAGTGCAATGTTAGCATGTATTTTGAGAGGCCTAGAATACAGGAGCAGAGATTAACTTCAGGCTGAATAAGGCTCTAGTCAGCCCAAATTTGGAATATTGTGATCAGTTATGGGTCCTTATCGAAAGGAAAATGAGCTGTGTTGGAGGGAGGTCCAGAGGAGGTTTACAAGAATTGTTCCGGGAATGAAGAGCTTGTCATATGAGTTGTTGTTGAGGACTCAGGATTTTACTCAATGGAGTTTAGAAGGATTGGGGGGGATCTGATTCAAAATCCTGTAAGTTTCAGAGGCCTGGATAGAGTTGATGTAAAGATGATGTTTCCCCAGTAGGAGAGACTAGGACCTAAGGGCACAGCCTCAGAGTAAAGGGATGACCCTTTAGAACTGAGATGAGGAACAATTTCTTTAGCCAGGGGGTGGTGACTCTGGAACTTGTTGCTGCAGAGGGCTGTGGAGGCCAAGTCATTGAATGTAATTAAGACAGGGATACATAGATCTTTGATTGGTAGGGGAATCAAGGGTTACACAGGAAAGGCAGAGGAATGAGGTTGAGAAACATATCAGCCATGATCAAATGGCAGAGCAGACTCGATGGGCTGAATGGCCTAATTCTGCTCCTGTATCTTATGGTCTTGTCTCTGATTTAAATATCCAACAGACTGGTGGCACGATGGCTCAGTGGTTAGCACTGCTGCTGCAGCACCAAGGACCCGGGTTCGATTCCACCCTCAGGTGACTGTGTGGAATTTGCACATTCTCCCCATGTCTGCATGGGTTTCCTCTGGGTGCTCCGGTTTCCTCCCACAGTTCAAAGATGTGCCAGCTAGGTGAATTGGCCATGCTAAATTGCCCATAGTGTTCAGGGATGTGTGGATTAGGTGGGTTTATAGGGGAATAGGTCTGGGTGGGATGCTCTGTGGGTCAGTGTGGACTTGTTGAGCCGAAGGGCCTGTTTCCACACTGTAGGGATTCTGTGATGATTAAAACTCAACCTAACATCCTGTGAACAGCACGCTTTCAGCAATGCTCATTGTTTTGCTGGACCATTAATAGATTAAGCTTTTTACCAAGCAACCTTCTGATCCTAACTGACCTCAACTTACATATTCTTCCAACTTCAGCATTCTTTTGAAACCTTTATAACTTTTTAAATTGTTTATGTCCCTTTAAATGACAATCATTTATGGCACAGAAGGAGGCCTTTCAACCCATCGATTCTATGCCATAGTTTTCAGAATTGTGCCTTTGCCGCTATATTGTCTTTCTATCTCTGCTACTAAAATGCATTGCTTCACTGTACACCTTCTATTTGTGCTTCCATTCAGCTAGTCTAAGTTGTGATATGTTTTTTCTTAATCATCCTCACTGTTTACTGCTGCTTTTTTATATCAACAAAATTTTATTCTGTATTCTGAGATTCAACCCTATTATAAATAGCAAAAGAAAAGTTCTAGCGCTGACCATTCTTACCACCCTCCAGAATGAAAAACAATAATCTACTTTGATTTGCTGACCCTCTTTGTCAAGTGTTTTATTGAAATCTGTGTAGATAGAATCCATCCATGGTTTCCTCACTTCATCAAAAAAATCAGTTAGGTTAATCAAGCATGATCTACCTTTTACAAATCTGCTGGCTTTCCTTAATTAACTCGCCTTTCAAAGTACTTTTTTTTTTGTTTGTTTGTTTTTAACCTTGATTTATCGATTCTAAAATCTTACTCACTTCTGATGTAAAGCTGCCAGGGACATAGTTGCTAAGGCTGTCCTCACATCATTTCTTATATAAACATGTCACCTTTGCTGCTGTCCAATTCCTTAGTATTTCTGTATCGAGAGTTATCTAACATATTTAACATTATTCTGAAAGATTAGCACTTGGCTTGTCAAGGGATTTATTGCACTTCTTTACAGTTTTTTTAATGCTAAAAGTATTTTTTTTGCAAGTAATAGAATTCTGCTTTGTAATGCAATACTTTTTTGTGTTTTGTGATTGAGGTAGTGTGGGGGAAGGACTGTAAACTGTTTCTAATTAAAAAAAGTGCTGTATATTAATAATGTTTGCTGTTATATTATGTCCTTTAGGTTCTGCAGGTTGACTAGAGCTGGTCAAAGAAATATCTTCACTTGTTCTGCTGTGCTCAAAGATGATGATTCTAAGCTGTGTTCTACGCCTGGGCAGCAGAAAGATTCCGAAGAGAAAATGTCTGCTACAGCAGGGAAGAATGACTTATTGAACCTAATAGGTGGTATGAAGGTAGAAGTCAGCTCAAAGAAAAAGTTCCAGGCATTGAGAACACAGCAACTAAACAATCGAGCAAAGGTTCAGCCAGAAGGTGTGGAGAGTACATCCAGCATGTTTCAGAAAGCGAATAAAGACGTCAAAAGTGAATGGTAACAGATGATTAATATTAGAAAGTCTCAAAAGACTATAAATCTAGTGGTGTTATGTAACAGATGTCTGGGTCTTATCTACACGGTACTAAATGGTCTCAAAAGTTGAAACTTGAGAAATTTTGTCAAAAGCATGTTTGATGGGAGAAGGGGTACTGTATTCGTGAGGTGACCATGTTGATGTCAGGCATGGAGATTTCAGAAGCCATGGTACTTTTCTAAGTTATTTTAAACACTTTCAATATGTCTGATTGGGTGTTGAAATAAATATAATCTGTAGTTTCATAGATCATACTTCGGAGAAGAGTGATGCAGTGAGCTCAAATCTATTCTGGAACTTCAGGTCCCACATGTATGTGTGAAAATTTCCACAATGATTTCTTTGCAATAGAAGCTCCACCCATTATTACAGTACTTCGTGCAAGTGTAATCTTTAAAGTGTTGAAAGGCTACCAACAACTGCGGATGTCTTAACTGAGCTAATCCTGTGTATGATTGACATTCGTGCCTGCCCTGTCAACAAGGGTGACTGGAAAACAATCAGTCAAGAGACAGGAGCCCCGAGTGACTGACATCCCATACTGGGATGTTGTGATGATTTGTAGTATTTCAGCTGCTTTCTCAGTTGACATCAGGGTTGAATTCCTCTAGGCAAGAGATTTGTTCTGAAAGAAGCATTATTTAAAATTTTGGAAACCTTGTTCAGGCATATTGCTGGTGTATTTTCTTGTCTTTTCCAAAACCTAATCTTGAAAATAAACTTTTCTTTGGACTTTTTATTCTTGTCAGTAAGAAGACATTAAATCCGGACCTTGTTACAGCAGCTTCAGCAGTTGCATCTTCTATGCCCTACAATAAGAAACAGGTTGAGTCAGAACTGCTTAAACAGCTCAGGAAGCATGAGATGGAAACTGAATCCCAGAAAAATGGACATGCCAGTAACATTGGGTAAGTTAGTGGTCAGTGGTATATTTCAAGGCATTTATGTCTTGCTGTGTAAGTTGGAAAATAGCCTGTAGTTTGTCCTGAATTAAGTACTTATTTTAGTAATTTCACCTCCCCCGACCTCACCCCTTTAGATCCCCTCACGTTATTTCCTGTCGAGAGGTTGAACAAATGACCTGTTTCCATGTTTTTCTGAACATAAATTAGCTGCAACCTTGTATGGCCTCTGACTTCCTACTTTTGTAAAAACAAACCTTTCCTTCTGTGTGAAAAAGCATAAAATCCACTCACACCCAAGACTTGAACTTGAGCTGATTGGAAACTGGGAGTGGGAGGCTTGATTCCTGCACCCCGTACAACATTGATTGTTTTTAGTGTTTTTGCTGTGTTGTGTAAAAGTTCAATTTATACAGTTGGATTTCTGAAGATTTAAGTGAATAATTTTGAAATGGTCTAAAAATGAAGTAGTAATCATGATATAGCAATCCATTTACATCTAGTTTGCAGTTATTTATGTAGAACACAAGGTTATCTTCTACCTTTTAATTTGCATTCAAAAGAAATTAAAACGTTTTTTAAAAAGTATCAATTTAACTATATAAAAGCTCTGCTTTACTTTCCCACTTTTTGATAAAGATAATTTCTTTTTGCAGCAAAGAGAATAAAAATGAATACATTCAGTCCTCATTATCCACTGATTTTCCTACCACGAATTCGTGTACTTGTGATATCAGCATTGGACTCCATCTCAAATTTATCCCATTGTCTTATTCAGTCTGCCTTGTTAAACATCATGCAGAAGAGATGTCTGCGTTTCTTGTTATTTGTGGGATGTTAATGACCCTTTCCCTCACCCCTTAATAAGGACTAAGTGTCCTTGTGTTCTAAATTCATTTATGGTATGTGGGCATTGCTGGCTGGACCAGCATTTACTGCCTGTCCCAAGTTGGCCTTGAGAAGGTGATGGTAAGTTGCTGTCTTGAACCACTGTAGTCCAAATGCTGTAGGTAATGCAGTTTGGGAGGAAATGCCTAGATTCTGACCCAACGTCGCTGCTGGCCCGGTAATATTTCCACGTCAGGATGTTGAGTGGCTTGGAGGGAAGCCTGTAGGTGGTGATGTTCCCATATATCTATGGCCCTTAACCTATCTACCATGTACAAGGATTGGAAGGTGCAGTCTAAGGAGCTTAGGTATATTTCTGCAGTGCACCGTGTAGATGGTACACATTGTTGCTACTGAACATCAGTGGTGGAGGGGAGTGAATGTTTATGGATGTGGTACTAATCAAATGAGCAGCTCTGTCCTGGACAGTGTCAAGCTCCTTTTGTTGGAATTATACTCATCTAGGCAAGTGAGAGTGTTCCATTGCACTCCTAACTTCTAGATGGTGCCTATGCCTTGAGGAATCAGGAGATGAGTTGCTTGCAGGATTCCTAGCCTTTAACCTACTCTTGCAGCCACAGTATATATATATGGATGCTCCAGTTGAGTTTTTGGTCAATGGTAATCACCAGAATGATGTTAGTGGTCGATTAATCAATGGTAATGCCATTGAATATCATTGAATATTCACATTTGTTGGAAATGGTCATTGCCTGGCACTTCTGTGGTGTGAATATTATTTGCCACGTGTAAACTCAAATGACCCTTTTTTTTAAGAAAAAGCAGCAATGAAAATAAAAATGAGTGGATAAATTTTATTTATATTTATTCATTCATGAGATGTGGTCGTCATTGGCAGGACCTGTATTTATTGCCCACCCTTAGTTGCCCTTGAGAAATTGGTAATGAGTCACCTTCTTCTCAACCGCTGCCCATACCTAAAGTTCTGAAGAAGAGGCAAAGCTAAAAATGAAATTGTTTCCAAATAAAACTCTATTTAATAACTTCTGTAAAGGTTGTTGGAAATTTGGACTAAGACGGTCATAAATGTTGTGTACGTATAGAACATAGAACATTACAGCGCAGTACAGGCCCTTCGGCCCTCGATGTTGCGCCAACCTGTGAAACCAATCTGAAGCCCATCTAACCTACACTATTCCATTATCATCCATATGTCTATCCAATGACTATTTGAATGCCCTTAAAAGTTGGCGAGTCTACTACTGTTGCAGGCAGGGCATTCCACACCTTTACTACTCTCTGAGTAAAGAACCTACCTCTGACATCTGTCCTATATCTATCACCCCTCAATTTAAAGCTATGTCCCCTCGTGCTAGCCATCACCATCCGAGGAAAAAGGCTCTCACTGTCCACCCTATCTAATCCTCTGATCATCTTGTATGTATGTATCTATGAAGTCCCCTCTTAACCTTCTTCTCTCTAATGAAGACAGCCTCAAGTCCCTCAACCTTTCCTCATAAGACCTTCCCTTCATACCAGGCAACATCTTGGTAAATCTCCTCTGCACCCTTTCCAATGCTTCCACATCCTTCCAATAATGCGGCGACCAGAACTGTACGCAATACTCCAAGAGCGGTCGCACCAGCGTTTTGTACAGCTGCAACATGACCTCATGGCTCCAAAATTCAATCCCTCTACCAATAAAACCTAACACACAGTATGCCTTCCTAACAACCCTATCAACCTGGGTGGCAACTTTCAGGGACCTATGCACATGGACACAGAGATCTTTCTGCTCATCCACACTACCAAGAATCTTACCATCAGCCCTGTACTCTGTATTCCTGTTACTCCTTCCAAAGTGAATCACCTCACACTTTTCCACATTAAACTCCATTTGCCACCTCTCGGCCCAGCTCTGCAGCTTATCTATGTCCCTCTATAACCCACAACTCCACTGACTTTAGTGTCATCCGCAAATTTACTAACCCATCCTTCTACGCCCTCATCCAGGTCATTTATTAAAAATGACAAACAGCAGTGGCCCCAAAACAGATCCTTGCGGTACACCACTAGTAACTGAACTCCAGGATGAACATTTCCCATCAACCACCACTCTGTATCTTCTTACAGCTAGCCGATTTCTGATCCAAACCACTAAATCACCCTCAATCCCATGCCTCCGTATTTTCTGCAACAGCCTACCGTGGGGAACCTTATCAAACACCTTACTGAAATCCGTATACACCACATCAACCACTTTGCCCTCATCCACCTGTTTGGTCACCTTCTCAAAGAACTCAATAAGGTTTGTGAGGCACAACCTACCCTTCTCAAAACCATGTTGACTATCCCTAATCAAGTTATTCCTTTCTAGATGATTATAAATCCTATCTCTTGTAATCCTTTCCAACACTTTACCCACAACTGAAGTAAGGCTCGCTGGTCTATAACTACCAGGGTTGTCTCTACAACCCTCCTTGAACAAGGGGACAACATTTGCTATCTTCCAGTCTTCTGGCAGTATTCCTGTAGACAATGACAACATAAAGATCAAAGCCAAAGGCTCTGCAATCTCATCCCTGGCTTCCCAGAGAATCCTAGGATAAATCCCATCCGGCCCAGGGGATTTATCTTTTTTCACACTTTCCAGAATTGCTAACAACTCCTCCTTATGAACCTCAATGCCGTGTACTCTAATAGCCTGTAACTCAGTATTCTCCTCAACAACTTTGTCTTTGTCATGTGTGAATACGGATTAAAAATATTCATTTAGCACCTCTCCTATCTCTTCGGACTCCACGCACAACTTCCCACTATTGTCCTTGACTGGCCCTAATCTTACTGTAGTCATTCTTTTATTCCTGACATTCCTATAGAAAGCTTTAGGGATTTCCTTGATCCTACCTGCCAAGGGCTTCTCATGTCCCCTCCTGGCTCTCCTTAGCTCTCTCTTTAGGTCCCTCCTGGCTAACTTGTAACTCTCAAGCGCCCTAACTGAGCCTTCACGCCTCATCTTTACATAAGCCTCCTTCTTCCTCTTGACAAGAGATTCAACTTCTTTAGTAAACCACGGCTCCCTCGCTCAACCACTTCCTCCCTGCCTGACAGGTACATACTTATCAAGGACACGCAGTAGCTTGTTCAAGGAACAGCT
>JAHRHZ010000263.1:32531968-32633021 GCA_024137785.1 Ginglymostoma cirratum | reverse complement strand
CTTGACAAGAGATTCAACTTCTTTAGTAAACCACGGCTCCCTCGCTCAACCACTTCCTCCCTGCCTGACAGGTACATACTTATCAAGGACACGCAGTAGCTGTTCCTCGAACAAGCCCCACATTTCAATTGTGCCCAGCCCCTGCAGTTTCCTTCTCCATCCTATGCATCCTAAATCTTGCCTAATCGCCTCATAATTGCCTTTCCCCCAGCTATAACTCTTGCCCTGCGGTGTATACCTATCCCTTTCCATCGCTAAAGTAAACGTTACCGAATTGTGGTCACTATCACCGAAGTGCTCACCTACCTCCAATTCTAACACCTGGCCTGGTTCATTACCCAGGAACAAAAAACATGGAAAGCAGGAACAGAACATTTGACTGTAAGAGTGTAATGCAGATTGCACTGAATATGATCAAAATTTGCAAACAATTAAGTTATCTACATTCTGAGGAAGAAATGTAAGTTAATCAAAACTAAGAGTAAAAATATAAGACAAGATCAGAACTGAAACTACTTCTAGAACTGAAGCATGATTACTAGTTTTCATACATTTTACTGTAAAATGGTTTAGATTGCAAAATAAACTTTTAAAAAGTCTTTTATTCCATTGAATGCAGCACATTACAATTTTTACAGGCTGTGCCCAGAATGGTAGATGGCAAACAACTACTTGAAGCTGTTTCCAAGTCTGTAAAATTGCAACTATAAGAAAAATGGGTAGGCTGGAACTGGTTTTCCTTAGAAACTGAAAGAACTGCGGATGCTGTCAATCAGGAACAAAAACAAAGTTGCTGGAAAAGCTCAGCAGGTCTGGCAGCATCTGTGAAGGTAAAAACAGAGTTAACGTTTCGGGTCCGGTGACCCTTCCTTGGAGGAAGAGTTATGCGGAAGGGCCACCGGACCCGAAACGTTAACTGTTTTTTCCTTCACGGATGCTGCCACGTCTGCTGAGCTTTTTCAGCAATTTTTTTTTTGTTCCAGGTTTTCCTTGGAATTGGGGGAGGTTGAGGGGAGATTGGATCATACAATCCAGTGTTGTGAGGGATGTGGATAGAATGGATGGGAAGGATCTGTTGGATTTAGTAGAAGTCAGTGTCTAAGCGACTAATTATTAAGCAGGAATATGCAGCGATGGGTGGGGTGGCGGCAGTTTGTGATGTGCTCCTTAAGAGGCCCAGCAGAAGTGCGATGGGTCAGTTGGCCTTTTTCTATGTCATAATGATTGTCTTCCCATTGAGTTATGACTTGGGAGTGCAGGAATGGGAATGTGTAGAAAATTGGACATGAGTGAATGTTTTTGTATTTATAATTTTCTCCACCCAAATGAAGTAGTATCTGTAGAAACCATGAAAACCAATTCCCACATGCTTGGTCTAGCTTGATGTGTAGTACAGGGATATCCAAGGAAAAGGTAGGGCACGGTGATGTTGGCACAGGTGCTTTTTGAGCCCAAAATGGCATCCAGTGCTCTGTCATGCTCACTTCTGTGAATTGCACCAGATTCCATCCCAGTTAACATGCATGTCACTAACATATGATGGAAGAATGCATAAATCAAATCATTGTTAATTAGCAGCGTAAGTGATTTGAAACGATCAGGGATCAATGTACCATGCCAGATACTGTCTTGATCTTGCTAAATGCCTGTTCAGCAGCAGGAAAAAAACCATTCCATCCACTGACACTAATGCTATTTGAAGGGGTTGTGAACAATATAAAGGTTAGTTGCTGGTTGTATTCTAGTTGCTATCTATTGCATTTATTAACTGCAACCTCGGCGCAGGGCAAGGACCATCAGTGGTTGTGAAGTGACAATGGTGATGAATTTGAATGCCCCAGGTTTCTTCTAGAATTGAGCTGAGATATTTGGCACATCTTCTAATTTGCTGTATAATCTTACATAAGAGGTCACTGAAGCTATCTACTCCCAGAAAGCTACCCACATTTCATTCTCACTTTGCACAGACCAGCAGGCAGGGTGAGCACACAGCTCTACTAGGATGGCAGGCTTCCCATGCCGCAGGGTGCTGTTGACTATGCACACATCACTAAGCATGCACTGCAACGGGAGTTCTATTCTCTGTAAATCCAGCGGGTGTGTGACTGTAGACAATTATCAGAATAATCCTGGAACCAGCCATAATGCTCTCATTCTGCTGTGGAAACTGTATTTGAATCACCACAGCAGATCAACTACTCAACTTGAAGTGTCTACTGAAAATATAGCTCATGACTCCAGTGCATAATCCATGTACCTGTAACATTGATGCATTTAATTCCATGTGATGAAGCACAGTATTGACATGTTAAAAAGATATTTCTGTTGCTTGAGACATTCTGGAGAAGCCAGGTGGTAACTGTCGCCTGTCTACAGTGATTTGTTGTGATCTGCGTACTGCATTACATCAGCATCATGAGGGGACAAATCTGGCCACCAGGGCTATGGTGAACAATTGAGGAGGAATGATAATACCAATAACTTGAACTCCAATTCTCACTTACAAATAGTCCCACATTTTGATCTTCAGGTCTGCCACAACCAATTGCTGTGTGTCTGGAATCACTTGCAGTTTCCTTCCCTAAAGGACATTGGACCAGGTTTTTTTTTATGGGCCATGGTCGTCATTAGTTTCTTAATTCAAGATTTTTATTGAATTCCAATTTCTCCATCTGCCATGACAGGATTTGAACCCGGTTCCCCAGATCATAATGTGGGTCTCTGGATTAATAGTCTAGTGATAATACCACTAGGCTATTGCTAGATGGTAATCTATGTTCTTGCTTTCAAGAGCATTTTCCAATTTAGCCTCCAGGATATGTGAGTCTGACTATGTAATGTGGTATTGATGAATTGGAGCATAAATGACCAGGCATGGAAGACATAGATTTAATCCCAAACTTTAGTCCAGTCTGAGCTAATCTGAAAGGGGAGTAACAGAAGCTATGTTGAAAAGTCAGATTGGTGCATGTTATGTTTACTTGTATCCCTAGATGACAGTAGGAGACACATTAATTTCTGAATGCAGATTGATCCTTCATAATACAAGCTACATAGACGGACTTGAGAGTTTGGGATAAATTCCGATTTTTTTTTTTTTTTTTTTTTTAAAAAGATTGGACAATATTCCTACTTAGGAAATATTTAGACTTGAGTAAGTTGAATTACTTTTCATTATTAATCATTGCCTCAGGTTTTCCAAAGTGAAAGTTTGAGTGAAATTGATCTGTTGCTGGTAGATGTTCTTGCTTGTGGACAGCAAGAAATATTTTATTTAAATTAGAATACTACTATATCCTTTGGTTTGAATTGTTCCTTGCAGCAGTTCGGATATTTTCTGGCCATTTTTGGGTTTTTTCCCCTAAAGCCTGAATTAATTGCTTTTTGAACTTTCAGTTGACATAACTACAAAAGAAACATGACAGTGGAGAACTGCGCATAGTGGGGATCCAAACTGAAATGCTTTTATGCAGGACTTTTTTGATATTTATCGATTTGTGTAGATGTACTAAGTAGCTTTTATTTTAACATTTGTAAGCAGAGGTTGGACAGTTGGAAACTGGATGAGTTTTCACTGCAGTTTGGAAGAGTGAAGGGTAACTTGATTGAAGTGTATAGAATCCTGAATGATCTTGACTCTGACTGTTGGAAGGATATTTCCCTTGTAGGAGAGTCAAAAACTAGGGACACTTTAAAAATTAGGAACCATCGTTTAGAACAAAGATATGAATTTTTTTATCACAAACAGAAGTTGCTGAGAAAGCTCTGGAGGTCTGGCAGCATCTGTGGAGAAAGATCAGAGTTAACGTTTTGAGTCCAGTGACTCCTCTTCGGAACTGATAGTAACTAGGGAAAAAGTGCATCAAAACCACCTATGCAATTTAGGAGCTTTCTGCCTCAGATTTGGAAGCAGGCAGAGTCATTGGTATTTTTAAAGCAGAAGTAGATCCCTGTTAGGTGAGGGAATCAATAGACGGGAATGTGGAATTCACATCACAAACACAATTGGCATAATTTTACTGAATGACAAAACAGGTTTGAAGGGCTGAATGGCCTATTTCTCTTACTTCACGTATTCATCTGTATCCCAAATTTTTAAGCAGAATGAGTGATAAGCTCTGAAATATTACTTTAAATAACAGTAACTTTGTAGATCTGTTATGGAAATCAGTCATGAGATGCCAATCACCAGGATCCAAATTTGTTTCAAATATGACGCAAGATTTGCCAAGTTTGTTTAAACAGTGTTTGTTTAATGCAGTGCTGGTTTTCACTAAGACCAGTGCAGAAAAGCAAATTAAAAATAGTTCAAAGCTACTTATGACATTTAGATGCTTTTAGTTTTAATTTTAAGGATTCACATTACTCTATTAAAGCAGAATCTAATTTGATATACTCATTGAATACAATCTCCAGTATGTTACTATCAGTTTCCAGTCTCTCGCTTTATTAATACCACGTCCTGATTCATTTGACCATCTGTCACCAATAGTACACATAAACAACAACCAATTAAGTTGCTAATCCTAGTCAGGCCAGATTTCAATGTCTTAAAGTGATGCGACAGAACAAATTAGTACATCCGACCTGAAAGACCTTTTAAAGAGCAGAGGTTTATTTTCCGTCAAAGTCAGTATATTCCAAGAGCATCCTCTGCTGTATTAATTCTTGTCCACTTGCTAGGGGAATAAAATAATGTTCAGAGGGCATTTTGTTGAGTAATATTTTGCCCAATATCAGATGATGGAAAAGTATTGGAAATGCATGCAGTTTTCTAATATTAGAAATAAAACTTTTATGCAGTAGCAGCTGCCAGCTGAGATATGGTCTTTATGGATGCTTGAGGTGTATAATATGCAGTTGATACGCTGGTTGGGCGTGTTTCGATCTCGTAACTGCTAGACCTTTCTGTGTAAAGTTGTATGTGTCTCAGATGTACTTTGTAGAGGAAAATCTTACCCTGAATTGGAATTCTTTTTCAAAAGGTGCCTTTCCTGCTAGATCATTCCATTGAATCAGTGAAATGCACATGCTGAGGATGTTCTATAGTAAATAGCAATAGCAAAGGCCAGACTGAAATTCTCCAGCCAATGTAAAATTGCAAATCCCTGGGAAGCAGCATTGGTGACTGGGGCTTCAAGATTTTCCAGTTTTTTTTTATATAGGTTTGGGCTGTCTCTTGGGGTGGTTCCAAGTTGTAACATTATGGCTTATTGTCAAGCTATTTTGGCTGCTCCCTGTCTTTTAAAAGCCTGTAAAAATTCAGACGAGGACAATATTTTTTTCCATAAAATGCAAGTATAATTTATCAAATGTTAATAATGGCAAGTTTTGAGTGCAGTCCTTTAATATTCTGCCAGGTAAGAAGATAAAATCCTTGCATGGGGCTTAAATCCACAACCTGCTAACATGTGTCTGAGCCAACTTAAAGCAACATTTTCCACTGTTCTTAACATGGAGACTCTGTTGCTATTATTAATGAATAGATAGTGTGATTGGCTTTGGTAAATATAAATTTTCAAAATAAAATTATCGTTGGAAACCAACGGGAGAAAAGCTTCCATCAGTATGCAATTAGCCTTGAAATGCATTGAACTGTTGGGTATTTCAAAATTAATCTTTTGGTAGTGTAGAAGTTACAAATTCTAAAAAAGACACTTTTTGTCGAGCTTTTCCTCTTGCACTCATCAAGACTTCTTGCAAGAATGCCAATGTAATGGGACCAACTCTCTCGTACTGTATGAGATGTATGTGCTGATTGGTTGGCAAGTAAACTCTGGTAGAGGTGTTGGTTTGGAGAATTAATGAATCATGTAAGTAGGAAGTACGATCAGAAGCATGAGACTTTGCCTGAGACAGTGGCTGTGTTTGGGAATTTGGTTCAAAGTGGGAATTCGTTTCATAGTGGAAAAAGAGCTTTAAGTCAGGTGTACTGCAAGAACTAAATGAGTGAGAAGTTCTGTGAAAATTGGGGAGGAGGTTTTATTTCTTCTATTATATTTTTACAACTTCAAGTGTTTGATTTCTAGTTTTGTGTACAGAAAGAGCAGGTGAATCAGTAACTGAAACGTGAAATTTAATCATTGTTTTAAGTATTTGGTATTATTATTGTTGTAATGTTCCCTGGTGATGCTAAACTATTTTAGGTATATGATGTATTAATTACCTAGTAACTGCTAATTAACACATTGAAGAATGGCAGACGAAGCAATAGACTGTGATTACTGGATGTGGGAGCTTCTGGAGACTAAATGTGGTCCAGGGCAACAGCTCTGCAATAAATATTTGCAGTTGCAGGAACTTTGGCTCAGAGTTATTGTTCTGGAGGCCCAACTACAGATACTGAGTGAGGAGGAATGTTACGTGTACATTTTATTCCAGGTGATAGTCACACTGCTTTGGTTAGGATCTTTTGATTTTGGTATGTGGGAAAGCATAGGAGGGTGTGACTGCAGGTAGGGAGAACCAGAGGGCAGGAGGAGCCTCAGCCTTTGCAATTGTACAACAAATTTGTTTCCAGCTGATTTGTATGAGAGTGAAGGCTGCAGGGTGGATGAGCTAGCAGGCCATGATACCATGGTACAAGAAACCATTTTGAGAAAGTACCACTACATCACTTGTTGCTCCTAGGCGCAGTATAGTGAGAGGGATCTGTAGCAAAAGTGGGAGTCCAGATGGCTGTGTGGTGTGCCTGGTGCCAGGGTTCAGGATATCTGCTCTGTGCTGGAAAAGAGCTTGCAGTGGGACCAAGTGGTCATTCTCCATATTAGTACCAATGACACAGAACGAGGAAAGAGGTTTGCTGAGGACTGAGGAATTAGCTACTAAATTATAATGCCAAGTATAGGTCTGGATTATTACCTGAGCCACGTGCAAGGTGGCATAGATTGAACAAGATCTGAGAAGTGACTGATGAAAGACTGGTGTGGAAGAATTGGTTTCTGGTGCAAGTGAGAATTGTGCTGAGACTGGTGTTCTCACAAGCAGGTCGTGTAACTATGTAACAGCTTTTGAACTAAATGAAGTGGATGAGAGATCAAATTTGGATTAAAAAAGCAAAGTGCTAATGTGGAAAACCAAGGTCCAAAAATGGCAGAAAGGGACAGAGAGGAAAAATAATTTTAAGAATGTATTAGCAGACATGACTAGATGCTTCAGAGATACCAAGAAAAGGGTCTGTACCTGAATGTATGTAGCATTCGTAAGAGAGTAAATGAATTAGTTGCACATGTTGAAGTAAATAAATATGATTTATTAGCCATTACCAGGTTGTGGCTGCAGGATGATGACAATTGAGTTCTGAATATTGAGGAGTATCAGATAACGGCAGAAGGATAGCACAGTTAATCAATGATGGTATTGGTGCAGTGGTTAAGGATGACTTTGGGGCAGCACGGTGGCTCGGGTTAGCACTACTGCCTCAGTGCCAGGGACCCGAGTTCGATTCCAGCCTTGGGCAACTGTGTGTGTCGAGTTTGCACGTTCGCCCTCACTTGTGCGGGTTTTTTCCAAGTGCTCCGGTTTCCCCTCTCAGTCCAAAGATGTGCAGGTTAGGTTGATTGGCGATGCTAAATTTCCCATTGTTTGCAGGGATGTGCAGGCTGTGGGTGGATTGGCCATGAGAAATGCAGGTCTAGAGAGGATAGGGTCTGGGTGGAATGCACTTGATGTGTTGGTGTGGACTTGAGCCGAATGGCCTGCTTCCACACTTTGGCTATGCTATGATTCTGTGACCTTGGTTAAGGAGTTCAAGATGTAGAATCATTTTTGAGGGAGGAAAAGAAGTCACTTGTAGGTGGGACGTATCGGCTCCTGAATAGTAACCACAACCTACAAAGAAGTATAGAAGAAATATTGTGTGCTTGTGATAAAGGGATGGCAATGTATTGTAATCATCTCAACCCGTTCAGTATAAAATATTAGAAAGTCCTGGTAATTTCAGGGTAAAAACTTTCAACAATATTTGTTTCTCAGCAGTGCTTGTATTTCAACATCTTCAGGGCGTTAACATTTTGTTTTGTGACCTGCTGGTTAATTTTCATGTGGAATTTTTACCAATGCATTTGAGCTATGATGATCTGGCAGTATTAACTATTGAAACAGATGAATGAAGGAAATGACCACTTGGAATAAAGTGCTGACAAAACATTTTGCCATCAGTGCTATTTCATAGTTTCTGATTGCTACAAATTTTCTACTTATTTGATCAAAGAGAGATTTGTATCTTTCAAGATTCCAGTATATTCCAAAGACCTCCAAAATCAATTGAGTACTGTTGAAGTACAGATATTGTTGGAATTATTATAATCTCTTTAGAAACAATATTTTCTAAAAGTGTTTCCAGTTATTAGGAAAGAATTTTGACAAAGGATTTAGCATTTTAAAACATCTATTGTAACAAATGACAAAAGCACCATTAACTGACGATTCCCTTCCTTTGTCAACTGGTACTTCAGCTACAGAAAGTGACACGCTCCTTGTATATTTATCTGCTGTTGTACTGTCCAGGGGATTAGTTATTTTAGCTCACAGTTCACTTTGCTCCCAGCTTTTTAAAAGGTTTCTGTATTTCTACTTTGCAAAGTATCAAATAGGAACCAAATCCAAGTGTTGTCGTCAATTTTCAGAGTTTCTTTTATCCACAGTCAGCAGTAAAGTCAGCTTGATGATTATTCTGATGATGAATGGACAAACCATCTGGAATCTGAAAAGACTGAATAATACATCACTTCGAGTGGAAACTGTCTCCCTCCCACATCTGGCTGCGGTAGTTCACCATGCAAAGCAGTATTTTCTCTCTACATGTGTATTTGTTGATTTATAGGAAAACGTGTAACCTGAACTCATGTATATAGTTTCCTTTGCCCTCTTCTCCATTGTAATGTGGAACATGTTAACTTTTTGTCCAGCTTGAAATATTAATTAGCTACCTTTTTTGATCCCAATTTTTTCATCTGCAAGGTAAGTGGACAGTCTATAACATAACTGTTTACAATATGATACCTCTTAAACCTTTCTGGTGCTTGGGAGACTTGGGATCTACTCATTGTAAATTCAGGGGCTCATGCTATTGCTTCCATTTACCACATTCTCAGTAAAACAATCTGAGTCCTCCTTTGATTTCCAAAAATTAAATCGCCAGTTGAAGTAATCTCTGAGCCGAAACATCAAATCTGTTTCTCTCTGCAGATACTACCAGACTTAGTGAGTTTCTTTTGCACGCTGATTTTATTTCAGGTTGCCACCATCTGCAGTGCTATTGCTTTTATTTGTTATCCGTGTTTACTGTCAGGCAGACTTCAGAGCAAGTCATGTGACCTTCTTTGACTCTAATTTTAAAGTCCCAAAACTCAATAACCTTGTACCTCAATTGTATGACTAGTAATTTCCTCACTGTTTTTATTACAAATAAGTGTGACAATGAACACATTTTTATTCTGAAGTTGACTTGAGGAATAAATATTGTCCAGACACCAGGCACAACTCCTTGCTATTGTCAGAGGTGTGTCCATCTGGGTGGGTAGAAGAGTCTTAATTGAACATCACATTGTGGAGACAAAGGTATTGTGAAAATTAAGAAACACCATAACATCATTTGAGCTGCAAAGCCAAAGCACAGAAATACCAATGCCTGGAAGTTAAACACAATCCAGCTGGTTGAGCGACTTCATAATTTTAATCTGTCACGTGTCAAGTTGTTTACAACTCAGAATTCTAATGGTTGAATTCACTGTTTACTGCTCAGCTGTTAACAAATTATTCAACTGAAGGGCCCTGTCTAGAAATTATTGCAGAATTTTTCTTTTGCTGTGATGTGTAGTACAGTTTGAAATGTAGAAAACTATGACAGACTAAATACAGGGATGATGTTTCCCCTGGTTGGGGAGTCTAGAATGAAGATTCTCAGTCTCCAGAAATGGGGTAGGCCATTGAAAAGAAGAAAATTTCTTCTCTCGGCCTGTGGAATTAGCTACCACAGAAGCCTGTGGAAGCCAAGTCACTGTGTTTGTGAAAAAGATGCGGTTTTAGATTGTAACAGCATCAATGGGTATGGGGAGAAAGTGGTTGTACAAAATCAGGGATTTATTCTTCGATTTAGAGAGCAAAGGTTCCTTTGGCTTTGTGTGTTTTAACAGCGACACAGAATTCTGGAAACCGGTTCAGCTAATTTCCTGTTGTTTATTCAGATCTTGGTATTGGCTAAATTCTGTACAAATAGCAAATTAATTTCCTTGGGATCAGCTGAAAGCTGCTTAAATCTTTGTTTACTCTTGTAGTTAATTACTTGCGAGGATCGTGTAATTTGCATTTCTAAAACCCTGCATCTTAAATCTGCAAATTAAATCTTTAGTACTGAAATAAGTAAATGGAATTTTAGCTTACCTGGATTTGTAGGTAAACTTTGTTTTTGAATTATGTTGACTTCAGTGATATCATTGCGGACATGAAGATTGGGAAGCGCCCTGGTGCACGGGCTGCGATAAGATCTGTCAGTCAAATCCGCTATGATGACGATGGGCAAGGATATATTCCTGATCGGGGCATCACAAGTGAATTTAATGCAATGCGGAATAGGTAATGTGATTAATCTTGTGTAACGTGAAACTGAATGTTATGCAGATAGATGGGAAAAATGTTTTTGATTTTTATAAAGGGAATTGTTCTACCAGAAAGTCTTGGGTTAATAGGTTGCAAGCTTACCTGGTGATTCCCAATTAATTATTTATATTAATTGTTAATGACTTATGGAAAAAACATCTAAGTAGGAGTTTTCTATAAAGTCTTGCAAACATCTTCTTTTGGATAATTGTATTGGACTGATTCCTGATATTTCCCTCTTAAAGTCCAATAAACCAGTTAGAAGAGTGAGAGATTTACTGGGACTGGTAGTTATGGGGTGGGGGCAGGTGTGTGAAAAGCAAGAGAGGAGGTAAAAATGAAACACTGTGCTATTCCTGGATCAAATCATCAAATATACAGTAATATCGCTCTGAAAGGTCTACACAAAAACATTATCAACTGAGTGCTGAATGCTGGTGGCAGAAAGCATTCCAGTGATTGGTGGATCCAAATCTGCATTCCAAGTTGGTCTGAAATGTTGCTATATTCAATTTAATATATCTGACCAGGAGTAAGCCTGTTCTTCCATCTAATCAAATCTTGGCTGAACTGTGTAGTTTTTTAACTCCATTTACTTGGCTTTGATTCATAGCCCTTGCTATTGTTATCTAATAAAAATCAGTTGATCCCAGCCTTGAAAATGTTGGGTGATTCACCCCACAACACTTCCCAAGGAAAGGATTGTCATTTCCACTTGCTTTTGTCTGCAGGCATTGCTGCTTCTTTTTGCCCTGATGCCTTGGTTTCTTTCTGTTTCCTCTGGTGAATTTTTTTTTATTACTTGAAATTTGCTGGTTAGAGCATTACCCAGCTTGTAAACTCAAGAGCGCAAAACAGATTTATACAAACTGTATTTGTAGCTTGTACAGCTAATCCTGGCTACTTTTACCTGAATGTGTGTTTTAGCTGAAATGCAATGCCTGTGACTGACTGCTGTACTTCAGGGGGGTGTTATAATCAAACTCATATTTTTCTTTCAGCTTTAACTAAGTGGCAGCAACTTCCCGCGTGAATCAGAGTCTGAGATTCAAGTCCCAGCCTCAGCACGTGATCTTGGCTGTCTTTTTGGTGCAGTATCGAAGGCATACTGCATTGTAGGGAGGGCATTCAAATGCACTGTTAAACCAAGGGCCCATCACCCCCTCTCAGATATGAAAGATCCTCTGATAATATTCAAAGGACAGCCAATGAGCCAACTTTGATTGATCAACCAAAATCATTAAAGCATGTTTTGCTGGGCATAAGCCAACAGCTGCATCTGGCTACATTACTACTACACCATCTCAGTATTGTAATGTCACTGGACTAATAATCTAGTTAAGCCCAGGTTAGTGCTCTGGTGACATGGGCGCAAATCCAGGCCCCTCTTGTGGTGCAGCAGAAGTGTCCTTACCCTGGACCAAGAGACCCAGGTTCAAGTCCCGCCTTTTCCAAAGTAGTAATATCTCTGAACAGGCTCATTAGAAAAATAGGTTAAATAATTTATAGAAAACATTTCAAACCTCCCATGTTTGCGAAGACCACTGGGATATATAGCAAATCAGAATTTTGGGCTATCTTGAGAATATGAAAGACAAGTTCTTCCTCTATGTAATTTTTACGATTCAGGGTGGGAAACCTAAAACTGTAAATTTCCAGAAGTAGCAAACTGAGATGGCATGAACAAATACCTACATTTTTAAGAATCCATGCATATATCATAAAACGATTCACTCAGTAAGAACTGCAGATGCCACAGCCAGAGATAACACAGTGTGGAGTTGGAGGAAGGAGGGTCCCGACCCAAAACGTCAACTTTCCTGTTCCTCTCGTGCTGCCTGTCCTGCTGTGTTCCTCCAGCTCAACACTGTTACCATAATATGATGGTGTTTTTCTTATAAGAACATTGCTCGATCACTAAGGTTTTTTTTATATGATCAACATTATTCCTTTTCTCTAATAAGAATAAAAACTTCATAGCATTCTCTGTTTCCTTTATTTAGGAAAGGGCTATTTACTGGGAAGAGGTTAAACATTTTTCCTATACATGCTGGTGATTCTGAGGATGTGCCAGACGCGGGTTAGTTGTATTTCTTTTGAATTTGAATTAAGTGTTGCCAAATAACTGCGTTTGGATGATATGCCATCAAATGCTTTTTCTTTATGCCTTATCATGTGCCACTCTGAATCTGGTGCAATGCCTATTCATCCCTTTACTGTGTAAGTCGTCTTAGCTGCTCTGATGGAACTTAAGACACGTGCATTCGTTCAGTTTGTCTATTTCTGCATCAACAAAAAAAAATTGCATAAGGAACAGCATTTCAATATGTTATTGGTACTTACTTTTTTTAATGATTGCATGGGGAATGTATACATGCAGCAGAGGGATTTTGCATTTCTAGCTTTTTTCACCCGTAGAGTGCTTGGTTAAAGTTTTGGCAAAGATCTGTTGTGGGTGAGGGAGCTGGCTTGTTCTCATTCAGATGTTTTGTCACTATGCTAGGTGACATCACCAGTGGAGTCTCCGATGAAGAGATGTTGTTCTACTTTGCTTGGAATTTATACTGTCTGGTCCATTATGGTGACTAGTTTCATTTCCGTTTTTGATCTATATGGGTTTGTATATGGTGTCCAATTCTATATGTATGTTTGATTGCATTACTGGTGGAGAACCATGCCTCTGTGAATTCCAAACTTGAGGAAAGCCAAACATTGTTTTTGTCCCCGTGCATGTCAATGTTGCTGGAAAAGCTGAGCAGGTCTGGCGGCATCTGTGAAGGAAAAAAGTCAGAGTTAACGTTTCAGGTCTGGTGAGACTGTTCAGAAATGAGGAACGCTCTGAGGAAGGGTCACTGGACCCGAAACATTAACGTTTTTTTTCCTTCACGGATTATGCCAGACCCGTCAACTTTGTTTTTGTTCCTGATTTACAGCATCTGGAGTTCTTTCTAAATTTTTATTTAGTATAGACATGAACGAACTCCTAGAGGCATGGTTCTCCACCAGTAATGCAATCAACAAACATATAGAATTGGACCCCATATACAAACCCATACAGATCAAAACCAGAAATGACACTACTCGCCAAAAACAAACCAGACAGTATAAATTCCAAGCGGAGTAGAATAACATCGTTTCATCAGAGGCCTCACTGATGATGCCATCTAGCATGGTGATGAAACGTTTGAATGAGAACAAGCCAGCTCGGCAAGCAAGTCAACAACCTCAGTGCTTGGTTAACTTGTGGCCAGACCAAACTTTGCAATGGCATTCAAAGTAAATGACATTGTGTTCTTCTTCTATAGTGGTATTTGTAGATTGTGGCACAGTGGTAGTGTCACTACCTCTGGACCTAGAGGGTCAGGTTCAAGACTCACCTACTGCAGAGGTGTGAAATAACATCTCTGATCTGTTTTATTAGAAAAATGTTTTTAATTAAAAAAAGTTACAATAAGTGGGTAATTTGCACAAACCTCTTTCAATTCTTTGTACAGTAGTTAATGTGGCTGCTCAGAATTAAAGGATAGTTGGTAGGAAGCTGTCTTTAATTTCAGCAGGTAATTGAATACAGCTCATTTGAGAGATTGGAGATTTCTTCTAGCTATGGATGGCACCTCTTAAATGTAATTGGTAAAATAATTGGCATGCCTACTTATTACTGAGTGCATATCCATCTAGGACCTTTCCTCTTCCATGCTCTTGACAATGATTTCATTCCCCTCCTATCACTGTCCCAGATGAAATAAGATATGTTTTAACTGTAACTTCATATTCAGCTGTGAGCTGTGAGCCGTGTCTCCTCTTCATTGTTCTCTATCATGGACTGTCATCACTTCCATCTGTAATATTGCTAATCTCGGCTACAGTTCGTGTTGCACACAAGTTGAAGATATAATTTCTGTGTCACCTTCAGACTTGACCCCTTCAGTGGTCTCTTGTTTGCCATTTTAACAATGCTGCTTACTTTGTAATCTAGCTCATTCAAAACTCTGCCTCTTTACCATTCTACACCCAGTTCCACTCGGCCCTAATTTTCTTTTAACTTTGCTCGCTTACATGGGTTTCTAGTTCCCTGACACCTCCCACAATAAAACTGGACAAGTAGCCATTCTTGGAGGGTTGTATGGCTAGAGGGAATTGGAGACAAGAAGGCGTGAGATCATGGATGAATTTGAATGTGAGGATGAGAATTTTAAAATAAAGGGATTAGTGGATCAGTAGCCAATACAGGATAGAGACCATGGGATTGATTGATAAACAGAGCTTTGTATGAGTTAGGACAGCGATAAGGTATATTGGATAAACCTGTGTTTATGAAGGGTGGAAATTGAGAGACTGACCAGAAGAACTTTACAAAATAGTCCAGTCTGGAGGCACGAGATGGACTGAAGTTAGGTAACATTGTGGAACAAACTGTATCAGGGACGGCTTCATAATAAGGGGTCTTATTTAGCTTTGCTCCCACTCTGAATATTTACCCTTTAACTTTAATTCTTTTTTAAAATTGCATGTATTAAATGCATCCCTTACTATCCAAGTTATAGAAAAATATGAATACAATGTATCTTTGAACAACTGTATTCATATAAACGTTTCAGTTTCTGTTTAGTCATTTGTGTTGGTAGCACAGAAACAGAATTCCTGACAGTCTCTTCCTCAGTTACCAGCCTGAGATTTTCCTACAGTTTAAATGTAGTGATTTGCTATTTGTCAAAATACTGTTGCACCTTCTAAAAATAGCTGAATAGTCATTGTAATAATAAGGGTAAATATTCATTGCTAATTGTCTCCATGTTTGAGTAGTGCCCCTGTGTATAACCATTTGATTAAATTGCATTTGAAACAGTTTCTCTGCCATCACTATGGGATACTGAACTAGCCAATCAAATAGCAGCTGCGACAGAACAATTGCCTCGAAATGGGTTTGAAGAGATGATCCGCTGGACAAAGGAAGGAAAACTCGGGCAGTTTCCTATTGACAATGAAGCCGGTGAGATTTAGTTAAAAGAATTATAGTTATGATTGGCAAAGGTCACACCTTTGTTAGAACTAATTTGAGTGGTAAAAATGCTTTGTTGTCTCAAATAGCTAACTAGCTTTTATATTCATGATGCTACTTTAGGACTGGAAGCTGAGGAAGGTGTGGAATTCCATGAACACATATTTCTGGAGAAACATTTGAAGGGATTCCCAGAGCAAGGACCAGTACGCCATTTCATGGAGCTAGTTGTCAATGGGTTATCTAAGAATCCGTACTTGACAGTACGACAAAAAACTGAACATATCGAATGGTTTCGCCAGTATTTCCATGAAAAAGAAGACATTCTGAGAGAAAGTGATGTATACATTAATTGAAATTATTTCTTTATGGTAAATGTTGTAATGTGCAAAACAAATAGTGCACATTTTTTTTTCTTTAATATAGTTGTACAGCTATAAACTATTGCATAACTCTGAATGTGCTGTGAGTTGATTACCATAACTCTGCCCCTTCTGGTTGCTATTACTTCCATTAGCAAATGTACATAAAGCGATAATGTTCACATTATAGATCTAGTGTTGAAATTAAGTTTTGTTTTAAAAAAAGAAGCTTGAATTTATATGGTATGTTCCACAACCTTAAACAACCTAGAATGTTTCACAGCCAGTGAGGTACCATTTTGAAAAATAAATACAAAGAAAATCAAATTATCAATTGTATCCTTTTTTTAAATCACACCAGATTGCCTTTAAAATGACTTATCATAAAATTTTTCCTTTTTGAAAATTGAAAGCTTTGAAGCAAAGTATCTTTGTTTCTTAACCAGAAAAGGCACTTTTATGTGCCACTCTCAACTGCGAATGCTAAAATTTGAAATAAACGAATTTTTTCCATTGTGAACCATTTTATGCCACAGGCCTCCATTCAAGATGATAGGATGGTCTGGACTGTGGATTTATCTGACCAATTGCCAAAGGTCTGTAGTAGGGTAATCTTTTCCCCCCCCTTGTTGGGTAAGGGCAGTGTGAAACCATGACATTTAACCCATTAATTTCAAATCATTTTTGCTAAATTATCTTTACAGAATGTTGTGATGAGCACCTATTTATTAGCACCTACTATTTTGAACAAATAAAACTTGTGTGCAGCAGGAGCAGTAATTTGTACACTATAAATGAATCTTGACATATAACTTTACCTGTCGTCGGGCCGTTGTATTTTAAGTTAATATGAAGCAAATGTAGTATCAGTAAGCATTCGAGGGATTACCATCTAATGGAACTATTGCATAAATCATATAATACAACTTTGTTTTGCCGTCATGATAGTATTTATAATGTCAGGTTAACACAATGGAGGAATTGGAATCGAGGAATCTGATTGGATCTTTAATTTTTGATCACTTAAAAGCAGAGGTTTAAGTATTGAGTACTCTACTGCCTTGTAGTGAAGACGTTCGGCTCATATTTTGTCATCAGGGTAAAGTTACTTGTTATGACACTGACATATGACTGAAATTTTATCACACAGGAAAATGTTGGTGCAAGCGCTAACCTGCCATTCAAAATATACCATTATTATTATATAAGTACTAATTTTACATGTGTGAATTTTAGAAATAAAAGTCCCAGAGATCAAATGAGTTTTCGTACTTAAGTATTTTGATAAAGTAGACATATATCTTTATTTTGCAAGCAGGTAATCCAAAGTCTTAGGTTTAAATAAATGGCAACAGAGTAGGGAATCATTGCAAAATTTCTTCACTTGGAAGGTTGTTAAAATCTGGACACATTCTTGAAAAATTCAAATTTTGCAGGCACCTCTGGGAAAGCTTCTCTCAAGATGTTGCGCACATGATCGACCAAATTGCTGCCTCCTATGTATAGGGGTCTATGAACATTGCCTGTCATTTATAAAAATGGAAAATGCTAGTAATGCAATTCAGGCCTTTAAAATAAGCCACACGTGGATTAATCAAAAATGCCAAGTTAATTTTTTCTCTTTTTTTGACTTTGTCTTAATTGACAGATGAACTATTAACATTTCATCTTTGGGCTGGATCAGCTGGAATAAGGAGGAATGTCCCCTGAGTGACTTGCTAGATATTTTATCCCCCTCTCTACCTGCACATAGTGAATTGTATTTTGGAGTGTAACCTGATGCTTAACAATGTGATGACCATAACATAGAGGAGCAGAATCAGTCCATTTGGCCCATCGGATTTGCTCTGCCATTTGACCGTAGCTAATGTGGTTCTCAACACCACTCTTCTGCCTTCTTCCTGTGATCCTTGAGTCCCCCTTACTAATCGAGAACATACCCATCTCTGTCTTAAATACACTTGATAACTTGGGCTTCAAGTAGACATCAGGGTGGGTCTGCAAATTTTTGTGTTGTAACTGGCATGCCACTTAGAAGGCTAAATTGTATTTATTTTTCAGAGTGACACTTACCACATGGTGGTGCTACAGTCTGAAAATATTTTAGCTTTGACCATTGTGGTGGTTAATGTTCTTAGAATTTTCTATCTATTTTAATGTTACAGTAGCTATTGAATATGTAGAAAGACTATATATAGAGGAATTTTACTTAATGCCATTTATTTCTTACAATTAGGCTGTAATGTTAGCTTACATTAATATAATTTGCATTTCACATCACTTTCTAAAGGCAGGAAGATACCTTGAAACATTTTACATAATATGAGCAAAATCTAAAAATAAATAAAGCCTGTTCCTTTGAACTATCCTTTTTCTCTCAGCATATTTGTTTGAATACTTCTGAATAAATTCCTCAGAAGTCTTGAAAAAAGGTCTTGTCAGTGATCCATGATATTTTATAAGATGCAGTACAGTGAGGATAAAGCAAAATTCTTTTTCATTATGTAATTTCTTGGAATTTCTTATGCCATATTAGAAACATTATGTTTCACTAGTCACCTCTGGACATCTAGGAATGGATGTTATGTGACCTTGCTAGATTTGTGCAAGTCCCAAGAACAAATGACCCTCCATATTTGGGGTTTTAGGGGAGAATTTCCACAGCTTTGATCACACAATGTATGACAATAGGAATGTACATAATGAACGTTAATTTCAATGCAGTTGGATGCAGACTGAAGGAAGAATAAAAGCAAAATCCTGTGTATGTTGGAAACCTGAAACAAACAATGCTGAAGGAACTCAGCAAAGTCTGGTAGCATCAATGGAGAAAGAAACAGTTAACATTTTGCATTTGGTATGTCTGTGAAGAAAGGTCCTATTGGATTTGAAATGTTAACTCTTTCTCTGTCTACAATTACTGTCAGTCCTGTTGAGTTTCTCCAGTGTTCTGTTTGCTGAAGGGAGCATGGTGAACCATGCTATTTTATTAGAATATCCTAATCAGTGTTAAGGATAGGTAACTGTTCTTTACCTTCAAGTTCCTTGAGTGTGAAATTGGCACTTGTTTTGTGCACAGAGTATTCTTGCAATGTCATAATGTCTGATGTGTGCACAGGTGAATCTTGTCTGATTCCATGTTGGTGCAGGCATTCATAGTGATTGTTCAATGGTACAATGCGGAGCATGTGGACACCAATTAAAATAAGCAATTCACTTTGTCAGCGTTGTCATTTTTCTACAATTAATGCATGCTCTGAATCACTGCTTGTTGAACAGAAGGAAGAATATTGCACCAACAGCAGTTAAAAGGAGTATCAACTACTTACAGGCTAGGTGTTATCGAATTACCTCTGCATTTTGCTACTGCTGTGCATGTGCATGATGTTTTCTTGTTGTTTCAAGATGCAAAAATCTATAGGGAGTGGTATGGCAGGTGCTGAAGGATTCGTTCCTGACTTCAAGTCTTCTGCCTAAACCAGTTGCTCCCGGCCATTCCCCTTATAATGCAGTTTGACTTGCAGAAGCCACCCAGAACAGGGCAAGTTACTTTCTGCCCAGAGTGTTCAGAAGAAATTCTCCTATCTGAATTTCTGATGAAGAACAGTGTATGCAACATCTGTGCCTCACTAAGGATGTTATTGTTGAAGCCATCCCTACATCTGAGCAGGGCAATAATCAAATTGCCAGTCAGTTTGAAGGTAACTTAGGCTATAGATTATTACGTATCTCAACCTGCAAAGTTAGACTTAGAGATAATTTGCAACAATTTGATAACTACTGTTATGCACGGGAGGTTCCTGAGGTTCTCTTTAGAGAACTCAATGTCTTTCTCCCCAAGCCAAGACAAGCAGTGGAGAAAGAATAGGACTTTCCTAGGATTGAGTACTTTGTTTGAGTCCAGGGCACCTTTGGTCCTACGTGCATGGTCAACTTTTGTCCTAGGCCAGAACTAAAAGACGTTTTGACTGTTTTTCAATGTGTGGTAGATCTGTGACCATAAACCATGAACTACACAGGTCACTACCAGAATAAAAGCAAAGTACTGTGGAAGCTGGAGATCTGAAATAGAAACAAAGTTCTGTAGAAACTCGACAAGTTCGGCAGCATTTGCGGAGCGAGAAAAGCAGTTAACGTTTTGGACTTCAGTTCTGAAGAAGTCATATTGAACTCAACCTTAACACTGTCTTTTTCTCTCCTTCTCAAAATGTTTGGCAAATTCAATGAGGAGTCCAGTGAGGCCTATCTTCACGTCCAGAATGTAGTCTTCCATCTTTTGTGCATTTCATAAGTAGCACAACAAGATTTTTGCTAAAGTAAATTTGGTAAATTGTCAGTTGACAGTGAAGATTTCTTGTTAAATGCCTTGTTAATGCCAAATTGCCTCACTAATATCCAGCTCACCATCTTACCAAATCTGCCAAATAAGCTAGATGTTGGGAAATCTCAATGTGGAAACTAGAGTATGTACTTAATTGATTCAGCTCTCTGCGTGCTCCAAATGACCTCCATGTTGCCGACAACTAAACTGCAGCTCAGGGTACCTTTCCTCAATGGAAGTTGGCATTGGCAGCCACTGATGATCATCTTGGCATTTCTCCAGTGCACTGACAACACTGATTTATAATGAAGGACACACTGGCAACTAATGTTGGAAGGCAGTTGCACAGGAATGTGCAAGCAGCTCACAGATTGTACGAGACAGTATCTCAGAACTGTTTGTTTACTCTCCTCGTGCTCATTTGCTTAGTAAGGGAAGGTGATGGTCTAGTGGTATTATCACTGGGCTGTTAATCCTCAGTCCCAGGTAATGTTCTGGGGATTCAGGTTTAAATCCTGGCGTGGCAGGTGGTGGAATTTGAATTCAATAAAAATCTGGAGTCTTATGATGACCAAGCATCCATTGTCGATTGTCAGAAAAATGAATCTTGTTTACTAATGCCCTTTAGGGAAGAAAACTGCCAATATTACCCAATCTGGCCTACATGTGACTCCAGACTAAAAGCAATATGGTTGACTCTTTAAATGCCCCCTGGACAATTACAGATGGACAATTGATGCTGGCTAGAATGAATGAAAAGTGCTTACCTGCATGCTTTACCTTGTAGTGCCAATTAGCAGAATCACACAGCAGGTTGGCTTGCCTCAATATGCTTGTATGGTATGTAAATCTTTTACTGACAACACAGTTGATTGCTTGCTACAATGGGAGTAAAATCTTCCTCAAAGTCCATAGAGACACTAGTCAGTTGGGGGTCCCAATACAGGAAGTCAAGGGGAGCCTTCCATACCAGCCATGGGGATTGGCCACATTCAGGTGCCTGGTCAGGGTGGTCTTAGTCTCTGGTACATGTCTCTATAGTCAGGGGAGTGGGTCACGGTCAGTCCATTGGCTCCATTATAGTCTGGGGGCTGTGTATCGATGCTAGCCAGGGAACTGAGCATGTCTTGTCCAGTGTTTTTGGGCCAAGTCATTTGAGGTATTTGTCATGGTCAGTCTGTTGAGCATACCCTCCAGACAATGAGGGAAAGGTGGCAGTGGATGGAACAACGGCAGTTGTTTTCACAGTACTGAGTATCAGCAGGTAACTCTTTGGGACTTGAACCTGCAGCTGTGGGGAACGTGCTGTACAATTGTGAAAGGAGGCAGTAGGATCTACAAGGGGATGAATGCAGTAGAACACAGCAGGGAAAGGGTGATGTAGGCTTGAGGGGGATATGTGCCCATGGTCGGGAGCACTGTGGCTTCAAGGAGGGATCTATGTATGTCCATACCTGGCATGGGTCATTTACCAGGTGGGACTGGCTGGGTGAGGGTAGGCTCATGTCACCAGGTTGGATGGAGATCTGGGTAAGTGTGAGGCTAACAGGGTGAGCTGTTACGACAAGGATGTGGATGATCAGGGGCTTATCACTACATTCGGGCAGAGTCTGGAAGCTCCTAGCAGAGAAGTACTGACTTGATCGCCAGCATGAATGAAGGTGACAAAGTGCCTAATTGGGAGGAAAATGGCTGTGAGAACACTGGGAGTGTTTGGAGTCCATGACTCAATCTGTGAGGGAGGGGCTATGGCAGCTACCAATCAAGGACTTTTTAAAATACAGCATATTTGTTACCGACCCATGCCCTGTACAGGATCGTGCAATCTGCCTGCTCCTTGGTTATCCTCAGGCTTCTCTGTTGCACCTTCCTACCACAACCAATGCTGGACAATTCAATTATCAGTGACAGAGGGAGCTAAACGTTAGGGATGCTAAATGAGGAAGGCAAAAGGTGACTGCATCATTTAATGGCGTGTATACTGAATGTTTTCCTTCTTCCACAAAGTGCAGTAGGCTCTCATCATGGACCTCTGTGCATTGAGCCTTGTCTGTGATTCCATATTGAGGCTGGATGGTGAGGCAGTATGTTTTGGGAGCAGACAGAGACTAACAACCATGGGGATGATTGAAGCACAAATATTTATACGTTATCTGATGGTCATATATCATCCGTTATCAGCCATGCCACCAAAGAGTCTAAATTATATTTTCTTCTTCCTTCCACTACATTTTAACGTAATCCCTGGTTCTGAAGGGACCTTGCTGAACAGTAGAGCCTGTTGGCCCCTGGAGGTTTGGTGGGGCAATCGCTGCTGCCTGTTCATCCGCACTATTGAGATGGTGCTGACCAAGGTGGCAACCTCCAAGCAGGTTGCCAGGTTCTGGTGTAATAGCTTCCTCTGCCAGTCCTCTGGGAAGTGGACTCCTTTACACCACCCTATCAATCATGTTCACATTCTGTCCTTCAGCAAACAGAGCAGCTTTAGAATGCTAGTGCTTGCTCAGGTGCATAGTGGCCTTTTACAGGTGGCGCATGCACAAGGGATATTGGCCATTTAGCAAATGTCACTGAGTGCTGGGTTGTTTTGGGCATGGCAAATGGTAAAATGAGGTCAGAGTCAGATCTGAGAGATGCCATATAATTAAAGCTGCGAGTTTGATAAGACAGAGCAAGAAAACATGCCAAGCCTTGCAATGAAAAACCCTCCAACAAAACTCAATGCATTGTATAAACCATTGGTGGCCTGAAACAATGTTCTTCCTGCCTGGAGTCCTATGGAGTTGCCTGGAAATTCTTAGCAGTGAGAGTGTTAAGATTATTAGCAGTCTCCTACATGCTGAAAAACCTCACTCAGCATGAGGAAATAGCTTTTTCTACCTGTTATACCATAAGCAGTTGAGGAACAAGAGCACAAGGAGAAAGAAGATGGGAGGAAAGAATGTAGGCACTCCTGTTTTACCTATGTTGTCCATGAAGATGTTATCCAAATGTCATCAAGGAATCATAGCAAAACTAAAGTCACTGAATGAGGAGAAAACTGCTCTTTGGAGTCATACCTGACACAAAAGAAGACGTTTGTAGTTGTTCAAGGTCAGACATCTCAACAGGAGTTCATCAGAGATGTTATGACATACCTCTGCAGCAAGTGGGACGTGAACCCAGGACTACTAGCCCAGAAATAGGAACATTATTACTGTGCTACCAAAGTCCCCACAGTTCCTCAGGGTAGTGTCTGAGGCCCAACTGTCTGCTGTTGCTTACTCAATGACCTCTCCATCATAAGGTCAGAAATAGGGATATTTGGTGATGATTGCATAATGTTCAGCATAATTTTCGACTTCTCAGATACTGAAGCAATCTATGGCTAATAACAGCAAAACCTGGACAATATCCAGGTTTACCCTGACAATTGGCAAGTATCATTCATGTTCATTAGTGCCAGACAATGACCATCTGTCCTTTGAAGAGAGATTGGGCAACTGGGCTTGTATTCTCCAGAGATTTGAAAAATGAAAGATGATCTAATTGAAAGTATTTGAAGAGATACACGAGGTAGGTATTGGTAGGATTGTTTCTGCTAGTTGAGAAATCTAGAACCAAGGATCACAATTTAAAAAGAAGGGGGATGCCATTTAGGACCAAGTTGAGGAGAGTTGTTTTTACTCAGAGGGTGATGACCCTGAGGAATTCTATACCACAAGGATGGGGAAGCTCAGTCTTTTGAGCATATTTGAAGTAGAGGTTGATAAATTTTGATTATAAATGGTGTATAGGGTAATGGGGGTAATGTGGGTAAAAGGCATTGAAATGTTCCATTAGCCATGATTGTATTAAATGGGAGAGCAAGCTTGGTGGGCTCAATGGCCTACTACTGTTCCTATCTTCCTGTGTTCCAGTGTCCAACAAGCAAGAATCTAATCATTGCTCCTTAACATTCATTGGCATTTTCATCACTGACTCCACTGTTATCAACATCCTGGGATGGTTACCAGAAACTGAACTGGACTAGTCATATAAGTACTGTGGCTACAAGAGCAGATCAGCAGCTAGAAATCCCGCAGTGAGTAACTCGTCCCAATGACCTTTCAAAGACTGTCCATCATCTCCAAGGCACAAGTGAGGAGTCTGGTGGAATGCTTCCCCCTTGCCTGGTTGAATGCAGCTCCAACGACCCTCAAAAAGCTTGACATCACCCAGGCAAATCAGTCCAGTTGATTGGCGTCGCATCCACAAATATTCAGTTCCTCCATCACTGACGTACAACAGCAGCAGTGTGTACCATCTACAAGAAGCTTTACAAAAATTCTCCAGTGCTCCTTATATAGCACTTTCCAACCCCACTAACTCTATAATATCTAGACGGATAAGGGCAGGAGAAAAGGGGACACCACCAACTGCAAGTGTTCCTTCAAGCCATTCGCCATACGTTCTCTAGGTGTCACTGATTCAAAGTCATGGAACTACCTCCTTAATAGCATTGTGGCTGTACTTACACCATATTGACTGATAATTCAAGGAAGAAGCTCACCACCACCTTCTCAAAGACAAGTAGGGATGTGTAATAAATGCTGTCCCATCCAACAAAGCTCACATCCCTCAATGAATAAAAAAGACATCCTACAATTTCCTTTGTATCCTGTAAACAGCTCATGATGACAACTATCTGTATTTGCATAGGAGTAAGCAGACCTTCCATGACAGCAGTCTGAACTGTAACATTGGTAGTTGCTACTGGTGCTGCAACGTTAGCTCCAGTACTGAAAATCAGACACTGCAGCATTGTTGGATTCACAAGTGGGTGAACAGAATTGGCTGCTGTTTGCACATGGGAAAGGACTAGCAAAAAGCTTCGCAGAAAGCTCCATGACAAGTTGCCCCTCATCTCCTTCATGTTTGTTGACATTAAACACAGGCAGACTTCCAAAAGTACTAAACATATTGATGTGCATATCCCTCAGCTGCCTTCAAGGCATCCCCGTCAAATTTCTCATCTGGGTCCTTGGCAGTCAAACCCGTGTGTCACCTTGCTCTCTATAGCAGAGTGGAATTTATGCTATCCCTGTACCCTGGTTGCAACACACTTGAATCTGATGTCTCACCATGTGCAGACCTTGTGTCCGTGCTATCTTCTAAATTGTACAGCAGGGTCAGAATCTGAATTGGAAGCTGAAAATGTGAAGTTCAGTGATGGTGTCTCTTAATTGCTATTGTCTTGATATTTCTCCATTGGTTCACCATGATACCTTTCTTTGGATATTGGAAAGTAGAAAGGGTAAGGTTGTGGTATGGGGATGGGGGAAAGAAGAGGCGCGTGCTTAAACCACTTGCAGCTTGGCCATCAGAAGAGATTATGGGATGACAAGGAAATGGGATGTCTAAAGGAGGTTTTGGTTTGAGGATACCATCATCTCAGACCATCCACCTGCCGCAGGCCATGACCTTGCCAATAGGCATCCCAATAGTGACCAGCACTATCTCCTTCATGGGCATATGTTTAGTTCCCTGCAAGTGGCCCCTGTTGTGCTCTCCTGCAATAGATTTGGCTGAGGTGACTGCCATAGCTGAATAGCTAGTGGTGTGGCAACATTTGAAATGTATGAAAATTACAGTAGTGCTAAGTGTGTGGCTGTGAAATAAAACATATGAATGCTGGAGATTGTTTGGAGTGTGATGATTTGAGCAGTAGTTGATGTTACTGATGCACTTGTAAAATATGATGTTTGAAAATGCATTCATTAGACCATCAACTGAGATAATTGAACTCCTTGTGGTACTGCATCCAAAATTTTGGAGTTTGACACTTGGCATTCACCTCTACAGCTATCTGCTAACATTTCCTTTTTAGGAGGGTCTCCTAACCGGTGGTTCAGGGATTAGCACTGATGCCTCACAGCACCAGGGTCTCCACCGTTGGGCAATTGTCTGTTTGGGCGATTGGGAGTTTGCACGTTCTTCCCATGCTTGCATGGGTTCGCTCTGATTTCCTCCCACAGTCCAAAGATGTGCAAGGTAGGTGGATTGACCATGCTAAATTGCCCATAGTATCCAGCAATATGTAGGCTAAGTGCATTAGCCACGGGAAATATAAGGTAGGGGAATGGATCTGTGTGAGATGCTCTTTGGAGGGTTGGTGTGGACTTGTTGGGCTGAATGGCCTGTTTCCACACTAGGGATTCTAAACCCTGTGGTTACAGAACATTTCTCCTTTGCTCGTCTACTAAAGGACTCCAATACAACATCTGAAAACTTTGAGCCATCCTTCGCTGCTCCCCAGGTCAGACTCACTTTCAATACAACTGCCAGCCCATCTGTCATCTTTAGGCTCTGGAGGCAAGCTTTCGACAGCACAGGCCGACTTTACCTAGTGTGAGCAAGCTAAGATTTTTAGTCACCAACAGAATAGTATGATTAATGCTGGCTGAATTGCATTCAACAGGTGAGGGTTAATTGTGCATTGCAATCCTTGCATCTGTTTTCAGAGGCTATCGAACTTAACTGCTTTTAACTTTGTTCTTTAAAAATATCTTTGTTAATTTGAAGATTGCACTAAGTGTAAATGTTAGTTCCAGTCTTTAACAAGTGCTAATAAGAAGATCCCTCCGTTCTGGGCCCAGCTATTCAGACACCTGTGGTTTAGTTGTGGTTTCATGTTGAAACTTAGTAACTGGCATGCATGAAAGTAGCCTTGAATGGTTATAAAGCTGCAAAATATTGTTCTTCATCTGTCCTTCAAAGTAATTTTGATAAAAGAACTGCCTGCCTAAAAGTTCTTTGGTGGTTTTTGCTGTATTCTGCAAACTTTTCAGACAAAATAATCTATGTGAATACAGTGCAGAAAACTCATTACCTGTCGACACTGAACAAGGAGTATGGGAAGATTAAACAGTTAAATTCATTGCAAGTACTAAAAGAAAATGTTTTATTTCAGAGGTTGTTATATCTGCTGAAGATAGGCAACAACAACTAAAATTTATATTGGCTGGTATTCTGCTGTTAGCAGTGAATGCTCGTGATTGGCATTCATTAAAGTTATAGCTATTCACAGAAATTTTCAGTGCTATAGGCAATTGATGTTATGCAACATGGTTCTGTCTACAGAGCACCTGTGACCTGTATGAACATGGCAAGCAATAAGAGTGAAGAATCCTTACAGAGGCTCACGGAGTCTAAACCAGGCAATATATTAGAATATTCAATTCAATGTAAATGTGCAAAAAATTAAATATAAAGAGGGAATAATGAATGAGTGAGTTATTATTGTCAGTTGTATTTTTACAGTGAATAATATAGTAAAATACAGTGAAAAGCTTCAACTTTCACTACAATCCGGCGTCTTTTTGAATAGTTTAAGAATAAAAAGAGTAAAAAGGTATAACAGAAAGAAAGTTCTCCACCACCTTGCTGCCGCCTGCACTGGCCCAACCAAAGTAGGAGTCACCACTCTTTAGGTGCTATTTCTTCACCTATGGGCCCACCTCACTGCCACTGCATCCCATGCTGAACCCACACTTACACTCCAACCAGGAGTCCATGCTGTGGGCACACCGTGACCGTGGCCAGGAGTCCCTGGCTCTGCTGCTGCCCCAACGACACCAGGTGTCCCCACTCTGGGCCTGCTGCAACTAGGGAGTGCATGGCTCTGCTGCCATGCCAGGCCAGGCCAGGCCAGGCTAGGCCGCTGATCCACAAGGCTCCCGCTCCAGCCGCAGAGGTAGCCTTTCCGGAGGTGCCATCTTGAAGAGTCTGCTGCCACCACCTCCACTCACTGGAGGAGCTTTGCTGCCGCTGCCTCCAACCCCGAAAGACAGGAGGCACCCTTGCAGCCAACACTGCTGCCTCCAATCACTGCTGCAACTCTGCTCTCACTGCCATGCTGATGCTGCCGACTAACCCGCAAAACAAAAGTGAAACAAAAGAAAAAGTGAAAGAAAAAGAGAAGTTAAAAAAAACAAAAAGGTGGGAGCATATGAACCCTGGGCAAGAAACCACATGCAGCCCTGCAACTCTGCCGACATCTTGATAATATTGGGAGCCATGATGAGGAGGTGCCAGTGTTGGACACAGGTGGACAAGGTCAGAAGTCACACGACACCAGGTTATAGTCCAGCAGGTTTAATTGAAAAAACACGCTTTCAGAGCGCTGCTCCTTTGTCGGCACTTACCTACCTCATACGCTGCAGGCCAAGATGCCGTGAGGCATGGTATATTGGCGAGACCATGCAGACGCTACAACAACAGATGAATGGACACCGTGCAACAATCAGATAGGAATGTTCCCTCCCAGTAAGGGAACACTTCAATAGTCAAGGACATTCAGCCTCTGATCTTCGGGTAAACGTCCTCCAAGGCAGTCTTTGAGATACACAACGATGCAGAGTCACCAAGCAGAAACTGATAGCCAAGTTCCATACCCATGAAGACGGCCTCAACTATGATCTTGGATTCATGTCACGCTATATGTAACCCGACCATGCTGTTCTGTATCTGTAAAATCTTCGTTACTCTTTTGTTTTTACACCATCACCTCGACAAATTATTATAATCTCTCTACCTTAATTAGTTTGGAACATTTTGGATTACTTGTTATTTTCGTTAGACCGTCAGCATGCAACTCTTAGACATATCATGTTATTCCAACCATTTGGTTTGGTTCTAGCACCCACTTATTTTTAATTTTTTGTAATTATCTTGTCATTTGCTATTCAGCTGTTGACACTTTACTCAAACCTTCTGACACTTTTGATCACCTGCAGAGACTTATTATTCAGCTGACGACACTCCACTCACACCATTTGTTTGATCTTTTGCTCTCTCTGCCTGTAAATTCTGTGCCTGTGTGCTTCTCTTCACTTCACCTAGTGAAGGACCAGTGCTACAAAAGCTTATAATTTCAAATAAACATGTTGGACTATAACCTGGTGTTGTGTGACTTCTGATAATATTGGGACAAAGAGAAAGAAATAAAGTAGGCAAAGAAAAATTTTTTAAAATTTCCCAACAATAATTCAAACCTGAAGGAATGAGTTTCCACAATTTCTAAATAATTTTTCGGTGCTTGAGAAGTATTTGTGAAATAATTAAGACTTGGTGGCTCAGTGGTTTGCACTGCTGCCTCACAGTGCCAGGGACCCAACTTCAATTCCAGCCTTAGGTGACTCTCTGTGTGGAGTTTGTTCATTCTCTCTGCATCTGCATGGGTTTCCTCAAGGTGCTCTGGTTTCCTCCCACAGTTCAAAGATGTGCAGGTTAGGCAGATTGGCTATGCTAAATTGCCCATAGTGTCTAGGAATGTGCAGGTTGCATGGATCAGCCATGGGAAATGCAGGGTTACAGGGATAGGGTAGCGGGGTTTGGTCTGGGTGAGATGCTCTTCAGAGAGGGTTTGTGTGGACCTGATGGGCCGAATGGCTTGCTTCCACATCGTAGGATTTCTATGAACTCCACTACTGTGCTATTTAAATTTACATATTTGAATGGACAAGCCATAATGTTTCTAGCATATTTAATAGGTATCCAGCAGGGCAATGGCCTAGTGGTATTATTGTTGGACTGTTAATCCAGAGACTCTAGGTAATGTTCTAGCGACCTGGGTTCGAATCCTACCACGGCAGATGGTGCAATTTGAATTCAATAAAAATCTGAAATTAGGAGTTCTAACGACAACGAAACCATTGCTGATTGTCAGGAAAAACCCATCTGGTTCACTAATGTCCTTTAGGGAAGGAAACTACTACCCTGACCTACATGTGACTCCAGATCCACAGCAATATGGTTAACTGTTAACTGCCCTCTGGGCAATTAGGGATGGGCAATAAATTGCTGACCTAGCCAGTGATGCCCTCATTCTGCAAATGAACAAAATAAAGATAAAAACCACAACTTGACATGCTTCAAGAGTTTGAAAGCTGAATCACTTGGCAAAATATCACTGTAATGAAACTTGTGAAATGGCCGGATAATTTCCTGATTGTCATGTTTAACTGTGGAAATGCAGGCACTGGATGTTGCTGTCCAATTTACTGTCTAATAAAATGAATACTAATTGTATCACCATTATTCCTACTGCAAATTCCAGGCCAACATGTATTTCATACTGAAAATATTCCAATGTGCTTCATAGAAATGTGATCAAGATAAAAGTAGATGTTTTATTGTTCAATGAGTTTTAGGGAACATTTCAGTTCTGATCGAGAAAGATTCAATAGAGGTTAGTACTGCTGTCTCACAGCGCCAGGGGCCCAGGTTCAATTCCACCCACGGGTGATTGTCTGCGTGGAGTTTACACATTCTCCCCGTGTCTGCGTGGGTTTCCTCTGGGTGCTCTGGTTTCCTCCAACAGTCCAAAGATGTGCAGGCTAGGTGGATTGGCCATGCTAAATTGCACGTGGTGTCCAGGAATGTGTGGATTAGGTGGGTTATAGGGGAAAGACCAGTGAGCCTTACATCTGTCGTAGGAAAAGTTTTGGAAAGGATTATAAGAGATAGGATTTATAATCATCTAGCAAGCAACAATTTGATTGGAGATAGTCAACATGGATTCGTCAAGGGCAGGTCGTGTCTCACAAACCTCATTGAGATTTTTGAGAAGGTGACCAAGCATGTGGATGAGGGTAGGGCAGTTGACGTGGTGTACATGGACTTCAGTAAAGCCTTTGATAAGGTTCCACATGGTAGGCTAGTGGAGAAAATGCGGAGGCATGGGATTGAAGGAGATTTAGCAGTTTGGATTAGAAACTGGCTTTCTGAAAGCAGGCAAAGAGTGGTGGTTGATGGAAAATATTTAGCCTGGAGTCCCGGTTACTAGCGGTGTGCCACAAGGATCTGTTTTGGGACCATCGCTGTTTGTCATTTTTATAAATGACTTAGACGCAGACATAGGTGGATGGGTTAGTAAGTTTGTAGATGACACTAAAGTCGGTGGAGTGGTGGACAGTGTGGAAGAATGTTGCAGCTTGCAGGGAGACTTGGATAAACTGCAGAATTGGGCTGAAAGGTGGCAAATGGAGTTCAATGCAGATAAATGTGAGGTGATTCACTTTGGGAAGAATAATAGGAAGGCAGAATACTGGGTCAATGGAAAGATTCTTGGTAGTGTGGATGTGCAGAGGGATCTTGGTGTCCAGGTACATAGATCCCTGAAAGTTGCCACCCAGGTTGATAGTGCTGTTAAGAAGGCAAAAGGTGTGTTAGGTTTCATTGGTAGAGGGATTGAGTTCCGGAGTCATGATGTCATGCTGCAACTGTACAAAACACTAGTGCGGCCTCACTTGGAATATTGCGTACAGTTCTGGTCGCCCCATTACAGGAAGGATGTGGAAGCATTGGAAAAGGTGCAGAGGAGATTTACCAGGATGTTGCCTGGTCTGGAGCGAAGGTCTTATGAGGAAAGACTGAGGGACTTGGGTCTGTTCTCATTGGAGAGAAGAAGGCTAAGAGAAGATTTAATAGAGACATACAAGATGATCAGAAGATTAGATAGGGTGGACAGTGAGAGTCTTTTTCCCAGGATGTCACGACGTCGGCTTGTACGAGGGGGGATAGCTGCAAATTGAGGGGTGATAGATTTAAGACGGATGTCAGAGGCAGGTTCTTTACTCAGAGAGTGGTAAGGGCGTGGAATGCCCTGCCTGCCAATGTAGTTAACTCAGCCACATTAGGGGCATTTAAACAGTTCTTGGATAAGCATATGGATGATGATGGGATAGTGTAGGGGGTGGGCTTAGATTAGTTCACAGGTCGGCGCAACATCGAGGGCCGAAGGGCCTGTTCTGCGCTGTATTGTTCTATGTCCTATGTTCTAATGGGTCTGGGTGGGATGTTCTGAGTGTCAGTATGGACTTGTTGGGCCGAAGGCCCTTTGTCCACACTGTAAGGATTCTAAGAACCTTAAAAAAATTAAATTTACAGGAAAGACCATCTCACATCCCATTATTAATGTAAATCCTTTAAATACCTCTACTTCTAGAATGAATTCATTATTTTCTCCCTTTCTTTCTCCCTTGCATCAGGGTATTCAATCCTTACAGATGCTTTCTGATGTTAGATCTTTTTGACTGTTATTCCTGGTTGAGCATTAAAACTGATCAATACATCACAGTCAAAGCTTTTTCTGTTCTCAGCTAATGTCCTTGCCCACATATTCCCACAAGAATCCCCTCCCTAAGGGTGCTGAGGCTGTTTCTTGTACTAATGCCATCACACAGCTGAGACCTTGTTACAGCTTGGGATTCAACCTTGGATAGTTCAGATCTTTATACTCATTTGATAAACACTGAGCCACCAGTGGTGATTAGACCGATTATTTCCAAGGACTGAATTTTCTATGCAATGTATTATTTTCTGAGCCTCCACAATCTAACAATTTGCTGTCTCAATAATGACAAAAGAAATAAATGTATGGTTAATCATAGCAATCAAAAAGTTGCTCTCTCCTGTTAGATTCACAAAAGTATCTATTGTTCTCTGGTTCACCTTTGAAACTGCATAAAGCCGCTGTACTTGCGTAGTAGATACCACAGAGCCTACAGCAGAAAGTTGCAAGTTGCCTGATATGGCACAGGAAGCCTGCCTTGGTCTCTGATTGGCACTAAGTAATACTGTTCATTTGAAGAGCTGATGCAGGCATGATAGCCTGAATGGCTTCTCCTCCTGTGCTACAATAATCCTATGATTCTGTGCATGTTTAGTTAGTCCTTGATTCGTACATAGGGATTATTTTTAATAATCTGCCTAGTGTTATTTACTGCCAATTAGCCTTCTAACACTGAAAATTAACTTACAAATACAGAATTTCATTCCTTCATCTTCTAATTATTGGTTATTTCAAATGTAAAATTTTGACATCTTTCTTAACGTTTGCTTTCTGTCTCTCTTTTAGTCGAATTCTTCTCTCCACTTTATTTCTTTCTGTACCTTATTTGACTTAACTTTTTTATAGTTCAATTGAAGGTTCTTTCTCAACCTTTGCACTGTTAATTTCACAATTTTTCAATCTGATTGCTTAATGTGATAACCCGTTGGGTGCTTCCTTCACTCAGGTCCCAGAAGCCCAGTTTCTTTCACTTCAGTATTGTCACCTCACACTTCCAGCTACTTGCTGTGCAAAAGTGTAAAAACCTGAACATGCAAGGTCAAGTCTAACTAACAGTAGATTCTGTTTGATTCACTTCTACATCATTTTTTGGCCTTTTTTTAAACCAGTGGTTCTTTTATGTTTTTAAATGAATTTTATAGGAGTAAAATAGATACTGGGACATACACATTATAAGCTGAAATTTTGTAAATATTTTTAAAAATATATGAACATAAATGGAAAAAAGATATTACACAAACTTAGAATTAATTTTCAGGATCAGAGAAGTTGCTCAGTGCTAGTTGATATGATTTGATTTATTGTAGTCACCTGTATCCAAGTACAATGAAAAGCTGAGTTTTGCGAGCAGTACAGACAGATCATAACAAACAAGGACATACAGATCATCGAGTGCTTAGACAGAGCGAGGCATACAAGGCTATGCATGCACAGGAAGTGCTCAAAGCAATATCAACATTAGCGAGATCAACCTTTTTTGAAGTTAGAGAGGTCCATTCAGCAATCTAATAATGGCAGGGCAGATGCTGTTCCTGAACCTGTTGGTGCATATGTTCAAGCTTCTGTATCTTCTGTCTGACGGAAGAGGTTGGAAGAAAGCATTATCAGGGTGGGAGGGATCTTTCATGATATTGGCAGCTTTTCCGCGGAAACGAGAAGTGTAATTGGAGTCCATGGATGGGAAGTTGGCTTCCATGGTGGTGTGGGCTGTGGACACAACTTTCTGTTCTTTCTTACAGTCCTGTGTAGAGCAGTTGCCATAGCAGGCCATTTTGCACCCTGATTACGATTTAGTAAGACACTAAAACCCAAGTTATCTTACCAATGATGTACTTTTGATTTCCATTTCAAGATGTCCAGATGGTATTCTACAAACAAGAGTCTGATGGATTATCTTGCAGCCACAATGATGGTAAAACTGAAATCACACACCATCATCAGGCTTTGAAACTGACAGAAAGTTACGGCTTCTGTTCTTACATAGTTAAATATGGAAATCCAGAAGCTGCAGTCCATGATTTTCTCTCTGTAAAGTCTAGAAATTACTAAATTGACAAAAAGTTTCTATTTTAAACTGTGTCTTTTCAGTGGTTCAACAGTTATACTGTAGCTTAAAACATAAACTTTTTGTCAGATTAGTAATTTCTAGACTTTGCAGAGAATCATTGACAGCAACTTCTGGATTTCCACATTAACCGTGTAAGAACAGAAGCCATAAGTTTCTGTCAGTTTCACAGGCTGATGATGATGAATGCTTCCGGTTTTACCATCATTGCAACCACAAAATATCCATCAGACTCTTGTTTGAAATGGAAATCAAAAATGCATTGTTTGCAAGATAGTAACAACTGTCATTTCTACAATAGACCTATTCTGATCATGTGTAACCATTCCATTGTGCTTGTCAGTTGCTGCCTAGTTCTTGCCAGTCTATGTCTAATCCAATCAAGATGAGGGATTATCATTGAATTATGCTAACAAGATTTGTGTCTGGCACAATCAAATCAAATCGACAGATTTATTCCACTTGTCGGTGTGCTGACCAGAGTTGGTCAAATGGTCATAAATGTTTCAGATTTCCGAAAGCTTTTGTAAGATGAATTTCAAATTTAGACGCTTAGCTCGTTCTAAACTTATTCACAAGTCCAAAAGGATTTTGTTTTCTTGAAGCAATTCCCTTTATATCTGTATCCACTCTGTAGTATATTTCCCAAAGTTTGGTAGTTCCTAGTCAGTCAAAAGTTGTGGTTCTGTTACCTTCAGTGCAGCAGCCCTAATATTCCGCAAATCAAGTATTTTATGTGGCTCTACAGTGAGGACGACAAAAGCTGAAAATTCATCGTGAGTTAAAAATTTGACCTTTTGAAAAATGTAATTGTCATGGCTATATTTTTTATCAAAACATACTGGAGGAATGAGATGGGAAATTTTATATTCATTAAGCAGTAAAAGCCTTATGGTGGAAGTGCAAGTATATTAATAGAAAATTAATGTTACTACATTAACAGGACATTTGAGGCAACCATGGTTATCCACCAATATCTGTTGGTAGCCTCATATGAGGTTTGCTTTTCCAGTTATTTTCATGTCATTTAGAACATTTTGTAACTGAAAGGCAGGACTAATGCACAGCTGTGCTGTTGGAATGTTATGAACTCCAGATACAGCAATAATAGACATTGAAAAATTCTGGCTAGTATTCTCACAAAACTCCAGAATACCAAGATAACCAGGCAACATTAATACAATGTGTCCATCCCATGAGCAGTCTTTAGTGTTATGTTTTGATAAGCTACAAGCTTTAGTTAAAGGAATTTACTGATCTTGTGATCTCAGCCATGGCTATTAGAATGTGGCTCAGTGACAGAGTGGTTAGCACTGCTGCCTTTCAGCACCAGGGACCCAGATTCGATTCCAGCCTGGGGTGACTGTCTGTGTGGAGTTTGCACATTCTCCCTGTGTCTGTGTGGGTTTCCTCCGGGTTCTCTGGTTTCCTCCCACAGTCCAAAGATGTGCAGGCTAGGTGGATTGGCCGTGCTAAATTGCCCGTAGTGCCCAGTGATGTTTAAGTTAGGTGGATTAGACATAGGAAATGCAGGGGTAGGGGAATGGTTGTGGGTGGGATGCTCTTCAGAGAAGCAATGTGGACTTGTTGGGCCGAATGGCCAGTTTCCATGCTGTAGGGATTCTATGAGAAGCTGAGGAGCAAAGACTGCATAAATTTAAATAAAATATTCTTGAGTACTAAGCTATTAACCCTTTATTGGAATTGTGCAATGACAGACTATAAGCAGCTCCCATGATGTGAGTTTCGGTGAGTTGAGTTCACATGGTGGCAATCTTGCCTATGAGGCACAACATTGTGGATTCAAGTCTCACGACAAATTTGAGTGCAAAGTTTAGGCTGCATTGTTGGAAGAGCTATCTTTTAGATTAGACATTAAACTAAGGCCTTACATGCAGCTCAAGACCCTATTGGAAAAACATCAAGAATTTCCCTAGTGCCCTGATCAAGATTCCTCTCCCAAATAGCCCTGCCAAGAACAGGTTACCTGGTCATTTATATAACTTGTTGTTTTGTCAGACTTCTCTGTGCAGAAATTGGCTGCTATGTTTGCCTACAAAACAATAGTAGCTTCATTTCAGAAGTAGCCATCAACATTTTAGAAGCTGTAAAGAGCGTTGGGTTGCCCTCTGGATGTGATAATGTATTAATATAAACATAACTTTTGTTCTTCCTACTAAATCTGTCACAGGTTGAGCCAAAATAATCATTTAATTAAAATTGAGTTCAATTATTGTTCAACTATCACAATTTAACTACTGCCTTTAAAATTCATTAATCTTAGCAAAGGCACAGAATTGCTTGAAACTTGCTATCATGCCACCTCAGAATGAGGTGAGCTTACCACTTTTGCAGCAAGATAATACATACAATAGTAGTTTCTCACTGTAGGGTTCTCTGTCCCTGTGGGTATTTTATGTAAATAAGTGAGGTTGCCTATAGTTCCACCTGCTCCTAATTTTCCGCATTTAGCTTTGGAACAGAATTAATGCCAATCTCTGCAGATTTTTAAGGCAGCACATGTTTTCTGCATTCTTTCTTCAAAAGAAAATTCTCCTTCTAGAAATGGTTGTGGTCATAACTTTCATTTTCTTCATAAGGGAGGGAAGTTTAATCTTTCACATCTGACTCAATCTTGTTTCTGGTAGCATCATAAAACATCTCAAGGGGTTTCACAGGAATGTATAAAGGACGTTTTAATTCTGGGACACATAAGGCAATGTTAGGGCAGACAGCCAGACAAGTTGTCAACGTTCTAGGCTTTAAGGAGTATCTTAAGGGAACAATAAAAGTAGAGAAGGGGAGAAGTTGAGAGAGTGAATTCTGGAGTTTAATTTCGAGGAATTTGAAGATACATCTGCAATGTTAGCACTATGCCTTCTCAAGAAACCAGAATTAGATGAGTGTAGATGTCTGTGTGTAGTTGAGCTGAAGGGAATAACAGAGGTTAGGAAAGCCTTTAATATAAGGATAAATATTTCAAAATCAAGTTATTGCTTTCCAGGAGCCAATGTAGGTCAACAAGTAGAGGGGCGGCACAGTGGCTCAGTTATTAGCACTGCTGCTTCACTGTGCCAGGACCCAGGTTTGATTCCAGTCTTGGATGACTGTTTGTGTGGAGTTTGTATGTTCTCCCCGTGTCTGCGAGGGTTTCCTCCATGTGCTCCGGTTTCCTCCCACGGTCCAATGATGTGCAGGGTAAGTGGATTGGCCATGCTAAGTTGCCCCATAATGTCCAGGGATGTACAGGGTAGGTGGATTAGCTATGGGAAATGCAATGTTACACAGACTTGGTGGGATGCTCTTCAGAGAGTCAGTGTGGAAGCGATGGGCTGAATGGCCTGCTTCCACACTGTCGGGGTTCATTGATTAGGAGTGATAGGTGAATGGATTAATGCAAGAGAAGCAGGTTTTAGCCAGTAAATTCTTATTGATGTTGGTTTTCAAAAAAAAGCTTCAGCTTAGTTAATTGCTCTCATAAATCAACTTCGTTTACATCTCATCCTAATTCAGCTGGAGATAAATTCTTTGGTCTAAAATTGTTAAAAATGGTACATGGTACTATTTATTCAACAGGTATTCAACCTGTTAGTGCGTTGAAAGATTTTCACATGAATGATGAGGGGCAGACTGGCTGCCCAAAGGTTGCCTTGGATTCTCTTGAAAAGAGGTGGTGCCAATAATATTGTGTTATCCAATTAGTAAAATCACCAGAGTCCCAGAGGATCTTCTTTTATGAGAGAGATGGAGAGAGGCACTAATAATTATCATGATGTGATATGATAAACTTTATGTTAATCAACATGGTAAACATCAGTTCAGGTTAATTGAAATATAATTTAAGTGAGTACAGGGAACTTTGGAAAAGTTAGGAAGACTAGATGAACGTGGATACAACAACACACAAGAAGCTTGACACCATCCAGGAAAAAGCAGCCCAATTAATTGGCATCATGTCCACCCTCGTTCACTCTCTTTGCCACAGAAGTTCCATTCTGCAGTGTGTGCCATCTACAAAATGCACTGCAGAAATTCAGCAATGCTCCTTAGGTACCACCTTCCAAACCCTCAGTCACTACAATCTAGAAGGATAAGGGCAGCAGATAGTGGGACCATCACTAACTGTAAATTCCTCTCACAGCCACTCACAATTCTGACTTAGAAACATATTGCTGTTCCTTCAGTGTTGCTGGGTCAAAATCCTGGAACTCCCTACTAATGGAATTCTATGTTTGTCTACAACAAATGGACTGCAGTGGTTCAAGAAGGTACCTACTCCAGGACAATTAGGAATGGACAAGAAATGCTGGCCTAGCCAGTGATATCTACATGCCATGAACGAGTTTTTAAATAGCAACAATTGGCAATTAGAACAGTCAGTTGTGAAATTTATGAAGGAATTAGATGAAGGCTTGTGGAAAACTGTTAAAACAGGGAATAATAGAGAAGTCAAAACAGATGATGTTTCTCAAAACGCTGAATTACGTATAATTCTATGTAAACACAATGTTCTGGGACAAGCCACAATATGAAATTCTCTATTCATTAATGTCTAAGGAGAAAAAGGTAAGGACAATACTCAGGTTTTATCCCAGATTATGAAGCCAAACGTTGAAGAATGATGTGTAATGAAAGAGATTTGTTAGAAAAGGGATATAGTGTCAATGGAGATTTAAAACATCCTAAAAACATTGGACATGTCCAAGTGGAAAGTGGAGTCTGAAGTTAATAGTAGTGGTATCTTAGAAGAATTGAGTAAAAGGGACACAACTGGCTTTCATTCCAAACAATACTGATTTTCTGAGGGAGTCATGTTCAGTCTTTGGTCTTCATTGAGTACTCTAATCTTGACTATAAATTCTCTACATTTTGCTTCAGTACATTGCGCAGTTGTTTCTGTTTAATTTTTTTAATTAAGTGAGTATTTAGTCTTGTTTGGATATTTAACTAAGTTTAATTGTATAAGTCAGGAAAATTAGAAGCACCAGGGAAGTGTACTGTGCAAATTGTTGGAGCTGTAGGCTGACAAGTCCCCAAGTCCTGATGGAAGTGGTAGTGAAATAGTTGATGCATTGGTTTTAATTTTCCATAACTCCCTAAATTTTGAAAGATTTTATTAGATTGGAAAATAATAAATGTAACTTCTTTATTTGAAAAGGAAGGGGCACTGAAATATACAGCTTAACATATGAGCATGTGAGTTAAGAGCAGTAGTAGGGCATTCAGCCCTTCACGGCAACTCCACCATTCAAAAGATCACAGCTGATCTGTGTATTGCAAATTCCACTTTCCAGAAGGTATTTGATAAGGTGGCATGTCAAATGGTTGTGGAAAGTAAAAGCTTACAGTTAACATATTGGCATTGAGAAGAAACTTAACTGGGTCAGTTACAAGCTGACAAGATGCCATAAGTGGTGCTGCACAGAAATCAGTGCTGTGGCCTCAACTTTTACAATTAACAGAAATGACTTTGATAAAAGACCAAAGGTATGGTTGCTAAATTTGATGATGGTACAAGGGTAGGTAAGAAATTAAGTTGTGAAGAGATCATAAGGAGCAACAAAGGGGTATAGATGGTAAAATTTATTAGATTAGATTAGATTTATTTAATATTATCTATTGTACCTAGGTTCAATGAAAAGTGTATAATGTCACCATGCACTGGCGCCATCTTGGATTTTAGAATAAATTACAGAATAAACTTTTAATATTGAGTTAGGAAGTCATATTGAGGTCATACAGGACATTAGTGAGTCCTCTTCTGGAATACTGTGTCCGGTTCTGGTTGCCTAGTCATAGGAACTATATTATTAAGCTGGAGAGGGTTCAGAAGAGATATACCAGGATGTTGCTGATAAATGAAAGTTTGAGCTATAAAGAAAGGCTGGATAGGCTGGGACTTTTTTTCACTGGAGCATAGGAGGTTGAGAAACAACCTATATAAATTTATAAAATACTGAGGTATAGATAGAGTTAGTGGTAGCTGCCTTTTCTGTAGGATGGGGGATTTCAAGATAAGGGGGAATATTTTTAAGGTGAGAAGAGAGAGATTTAAAAAAGACATGAGGAGCAAATTTTTTTACGCAGCGGGTGGTTCATGTGTGGAATGAACTTCCTGAGAGAGTGGTGGATATGGATACAATCACAATGTTTAAAAGTCATTTGGATACGTACATGAATAGGAAAGGTTGGGAGGGATATGGGCCAGGAGGAGGCAGGTGGGACTAGTTTAATTTGGGATTCTGTTCGGCATGGACTGGTTGGACCGAAGGGTCTGCTTTGTGCTAAATGACTCTATGACTCTAAGTTGTATAAAATGTAAAATACTGAATATTTGATATTAAACTGATATTATGAGGAAATGTTGGACAGGTTGGCCTCATATACATTGTGTTTAGAAAAGTAAGAAATTACTAGATTAATACATATAAGATCCTGAGGGAACTTGACAGGGTGAATATGGGAAAGGTGTTTCCTTCTGTGGGAGAATCTTGAACTAGGGACCAGAATCTATCCAGGCCTAGAACAATGTGGGCTACGATGTGAAATTTAGGAGAATCATGTGAGATTTCAAGTAAGCCCTTTCACAACATTGAGACTGACAAGTTTCATTTTCCAACCAAGACCTGGATATTGAGATGAGGGTCTCACTTGTGAATGGTGAAGGGCCTTTGAAAAGGGATTATCACTCTTTATGACTCTCATCACATTTACTCTTATTCATGAACAGAGGGACAGAAACTGCACATGAGCAATAAGTAGTGGGTCTAAATAAGGATTGGGAATCAACGCAGGCTTGGTAGGCCGAAGGGCTTGTTGCTGTGTCTAAATGTATTGTATATTGTATTGTATTAATATGCAGGCTTCCATTCTCCCATGCACTGGTTAGAAACTAGATGTCAAGAATTTCAACATGAAAGTCTGAGCAAGTACCTCGTAAACCCAGCTCACTGCTTGCTCCTGCAGACTTCAACCCTGGACATCCAGCACCAACTGCTCAGGGCGCACACTACAGGCAGCTGTTGCATGCACATCAACAGACTTTGACATCTGACATGTAACAGCCTCAGTGCATCATCACAGCGCATCTCTGATCCAGTTACAGTACACTCCTGTACTTCAAAGCTACACTTTGGACGCACCAACACCTTTCATTGTAATACTGCCGCTGGGACACTTTGTGCACAAAGACTGACACCCAGCTCATAGACTGGACCATGAAGTATCATAGGGTTGTTTGTTTGCTCTTTTAGGGTTCACTCGCTTTGCGCCTACCAGAATGCTCACGGCATCTCTGCCTTGCCTTGTACTGCCTTTTTGCACATTTCTCCCTCATCCGGAACTTAAAGGCTCACAATACTCTGTCATCCCTTGCTGTTCAGCACAGACAGGAAGCCAGGCTGCTTGACCTGGTTGTCAACATTTATTAGCCAAGGAGGTGCAATCATCCTATTTCAATGTCACACCCATCACAAACAAACTGCATGTGCATCAGCCAAATGGCCATGTCTTAAAGTCGAGTCAATCAAATCTTGGAAGGGCTGCCATCAGTCAAACAGTTCCTGTACAATAAGTCAGAGGTGTTGTCTGATACCAGCTTAGGATATGGGCATGGTCAGACAGCCACTCAGAATGATGGATCCTCTCCTTGAAGGAGGGTGAACAGCTGGACATTGGGCACCCTACCACTCATCTTGGCTCTTTGTACCCTACAATGACAGATTTCCCCTGAAATATGAGGAAGGGAGGGTTTGAGTAAGATGAATGTGTCTGGCACAGCTGTTGTTGCTCATGTATGTGGGGAAAAGGTGAGGTACCCCAAGTGAGTGAGAAGGAGCTCAGAGGCCCTGCAAGGTCAGTGGTTTGGGGGATTAGGTGGGTGGGAGTGAATAAAGAAAGAGGTTGCATGTGACAGAGGGAGAGGTAGCACATCAGGCTTGGTGGGAGGTGAGTGCAGTGACAGAGATAGGTGGTGTCTTAAAGATGTGCACCAGGAATCACAGGGTATCTTGGCAGTGACAAGTACTGTATTTCCAGCTATGGCAAGTGGAAGAATCAGGCTAGCATTGGATAAGAGGAGGCGCCATAGGGGAGTCTTTAGTAGTTGAGATAAGTTTTGGACAATTGCACAAGAAACTCTATAGGTTTCGTGGAGACAAACCTGCCATGAAACATGGTGAAAAAGACAGCCAGAATGTAGGAAGAGTCAGCTGTAGGTGCCAGTTTAAAAATAAGGGGCTGCCTATTTAAGACAGCCATGAGGCAAACCTTTTTGTCACAGAGGACTGTGGGATTTTGGAACTCTCTTCCTCAATAGCAGAGTGTTTGAATATTTTTGAGGCAGAGGTAGATAGCTTCTTGATTAGCAAGAAGGTAAGTAGAAATGTGCAATAATCGGATCTGCCATGATTTTACTGAATGGCAGAACAGACTCCATTGACTGAGTGGACTTCTTCTGTTCCAAATTCATATGTTCATGTACATTTAATGTCTGGATCAAATTTACACCTTTACTTATGTGGATAAATTGTAACACATCATCCTTTAACTCCACATGCAAATGAACTAAACTAAATAGGCCAGAGTAAATATACACAGTACACATGGAAAATTGTTCAATGTCTTGCTGCAAGTAGGACCGAGGTATTTGTACATGTAATTGAGACTACAGTAAATGCAGATTTTACTTAATAAGTCTGAAAGTGTCCACGTATGTCCTACATAAAATTTTGATCAGGTGATTTTCTTGATTATTTTAAAAATTTATAAAACTGTATAAACATTTTGAATGGAAAGATGTTGACAGTTTACATTCGCAAACTTTATTTTCTAATTTGTCTCCATTTATGTCTCCTCCTTGACATGCTCCCTTCACCAATTTCAATGTCGATCACTAGGTGCTGAGTATTTCTTAGTCTTGATCTGTAACAAAGTTTTCCTCCAGTGTCACCAGGTCAAAATCCAGAATTCCCAGCCTAAAGACATTGAGAGTCTACCTACAGCACATAGACCAAGTGGGTCAAGAAGGCAGCTTACTGCCACTTTCCCAAGGGCAACTATGGACAGGCAATAAATACTGGTCCAACCAGTGATGTCCTCTTCCCATGAGTGTATAAATGAAGCTGTAAATCCCTTAGGTATCACTGCCCTTTGTCATGTGCAACACCTTCTCCTTGTCTACTTTTTAGTGCAGAAATGGTACAGATAACTTAGAAGTGTTAATAACATAGATGACTGTTTGCTCTTTTGAGTTCCCACAAGCTCCATTGTGAGTGATAGCTAAATCAGATCTGAGTGAACAATGATGAAGGGTACCTATAAGACATCAAATAATGTTAAAGTAATTAAAAACCAAAAGAACTGCAGATGCTGTAAATCAGGAACAAAAACAAAGTTGCTGGAAAAGCTTAACAGGTCTGGCAGCATCTGTGAAGGAAAAAACAGAGTTAACGTTTCAGGTCCAGTGACCCTTCCTCAGAAAGCCAGTTAACTCTTTTTTTCCTTCACAGATGCTGCCAGACTTGCTGAGCTTTTCCAGCAACTTTGTTTTTATTCCATGCTAAAGTAATTTCCTGGCTACCTGTCTATAGTTCACATTGTAGTAAAGTGAAATTTTTAAAAAATGAAATTGGAGAAAGCTTAAATACTGTGTAAGCTACAAATCTGAAAATAGAAAATGCTGGACAAACTTAATTCTGGCGGCATCTGTGGAAAGAGAGAAAATATTAACATTTCAGGTTGGTGAACTTTATCAGAACTGGAAAGTTTTAACAGTATTTAAGCAAATGCGTAATGAGTGAACTGGAGCAGACTTGGTTATTTTGAAACTCACACATATGATGACAGGCATTCATAGTTGATTCAAGCTGTACAATTTTGTATTCTGATATATTGTGGCCTTGAACAGTTTCACTAGGAGGTGCTGCTGGGTCACACACAAATGAACATTTACAAAGCAGAAGTAGTTCAAGGATGAAGTAAAAGAGAAACAATACACAAGGGAAATTGTAAAGCTAAGTGAGGACGCCAGAAAATACTTTGCCTCAATCAAGTTGTTTCTTATTTCAGCCTTGATTGTGATTTGCCTTGATTTTGAATCTCTGAAGGACTGCTCCTGGCCCTGCTCCAAAACAAGGAGGCAGGTGGAACTTTAATAATTATAAGGACCTTCTCTTAATCTGAATGTTCTCCAGACATTTTTCATGGCAGACAATTAGATGCTTCCTACATTAGTGTCTGCCAATTTTTTTCCCTTTAATTTTTACTTCTTGTCTCTTCAAGACATGATAGAATACTATTTCATCATTGTTAGTTGATGCTCAAATTATCATCCTTTGTAAGACTGGGGACATTTCGTGCTTGCCCTTATCTGATGGCTGCAGAGCCACATGTTTAGCTAATGCCACTTCTTTATCTAGTCCTTAACTAGATAATGATCTAGGAGCAGGACCTGGAGGACCACGGGACACATACCAATACAAGCACACCTCTGCTGCCCAGCTGAGATCAGGAATGAAACCTATGTTTGTTTGGTACAACTCTATTTTTGTGTTTCTTCCCTTTTCAAGTGTTACTCCTATGATCGTCCTGAGTATAAGGCTAACCAGTGTGTAAGCTCCGTATAAGATGCAGTTGTCGTAAAGTACAAGGCAGGATGACCAAGCACCCTTTTTGACCACAGTACACAAAAATGGCTAGAGTCACTTTCCTGTGTACTTTTTCTTCCTTATGGGGAACTAGAGAAATGAACCTAAATTCTATTAGTTCATAGCACAATATGAAATTTTCACATTCCCCTTAAAAACTGGTGCTTGGAGTTTGTGAAAAATGCAAGAAGCATGGTTCAAGGATTATCTTTGTCAACAAGCATAGTGTCAAGTCTATTGTAGTTATATTCCAACATATTGTTATATTTGACAGGTAAATAATAAGTTACCAAAACTGTTTATAGTTGAACCTCGATGACAGGCAATATCTGAACTGTGTTGTACAACATAAACTCTAAGTGCCACAATGTAATTGAGGAGTTGACTTGTACTATATGTCAGATAATGTAGCCCTTTCAAATTCAACTAAAAGTGTTCCAATAAAACAGGTTGATGTACTGCATGGTTCTCAATGAATTATGAATCAAAGGTGACCGTTTAAAACTTCAAACATCTTCAATAACCTTCCCTCAGTCTTATGAAGCTGAACACGATGGCCTACACTAAAGTTGTTTTGGTTACCTTACTTGCTTTCCCTGAATATTTTTTACATCAGTAAAAGAGTGCTTGAAGCTCTCCACTATAAGTAAGGTTTCTCTTTTCTGTGATTAAAGGTAATCTGGTAAAATTTCAGGCACATGTAGAATCGCTGCTTGTTTGTAACCAGTATAATCGATGATAAAATAGTAACTCACTTATGGATTTTTAAAAAAATGTTTGACATCATCTAATGGGAAGTAATTTGACTTGTAAAGATTGCAGTATTGTGGGTGGAGATTACAACTGGGAGATTCTGTCCATGTCATGACAACAAAGTCACAGTTATGTTTCACAGATCCTTGTTTAGATTTTTTTTACAAAGTAGTAAGTCATGACTAATCGTATGAACATACATACAAGAAAGGGCGAGTTGGCCCCTTGACTCTGTTCTGTTATTCATTAAAATCATGGCTGATCTAATTGTGACCTCAGCTCCACATTCTAATCTACCCCAGATTATCTTTGACTCACTTGCTGGTCAAGAATCTATCTGTCTCTGCCTTAAAAATATTCAACGACTCTTCCTCCACCACTATCTGGGGCAGTAAGTTTCAAAAGACTCACTACTATCAAAGAAAATAATTGCTCCTTATATCCATCTTAAATGGGGGACTCTTATTTTTAAATTGTGTCTCTTAGTTGTAAACCCTCCCATAAGAGAAAAATTCCTTTCAGTATCCACGCTGTCAAGTCTTCTCAGAATCTATGACTCAATAAAGTTGCCTCTCATTTTTCTAAACTCAAGTTGTTACAGGTCCAAAAGGTCCATTTCTAATGCATTTGTATCCTTTTCAAAGTAAGGATTTCAGAACTGTACACAATACATCAGATGTGGTTTCACTAATGCCCTGGGCACACAAAACATTCCTACTTTTATATTCCATTGCCCTTGCATTAAAAAAAATTTCTGTTTGCCTTCCCAATCACTTGCTGTATTTGCATACTAACTTTTTGTGATTCATGTACCAGGACACCTACACTTAAGACTTCTACAGTCTCTCTCCATTTAAATAATATATTGCTTTTATATTCTTCCTGCCAGAATAGACAAGTTCACGTTTTCCTACATTATTTTTGCCCACTCACCCAATCTATCTCTATCCATTTGTAGACTCCTTTTTTTCATAACTTACTTCCCTACTTATCTTTGTGTCATGGGCAAATTTAGCAACAATAGATACAGTGCCTTCATCAAACTCATTGAAATTAATTGTAAATATTTATTGCTATTCCTATTTGCTATGGAGAATGTAGTGGTGAGCTGCTTTCCTGAACAGCCGCAGTCCATGAGGGGAACAGGTACACCCACATTGCTGCTAAAGTTCCAGGATTTTGACCCAGCAACAGTAAAGAAACAGTGATGTAGTTTTAAGTTAAGATGGGGTGTGATTCTAGGGGAACTTGGAATCAACGAACCTGACCTCAGGTCAATGGAGACAAGATTATGGGTGAACAAGCATAATAACAAGTGGATTTTTTTTCTGACACCAACCTCTTGTACGTTCATCCTCCCTTTGCACTACCACATTAGTTCTGTCCTTTGGAATTCCTGACATTAATTGTTTTATCATTCTATTTTTTTGAGCTTCAAAACTTAAAAACCTTGCCATAAAACTGATCTCTTTCCCTAGCCTTTTGGTGACCCCTTATAATATTTCCTCATTTGTCTGATTTTTTCATTCCACATTTTTCTGTGTTAAGGAACTATATGAATGCAAGTTATTGTTTGCATCACCTGTGAGCTTCTGCAAAATTGTGGTGCTTGTGTAACAAATTACAGTACATCCACTAAGTATGGAAAGTTGTGGAATGCCACATTAGACTACTCACCCTACTTATACGCCACAGTACATGTATCAGCTTGTCACAGCGGTTACAATCAATTGTCAGTTCAAGTTTCATTTTAAAGCTTTAGCACATAATCCAAGCTGAGACTTAATGCAGAACTAAATGAGTGTTACGTTCTCAGAAGTACTATCTTTCAGATAAGTTACACTCTATTTAGGCAGATGTTAAGTAATCCCATCAGCTACTCAGCAGAATGTCAGGGATGTATTAATGTCATAACCAACATTTATCCCTCCCTTGGACAGATTAACTGTTTACAACACTTACAGATTGTGATATCCTGCTGTGTGCCAATTATTTACCATTGTTACCCGCAAAAGAGCAGTCACATGCAGCAACATTCAGAATGTGCTGAAAACATGAAGCGCACCATGTAAGTACAAGTTCATTTGTTTCCATTGCACTGAAATCTGTATGGTACAATTGTAGTTGATGCTGTCCTCAGTGCGTCCGAGTACCTATGATAATGGTTTCTCTCTTGCTGAAGCAAAAAATGTCATATCTGCTCCTCTGATGCTGCTTGGCCTGCTGTGTTCATCCAGCTCTACACCTTGTTATCTCATTATATGTATATCTGGAAAAGATATTCATTTGTTCTTTATTTCAAAAAATGTGCTGATTTCCTTAAATTCTTTTGTTTTAAAGTTGGATTTTTATCTCTACATAGAATCAGTGAATTTTACAGTACAGCAGAAGGCCATTTGACCTATTGTGTCTGTACAAGTTCCTGAAAGAGCTACCCAGCTAGAATGGGACTACAGATGGGAGTGAACTTTAGAAGCAAAACTGAAATGAGAATAACAAATTTATGACATCATATTGGTTTTGGGCTGGTAGAAAGTGAATTTCTTCATAAAATAAAGCAATAATACAAAAAGAAGTATTTTTATGCTGCAGGCACCCTCTCTATAATTTAAATGAGTTGCCGTTGACTGATGTAATGAAATAATTGTAGAATGTTAACCTGTAATTTCAAATGTTTGTTTGAAATCTGTATATTACACAAACTTTAAAACTGGAGTGATTATCAAGGAAATGTTACTTCAGTTCCATTCATATGACTCTAGATTGTGGCACACCTGAATTAATTGTAGTACTCTAGTATCTCTGCAAATACCAGTACCTGAGCTTATACATGTATGACAGATCCATATTTGGCTTATGACAAAGTAATCAGATAATAAAAATAGTATTACTCCATTGGAGCATGCCACACCTAAACATTCCCAATATTCAACATCATATTCATACAACATTGTGCAATGCAAAATTAATGTTGTTATTTGTCTTCTTTGTCAGAAGTTATTTTTCTCCAAGATATGTACAGTTCTCTGACTAAAGCATTTCTCTGACTAAAACACAGGCAGGCCTATTTTAGACATTTGATAATGATGTGGTAAATTGGTTGGACTTAGCCTCTGATTCCTCTTCACAAATGGACTGAATGACCTACCGTCATTATTAGCAATGTTGGAAAATCAATCATATTCCAAACTCTAGTGAGTAAGTCAATAACTAGAGCTCATGGATTCAAACAATTGGAAAAGAAGATCTACAGGACAGATAAGGAAAAGAAAATCCTTTGGGGAGGTTTTGGAATCTGAAACAACTGAAAAGGTGCTAGGAACTGGTTCCATGATTTTAAGAGTGAGTTGGAGGGGTGCTTGAGGATAAGCAATTTACAGGGTGACAAACAAAAAGAGAGGATCTGGGACTAAGCAGGATTTTCTTTTCAAAGATCCAACCCTGGCACATTAGGCCAAATGGAACTCCTTCTGCCCCATGTTTCTAAACAATCCTGATAACATATGCCTCTATCCTGTATCTGTGCAGTTTGTAAAAAAGCCCATTTTAATGTGACATAATTTGTCTTCGCAATTCTTTTTACGGTAAATTCCTAATATGAAGTTTTCCAGTAAATATCCAACGGCAAACAGACACTTATCCAGAAGGAGGGAAAATTAGAAGGTAAAGCACTTGGTGTTGCTCATTACTGATGACTCATAAGTGGTATTGATAGAAACCTGAAAGTGAGTCCTGGCCAGAGAATGTGCACAACTTGAAACAAACTTAAAATAAGGGAGGAAATCAAATACACTAAAAATAGGTTGTTGGTAAAAACATAATAATTTTTAGACTGAACTCGGACTTGCATTAATAGTAACTTTTTGCTATAAAAATGTAATCAGTACAAATGATATATCGTTGTAATTCTTAAAATTAAAAGTTTGTATTAATATGTAGACACAGTGGGAAATAAATTGTGTCCTTTAGTTTTACATTCTCTCTGTTTTATACTTCCCCTTACTTACGATAGTTCCAGGCTTTTCTTACCTTAGTGTTGATTTTATTTGTCAGTGTTTTATTTTTAATCGCTTGTTATCATGACTTTCCCTTCGATTTCCCCCAGCATTTTCCCAGTGGTACTTTTAAAAAAAGTTCTACATCGTTTCTTGATTTCTCATTCTCTCAGTTGTATTCTTTTTCAGATCTACACTTTTCAGTGCATATGCAGAAATACCCTTCAGTCCAGAAACTATTTTAGTAAAAGGATGAGAACGGGATCTAAATGAGGGTTGTGCTTAAAGAGAAACCCATATGAAAGTCTGGCTGAGGCACACAATTTTAGACCTAATTGATGGTTACCATAATTTGAACTTGCCTAAATCAGAAACCTGCAGGACTGATCAAGCCCAATATTTGTGGAACAATGCCAGATGTGTGGGCTCTATATGATCTGTGATCTTCACTGAAGGTGTGGATTTGCTGATTAACACGCAGCAGCAGGTTTCAGTGTGGTTCAGGGTCCAACTGTGAGCATGCACGGGTTCAAAGATTTGGCACTGGAGATTCTGGTGAAGGAGATCCAGATGACAAGAAGTAATGTGTTGTATCTGCTATGACGAGGATTCCATTACACTTTCCTGTCCATTTCTACAGTGCCAGCTGTTTGCCTAGCTTCATGTCCCCCTTCCATTCCTCCAGCAGTGAAGGAGAACAGCTAGCAAGGACCTCACAATCTTTCTCCTGGTTACTCCTACAAGATGTCCATTCAGGTAGAATAACAGCATTCAATGTATTTCATGAAGTCCTCAGAGAATTTCCAGACTAAACGTAGATATAATGGTGGTAAAGTCTTAACAAGGTGTCCTTGAAGAGATACTCTGTTTGAGGCAAGGTACAGTAAATAGCCCATGGCTCTTTTCATCTCTTGCTAACAGGCCAGCCACAAAACTGCATTCGCAGAGCAAACATCAGTGCATCCTTGTCCATTAGAAGCACTTGGTGATCTAGATGTGGTGGAAGATAATTTTTAAAATGTTGGTAAGAGATTCAAAGTAATTTTGCTTGTTTGCAAGTTTACAATATTAGTTATTTTGTCTGAGTATTAGCTATTTGTCAGTCTTTTTGGCATTGGAAAATAAAATTAATGAGAGCACAATGTTTTCAAGTATTTTGAAAATTATAAATAAAATTTTAAAATCGAGATATTTATTTTGAATTTATCTTTCAAGATAATTTCTTCATTATGTTGCTGTCTTATGGAATGATTTCAGTATATTTCTGCAGATGCATATTATCAAAAGAATTATGAGCAAAAGTATCAGTTTAAACCCTAATCTTTAGCACTTAACTGATCAATAGAAGAAATTATCTTGAAAGATAAATTCAAAATAAATATCTCGAGTATCCCTAAGTGTTACCAACCAGGAAAACATCATGCAAGGAGACATGCCTACACAGCATTCTCCTACCTTTAGCACAACATATTCATGTATCAGTTTACAATGTCATTGGACAACCTACCAGATTTAATATATTTTAAAAGGATTTTCTCCTTATTTTTCCTTCTATAGCCTGTTATAGCTGATAGGAAAGAAAAGGTTTTTAAAAATTGATTAATCTTTTTCTGCATATCTGTACTGTTCTTTTGATGTTTTAAAAAATTCCAATTGTAAGTACTTCAGACAAAGGGTCTAATGTATCCCATCTGATAAATTTATTCAATCCATTTTTTCCCCTTTCTTGAAGACATTGATACATTGATTCCCTGGAGGCTATTCAACCAGCACCAACAGTGTTGATTCCAGCCATTCTCCATCTAGACAATTTAGACAAGGAATTTTTTCCGTAATTCACTAGCTGGTGATGAAGAGTTTATGTCTCTTTTTCTTGCTAATTTGCTGAGGAACATTTGTGGCAATTGTAGCAGTCCTGCATTGTCCTTTTTGAGACCAGCACATATACATGGCTATTCCAGTACATGCATTTTCCAACTGAACAACTAAGGTAATTTTAAATTAATTTGAACTCCTTCTTCTACTACAAAATGCAGTGATGCTTTCTGCCCAAGTTCCTGGTGATGTTGTTGTTGTTCTTTCGCAGGAGCATAGATGAAGAAAGACCAAAGTCCATGTCACTCTATTTTGACTGTCCTAGTAGCCATATGATATGGTAGTAGAACTGTTAGCTAATCACAGAAGTCTTCCTCTACCAGTTAATCTACACTAGACCTAGATATTACATGAAGAAAACTCTAATGGCAGAGCCCATTTGGGGAACTCCGGCCCAAATTCTATTTTTATATAATAAAACTAAAATTATTTAGAAACAATTCAGATGTTTGCAGGAACAAGTGTTATTTTATTGCTGGAACAGCAGAACTGGCTTGAAGGCTCAATGGATTGGTGATGGATCCCTATATGGAATTGAGAATGAGCAGGCTGGATGCTGCCAAGTATGGATTGCTGGCAAATGGGAGTGGTGGGATTAGGACGTTGGAATGAGGATACATGGTTGGCTTTCAATGGACACCTCTCCACCTGACCAATACCGCCCCTCAATTGGGCACAGAGTCAAAGAGGGTCACCCCACTTCCCACCACACCCTCCACACCAGATAGTCTGCAAGCAAACCCAACAGAGGGACCTCATCAGGGAGGGTCACTCGACCCGAACAGTTAATTCTAATTTCTCCCCACAGATACTGCCAGACTTGCTGAGCTTTTCCAGGAATTTGTGCTTTTGTTTTTGATTTACAACATCCGCAGTTCTTTCAGTTTTTATTAGATGGACCTCATCAGTTGGTAAATCATTTAAGGTGAAAGTCAAGTTGAGAAACTGGTTAAAAAGGTGTGTGGGATCCTTAGCTTTTTAAATCGAGGCATGAGGTTCAATAGTAAAGAAATCATGATGAACCGTCATAAACCTTGTGTTCCGCCTCTCCAAATTGTGTCCCATTTGGGGCGTTATACTTGAGGGAGGGTGTAAAGTACCTTGAGAAGCTGGTTTATCAGAATGGTTCTCAGGATGAAGGAGTTCAGTTTTGTGGATAGATGGAAGAAACCTCCTTAGAGAAGAGAAAATGAAAGCAGATTCAAACAAAATGTTCATAATTGGTTAGGGTCCAGACAAGGTAGGTAGAGGAAAACTGTTTCTAATGGCAGAGGTTTGGGAACCAGGGGACATCAATTTAAGATGATTGGCAAAAGGACCAATGGTGACATGAGCAAAATGTTTTAGGCAGTGACAGGTTAAGATCTACCATGCAGTACCTGCAAGTATGGTAGAGATGGATTCAACTGCAACATTCAAAAGGGAGTTTGATGAGCTCAACAAAGAGAAACATTTGCAGGGCAAGGGGTGGGACTATAGAAGCCAACTGGCTGTTGCAGAAAGCTGGCACAGACACAATGAACAAATGGCCTCTTTCTGTGCTTTAACAATTCTATGAATCTGAAGTCATTTTTCCAACATACTGCATGTTTTTGTCAGCTGTTTGCTTGTGTATTCAAAAACAGGTTCTCTCCTGCAGTAGATCAATCCTTTCTTATGCTGCAAGCAGCTATTCACATTTTCTTTAAAAATGCAACATTCTCTGCTTAAACCATGTTGCCAGTAAAATGACTAATTATAGTGCTCACAAGAAACTTATGCTATTGCACCTTACCTCTGGCATTACAAACTCAGATCAAACCAGATCCAGATAAGGGACTTTAGGCCAAAGTCTGTCCTTTCCCTTTCCTTCCTTCGGAACACCACAGCTCCAGTCTTTCAAGCACTTGTAGCTTTTATGTTTTGTGTGACTAAGTCAGACGGACTGATGACACATTGTGAATGTTCATGCTGTGCGCTTAGTGCTACAATAGTGTGCAGTGGAATCGTGATAGCTTCCTGCAGCCCTAAGGCAAGTATTAAACCTCACTGGCTTCTTTTAGACATTTCAAACTTCTTGTCTGAACATGTCAAGCATTGACTTGACTTCAAATATTCATGATTTTCATTTTAACAATGCTCTGTCTAATATTTTATTTCACATCGTTAGTTGATAAATGTTGAATAATATGGACACTACTTTTCACATTTTCCTCCAATGCTCTTCTATTTTTTTTCGTTTTCTCCCCGAAGGTCGTAACTTTTATTGAGGATGCAGTTGCTGCAGAGCTGGAAGTTGTCCAGTAACACCACATCCAAGTGGTATCATTTATATGTAAACCAAAACTGTGAATGTCAACAACCTACTTTGTTGTGATGAGCATCACAACTAAAGCCATAAAGTATGAACATATGGGTATTTTCCAGCAGGGGTCACTAGACTATGAGCAGGAGTGAGATCCCTTGTCAAAGAACATGGAAGCCAATGGCAGTAGAGCCATTGCCACTGTAGCAGAAGTAAAAACAAAACTCTCAAATTGGGAAGGAAATGATGAGGTGTGTTTAACGCTTCAAAATTAGTTTTATTTACTTTTTAGTTGGTAGAAGTCTTAGCCATTTTCTGCTCTTCTGTCCCTGAAGGGTGTTGACTCATTGTGAGAGTGCAGTTGCTCATCATTGCCTCACCCAAGACACTATTATTCATGTACACACCTTGAGAATAAGTGTCATCAAGAATCTTTTTATCATGGGAATATCATGCTTTAATTCACAGGTGTTTTGAGCAGAAATGACTGGATAGCAAGCAATATTTGGTATCTGCTGGTCTCCCCTTGTTCAGAGCATTCAGGGCAAAATATAACGCTCCTCTCCTGTCCCAGCTGAGATTAGTTAATGCATTCGAAAGAAGGGATTGAACCTAGGTTTTGAGTACATGTTAAAATATTGTCACTTCATTTAATAATGATTTAAAATATATATGTTGGAATGCCATTCTATTTCTTCAAAGGCTAATAGATTGTTGTTATGCTGTCTCAGGCACCATCAATGTCCATGCCTTCAGCATCCCAAGCCCTAAATCTGAAACATCCCAAATCCCTCTGGCTCTCATTCTCTGTCTCCTCCTTTAAACTGTTTTTTAACTGTGTTGAACTAGATTGCTGGGCACAATCTGTCAATAATTGATATTTAATTAGTGACACTAGACTCTTGGACTAACAAAATCAAGAACTCTTGTCCAGTGTCGTCATTATTACTATGTTTAGAAAAAACACAGAAGGGGAAGTGTTCATCATCTTGGGAACATGTTCCAATCTGAAAACAAAGTTCTGAGCAAACAGACATTTTTGGTGACACACCTGGAGCACATGGACTAAGTAGCAGTCAAGAACACCGTGGAAATGTATAAAAAGAGACCTCATCGAGTAGGCCGGAATACTTTTACAGTTCTTTACAAAAGAACAAAACAATCCAAGTGCAATATGGTTCGAAATATGTAGGGTACCATTGGTGTTAAGGGCCTGGGTATGGAACAACCTCTTATTTCAGGTTAGTTATACCATATACCTGAGGAAAACTTTACTGTAATTCTTCCCTAACTCAGCACCAAGTACATTCCTTAGTGCATCAAGATAATGTTTGTCCAATTTTCACTCCGGCTATTCAGTGGTACTTCTAACAAGATTAGAAATTTTATACTGAGGCCCATCCGGCTAAAGTCTGGCTTCAATCTCACTTTTTGTCCAGTAAATGGATGGTACACATAGGAGCAATCTGGGCTGAATTTGGATCCAAGTCCTGTAGTTGGAAGATATGTGTTTTGATCACAATGGGTCAGTCCATCATAAATATTTATTTATAAATATTTATAGATATTAAACCTGTGCAAGGTTAAAGTATGAATGTTAACTTGACTGGGGACAAATGACTTACTGTATGACTTTTACTGGGTCTCAGATACTCCAGTTAGGCAGAATGCTATTGAACAAGAGAGAACAGCTAGAGAAAAATTAACATAGTATGTGAATGATGACAATTTCAATTCATAAGTATGGACTAGGAAGAACAAAAAGTGTGAACTTGGAAGAACACTGTTGCACAGGTTCATACTACAAATGTTTATGATCACAATGGAAAATATACCCAAAATTTTATCTCCACTTTGTAAATACTATTGTCCCAATTTTTGCTGAGTTAGTTGATCTCAGCTGGAGCTGCAGTATGAGGTGCAGGGGGACTATGAGAGGAGGATGTCAGTTTTAGCAGTTGTCATATCATAATTAACTGTAGGAAAGCTGATGTTCAGTTGTTCACTGATTCTTATTGGAAAACATGTGCATGTGGACGTCATGTAAGGATGGGCCTGCATCTGGTTGTGAAGCCATTAAGAGTGGAACAACTTATGAACATTCAATGTCAGGAATATTAATGAAGAATGATTAGATACTTTAGTGTCACTGACACCTGTGGAAGAGTCACATCCTGCAGAAGAGAAAGAAGAGCATTGGGGGAGAAAAAGTTAGGTGACAATATTATTTTTAACTGTGTTTACATTGCAGACAGTCACAAAAGTTAAGGAAATGCAAGTAATACCAAGAACGATTGTTAATTGCAAAAATATTGGCAAGTATTCATTTTACAATAAATAACATTGTAGCCTTTTGAAATTTAAAGCTTTTAAATAATAGCCTGTGACTTGCAGCTTTAAATAATCATAGGGCAATAATGTGTATACTAAATGTTACGTCATGGCCTTACTAAATTATTGATTTTTTTGGAATCAACTTTTAATGTCATCAACCTTATCAATCTGTCAGTGAAAATGCATCAGCTACACTAATCATTAATCCAACACCTGCTGCTAAGCAAAGGTGACCCAAAATTATGATAATGCTCCCATGAACTCTTTCTCTTTGTAGCATTCAACATACTTCTTGCATGATTCGGGGCGTTATTTCCCCTTTCGATTTTAATTTAAGTGTTCGATTATTTAAATACTTTTTATGGAAATGTTTAACATCGCTTATGTACAAATTATGTTGGAAATGTCAGAATTAGGCCCACGTGCCAGTTGAGCTGGTAAAATATTTTAGCTGCTTTGACTAATCTCTGACATGAATATCCTTTGAAAATATGTTTTAATTTCAGGTAGGGTAACCTTGATTGAGTTGGTACTGTAGATGTAACCAGCAGAAGTGCTTTCAGGGAGATTGCAGTGTAACGGCTTGTGAATGGATGGAGACATGGGTCACGAAAACAGATTAAAACACCGTTTTAGGATTGCTTTAGATGTGGAATCGTTTGGTTGACATGCTGTTAACGGAAGAAAATTTGCGATAGCCTGACACGGTAGTTCCTATTTAGAAAATATTTTCTTCCAGATAAAACCTCAGCATTTAAAGCATTTATCGTGTCGAATTTCAACGCCTTCCTTTAGATTTAGCTTCGAAACGAAGCCAAAATATGCAAACTGATTACATCTATTGTCGCTGTTCCAACCTTCTTTGAACTTCAACATCATTGTGAAGTTATTATTTCTTTTTAAAAGAAAACATATCACAATTTTAGTCATCGCATCCAAATCTGTCAACTTTAAAGGGAACAGCATATGTCTCTCCCTCTAACAGGTAACGTCAGAGGCGGAGCTCAAACCGTATTGACACGGGTGACAAAGTTAGAGTGAACTCATGTTGAACTCAGGGATTCAGTTCTGATCCACAAAATGCAGAATGTACTCCAAGTAAACAAACTCCAGATTGAACCAATTTCAGGACTGAAGTCGAGTGTCTGGTCCATTTGTCGGTGAGGAAGTGACTCAGGTTTTTTTTGGGGAGGGGGGTAAGAAATCTGTCAATATTTGACGTTGGTTAACCACTGTTCCAGAAATACAACAGGTCTGCAGGAGAACAGGGCGTGCAGTCTCGGGCACTCACGCAGTTTCCCAAAATCACTGTTAGATTCAGGTTGTAGAGTTTTCAAAGGCTGCCCCGCAAATCGAATTAGGCTGAGTGCACGTCTGTCGACTTTAATTTTCATGACTTGAATAAATGGCACCGTCCTTCTGGATTTTGCAAAGCCATGATTTTCGGTCGGGAGCAAACACGTTCCCTTGAGTTCTTGGGGGACTTCAAACCTCTCTAGCCCTCCTCTCCGTAACCTGTTTTATTTTTCAGATATAAAGTCCACTGTCGGGCTGTCAAAATGGCTGTGTGTCTGTACGTGTTTGTTTTTATGCGTGAGTAAGCTCCCCGCCATGTGTTTACTCATGTTGGTGGGCGGACTTTGATGAGCTCCGCCTCATCAACCTAACTTGAATTAGGAGGGGGGAGCGGGGGGAGCAAGTGTTTGAGGCGGGGGAGAGGAACGAAGGGGGCGGGAGGGTTCCAGGCTATCCTGGAATTTCATTGGCCAAAGGTCCCCGGCTTCTGTGCGGCTTGCGGTGTCGATTGGAGCATCCAGCCGCCCATCAGGCTGTCTCCGCCCTCTCCCTTTGTCACGCAGAGCCATCAGGTTAGGCGGCTCGGCCCGGAGTACAATACAGCGCTTGTCTGTACAGAGAGAGGAAAGTAGGACAAATGGTACGACAGGGTCAGGAAGGTCTATGAGCGCTATTATTGTTATTAGTGTTTTGTCAACGTGTGGTAGCAAATAGATCGTTTTGTGCTTGTTTTCTGTGTGGCTTCTTTTCTGCTGTTGTTGGAAATCGGTCTTTTTTGGAGTTTTTTTGTCAGAAGGGACATTTTTTTTCTTGCTGCCCCAAGCGACGAAGTAACTTTTTTTTCAAAAGGAAAAGTTTTTTTTTCTTTACTCCTCGCGTGTGTGTTTAAAGCTGAGAGAGAAAGGTGGGGTGGGGGGGGAATAGAGACAGACAGACATTTAGAGAGAGAGAGAGACAGAGGGAGGAAAACAAACTTCAAAACTCCAGTCATGGCCGAGGCACCGCCGCTGCAACAGGTCGTAGAGATCGACCCCGATTTCGAGCCGCAATCCCGGCCCCGTTCCTGCACCTGGCCCTTACCCCGGCCGGATTTCAGCTGCGCTTCGTCCCCGGCTTCGGTGAAGCAAGAAGGGCAGAGCGAGTTCAACCTGACCCCGGAAGGGGCCGGCCGGGTGAGCGCTTCGGTATCGCCGGCTCTGGTGCTGGAGGAGCAGGACGAGGACTATGAGCAGAAGCCCGCCGTTCTCGGACTGGATTGCTGCAGTGACTTCCAGTGCCAGCAGCAACAACAACAGGATGGCTGTCACCATCAACATCAGCATCAGCACCAGCACCACCACCACCACCAACAACAACAACAACAGCAGCAGCAAGTCCCCTCGGCCGGAGCCGCTTCGGCAGCCCAGAGGAAGAGCAGTTCATCTCGGAGAAACGCTTGGGGGAACCTATCATATGCCGACCTCATCACCAAAGCTATCGAGAGCTCCCCGGAGAAGAGACTCACCCTATCCCAAATCTACGACTGGATGGTCAGGAGCGTCCCCTACTTCAAGGATAAAGGAGACAGTAACAGCTCTGCTGGATGGAAGGTGGGTGCAAAATAATATCTAGTTGAAAATCTTTTAAACTTTGTAACATATGTATATACATGTTAAATACAACCAGTTCAGTTTTTGTTTAGGAACACAAGTTTTGGTTGAATCGATATTGTAAGGTTATTCCACTTCCCAAATCCACTTAGCCCCAGTTGTTGTCCAGCAGGAAGGAAGTCTGATGGGAATGATAGGAATGACTCTCAAAGATCTGACACTGTTTAAATATTCCGCTTTCAGGAGTGCAAAATACAGCTGTAAAAAAAAGCTGAACCTTTTAAATGATTTACTGCTAATCACAGATTGTGTAGCCCGCAGAGATGAAGGTCGGCAATTTTATCGTATTTTATCACCTGTTTTGGAGACTGGGATAATATTGTGTTCAGTGGAAAATCGCACGTGTGATCAAAACAGTTCTAGTGGGTCTACTTAGTTACCAAGGAATTGCCCATTAGGTAAGCGGCTGCTCTCTCTCAAACACTGACCGCTTCACGGTGGATTTCTAACATGAAAGTTGGAAAAGAAAACGGACAGCATTTTCCACAACACATCAGGGTTAGAAAGTCAGGAAATGCTGTCCTGATGAACATGCGCTGCCGTTTTTATTTTTAATTTTACATTATTGTCACAACTTGTATAAGCCTTGGCAAACGAGTGACGTGTAAATAAATCGATATTGTCTGACGTACGTCCCCAGTTTCCCAAACCAAATAGAACAGTTTTGTACCATTAGATAGGTTCATGGTAGATTTCTGTATGGCCAGCAATTAATTTCTCTTTCGAAGGGGTGGGGGCGGGAGATACTAACGACGGACTAGTGAGGAAGAGAATATCAGAAATATTCGGAATAAATGTTAACTGTTGAGTAGCTGTCGGTTTTCCCATGAGCTGCATTATTAATTCAACCCAGACAATCATGGCAAATTAGTATATACAGGTGTCGATGCAAAAGGTAGCATTGCTTTAACAATCATGAATCTGTCGTATTTGAAATTGCTGGGAGGACAGGGGATAACCAGCATTTTTGAAGAGCCAGACAAGGTAATGGAAATCTGCAGCCTGACATCCTTTTTTTTAAAATGCGCTAAGGAAGTTCGAGATTAGTTGCGCACATGTTTAAACCAAAGACTTAAAAATGTCGCCAAAATACCATACTGTATACATCCGGTTCAAAAAGTTTAATTGGTTGACTCGCATTTAAATGACCACCCCCGGCCCCATGTTCACATTGAAGTCTGTGGTGTGATTTGCACCTCTCTTGATGCACTCTAAGTTGTATGTCCATGGCCTCTGAATCTTGGGGCGGACATTAGTTCGGAGTGCATCGCAATATTCAAACGGCGCATCATTTCTTTTCTCTTTGTTAAAGTTTTTAAGTGGAAACAGTCTTGCAGCCCTGATTTTGGCTGACCTGATATGGGGCCTTTCTTTCTCTCCCGCTCTCAGTGTTAGTCATTTGGTCATGCCGGTACAATAGGAATCATAGTTGTTGGATGAATCACGCATGCAGTCGGCCGGTCGCATCTGCCAGTCTGTCCCTGAATGTTATTGTTTCAATCAGGATCGCACGCGTCCGTCGCTCACATCCGCATCCTAACCTGCTGCCCTAGTTTGGTCCCGCCCTTGCCCTGACGTGATTGGATTAGCTGTGTCACCGCGTGGGGCTTACAAGGACTTCTTCGGCTCCGGTTGGGTAGAGCCCTCTGCCGATCATTCGGGGAAGGCAAGCTTGACGTTTCGGGGAGCGAGGTATCAGTCCAGTGACAGGCTGGGGGGGGGGGGGGGGGGGGAGCGAGGTAGAGAGAGAGACTGACTCATTGACAGAAACCAAAGTTACGCGAAGATCTCGACGAATTGTAATTCTAACCTCCTCCCGGTTTCCTTCACCGTCCTCTCCTTCCCTTTTGTCGGGAAACTAGGCTCACGCTGGTTATGTATTTTTCCACACATTTTTGGAGAAGGGGCAATCGTTGTTTTGGGGACAAAAGCACAGCTAAGGAAAACGGCTCAGATAAATAAGAAAAACTTCGAGTCAGATTGTGAGCTGTTCCTTTGTCGGCTTTCCGCTTTCTCTCGTGACTGGCACCAACTTGGAACAGTTTCATGTGTTTTTGTAGCTGTATTTTCTATGTTTTGTGGCGCAGGCTTGTTTTTGATATCAGAATGGAAATGGATTTGACGTTTCTGTCAAATGAATTGTGCTATACTCTTTGTTGAGCGAAAAAAAAACAGCACCAGCTAGCGGAACGGTTCGTTATTTTTACATCTTCCGGCAAAACAGCCACAATAAGCAGTGATGCATTTCCTTATAGATTGGAAAATAACACATTTTTCAGAATTGACTCATTTGAACCCATTTGAACTGTTCAATGTTTACGTTACTGCCAGCTTGGAATATAAATTAAGTCATAAAGGTGGGAATTACCTGTCCTGTAAACTCTAATAATGACGGACCTTTTGATACGTGGAACTTCTTTTATATAATAGAAAAAACCCTTCTTAGTCATTTGTTTTGGAGTCTGGCAGGTGCAGACGTTGGGTGGCTCCAGCTCAATTTATAATTGCACCTGTGAATATCGCTTTTTAAAATGTCTTAATATTTTAAATATGGTGGAATAAAATATTGATTCCGTTCAGTAACCATTGTGGTGACTTTGAAGTCATCAGACCAAATGCATCAATGTCAAATGGATTAGTACTCAATGACATGTTTATAGAGGTGCTGAAGATGACAGATCTCTAGTTCACATTCATGTACAATGAGATTTTTTTCACTTCTGCGTTTTTTTTGGCACTGGAGCCATGTTCTATGTCCTGACTCTGTTTTACAGGGGTGCATACCATTACAAAAAACAAGCAATGTAGAATTTAGGAATGTAGGGTTTCGGGGCAAGATTAGGCCTTTCGGCCCTGCCAGCCAGGTCCACATTCAATAAGATCATGACTAAACTGGTTTCAATCCCTCTTTTTCACCCTTCCCTCCAACACCATAGCCCATGACTCACTTCTCTACGAATTTGACTGCTGATTGAGTGGCAAATGGTTAGTAAGTGAGGGGAATTAACTTTCTAATAGTGACTAATTGTAAAATATACAGGTTACCTTTTTTGATAAGTTACATATACTTTTGTACTTTCCCATTATTTTCAAGAGATTCATGAGAATGATATAGCTGTAAAACAGAGCAAATGGAAACTGCCAACTGAAAGCAGTTATGTTCCAGCACATTATTTAAGCATAAATAGAGTTTGAGTCAAAATATTCATAAATATAAGCTGCATTATAGCAGCAGTATGATACAAAGTGGAACTGTCTGACTTCTGCCATAACATCAACAGCTGCCAGCTTTTCCCCCTTCTTTTGTAAATAGCCCTTGACTAGTCTACTCTGAGCTTGGAAAAGGATTCATATGTCGATCACCCGCTTATTATTTAAGCAGGTGGTTCAGATCTCCATGGCCTCTCTCCTTTTACTCAACTCTTTTTGTCTGCCTGTGATTTAAGTTATGAAATAGAGTTCTTCATTATTGGACATATTCCTAATTGTATAATTGTTGGATACTCATCTTTTGTGGAGAAGCATTTACACACAAATATAAATTGCCCTGTTACTCCTGATTTTTGAGTTGAGAAAACTTCCTAGATTTATTTTCAAAGTAGGAACTTATTTGAAGTTCCACTAGAAATATTTGAAGTTATACCTGTTCAGAAAACTGCAGCTTATCTTTTAATGGTTAATTGATGACAATTTGAATGCTATCTTATTGGAAAAAGAACCTGCAGTAAATAAGTGTTAGATTTTATGGTGAGTCTGAAATTCAAATCCTTTTGATAACTAAATGAAAACTTGAAATTATTTTTAATTACTTGCAATCCGGTTTCAAGTTTCCAAAGTTTAATATTTATAAAAACCGAAAGAACTGCAGATGCTGTAAATCAGGAACAAAAACAGAAGCTGCTGGAAAAACTCAGCAGGTCTGGCAGCATCTGCGAAGAAAAAAAAATCTGTTAACATTTCGGGTCCAGTGACCCTTCCTCAGTTCTGAGGTCATTGGACCTGAAATGTTAACTGATTTTTTTCTTCGCAGATGCTGCCAGACCTGCTGAGCTTTTCCAGCAGCTTCTGTTTTGGTTTAAATATTTATGCTTCAGGTTTTTTATTACATTTTTTCATGAAGTAATGCAATTAATCCTAGTTTCCACCATTTGAAGCGTTAGCATACTCATTAGCTAATATGTGCTGGCACAGGTTTTTAATGTTTAAGTATTAACAGTTGAGGGTAAATGTATATTTTTTAATTAATGGAAATAGTTGATCCAGTTTTGAATATCACCCTTGGAAACTGTATCGTTGCTTTTTGCAATGAAGTGTTGTGCGTACAAATATGGTCTTATGACTGCATTTTACTCTATCTAAAATAGTTTGTTTGTGGCACCTGCATCTCTTTATCGGTAGGTAACACTGTTACTAGACTTAAATTTAGGAAGAGTAAACTACCTAAAGAGTTATTTGTGTGTTGGTAAGGGAAGGTAAGTCAGCACGCCTACTTTTGTTTGTATCTGGCAATGGTATCATAGTACTGAATGATGTCACTGGTAGCAATGTTGGGCCTGTTGGTCATTAGAAGTGTTATTAAGGATTTACGTCACAGTGCGTTAAAGTTGGTGATATTTCAGTTCTGCTAGAGTGTGCTTAGTGACATTAACAATTTAATCAGTAGTAATATACAGGATTAATGGAAGTGCACCAAGGGAATACTGAATAAAAGGGCTAGATGAACAACATTTCTTTCCTGCATAAAATTATTAGACTTTACAATTACTATATATATTTGGCAGGGTTTACTGAACTTTAATACAGAGGAGATGGAGAGAAAAAAAAAACCAAATTCATTATGTTGTGGCAATCATGGTGGAAAGACTTGGTATATCTTAGCAGTAGTCGTGAAGGCAGGAGGAAGAGTGTTAGGTGCAATGAGTCATTGTACCTACATATTTCAGTTTCAGTGGTTTAAATGAGCATGAAAGTATCTTGTCTCGCCCAAGCTGATTGAACAATAATTCAGTTACTCAACTAATCGTGGTTTTAATCTTATTCCGATTTTTAACCGTTTAGTGTTATGAGATAGACAGAGCACTTTGCTCCTCAGCACTGCCTTCAGTGAATTTGCCTGAACCCTACAGTCATATTATCTTAAGACAGGAATAGCTGGCCCATCCAGGACCATAATGCTAGATCTCTTGTTGATTTGAGGACTTGAATCATTTGTGGCAAAACTGGTTTTTCTCTTCTGCAGATTATTTTTCCTTTATTCTTTTCATTCCTCCCTTCACAACTCGGACAAATTCTTTCCTTCTCCTGGGGATATTGAAGTACAGAACCAATTAGGAAATTATAAATGTGGCTGAAGATATCAAACTTTTTTCAGGCTGTGGCTTAAGTGGAAAGTAATCACTTGCTATTCTAATTGCTTAGACATAACACAAAAACTGGTTAACAAATATAGTGATAGCAGTCTAGAGTCTGACAGCTCCCTGTGGTTCTGGATCAGCCAAAGTCTACACAGTTGACAGCTATAATTGGAATTAAGCGGTGATATACATGCTGCTAATTCGGTGACTGTTCAGTTTGTAGGTTTGGGTTGCAAAGGCATGTTGAATAAATTGCATTTTAATGATAGATTTTTAACATTGTGATTTAATATGTATTATTATCACATTATTTGTAATCCAAATCTTTCAACTTGGACATTTATCCAAACTAGGTTTAACTTGAAAATGATTGAGTTGGCTTTACTTGTTCAAAATTTGGAACTTTAGGATTAATGCTAGTTGCAAACCTGTTTCTTTTTGCCCTTAACCAGGTGAGGTTATCTGATTTGAGCCAGTTCCACCCACTCAAACTCAGCAAAGTACTGTACTTACTCACCAACAATTGGCTCATCTTTTACAATCATCACATGCCTGGGAGGTTAATTAATTCAAATCATACTTTCAGTTCTTGTGTTCACATGATAAAGATCTGAATACTTCCCACGTTCCAACTGTAGCTTTTATGAGCCTCTGTTTCAACTCTACAGTCCTCACTGCTCACTACCAGTCCTGATTTAGATTATTGTGATCGACATAATTAAGTTAATGTGGGATAACTGCCTTATAACCTGTGTGAAGGAAAATATTTAGATTCCAAATGACTATGAAAAAAGAAAGATACATATGAGCATCATCACTTTTATTAACTTTGGTTCAGTGCTCAAACTCTTATCTGTAGTACAGAAATTTTCTTTATTTAATAATGGGATGTGGCCTTTATTGTCTTTCTCTAATTGGCATTGAGAAGGTAGTGGCAAGCTGCCTTTTTGAACTATTGTAGTTCGTGGTATAGGTACACCTGCAGTGTTGTTAGTGAGGGAGTTCCAAGTTTTTGACCTCGTGAAAGTTCCAAGTGCACATGGTATGTGGTTTAGAGGGAAACTTGCAGTTAGTGTTCTTTCTGTGTGTCTGCTACCATTCTTTCCTAGGTGATAGAGATCATGGGATTGGCAGGTGCTGTCTAAGGAGCCTTATTGACGGTAAACACTGCTATTACTCTACGTTGGTTTAGAAGCAGTGAATGGCATCCCATTAGAAAGCCTTCACCAATTAATCAGGATGCTTTGTCCTGGATGTGTCAAGCATGTTGTGTTGTTGAAGCTGCACTCATCCATCGAGTATTCCATCACACTCATAACATGCCTAATAGATGGTGGACAGGTTTTAAGGTGTCAGGAGGTGAGTTACTCCCTTTAGAATTCTCAGTGTCTGACCTGCTATTATAGCTACAGCATTTATGTGGCTGCGTCTGGTCAGTGGTAACCCTCAGGGTGTTGATAGTGGAGGAATCAACACTGGTTTAGAAAGGGAATGATTAGATTCTGTCTTGTTGGAAATGATCCATTGCCTATCACTTGTGTGACATGAATGTCAAAGCTCAAGCCTAGAAGTTGTCCAGGGGTGCATTTGGGCATAGACTGCTTTAGTATCTGAAAAGTTGTGAATGGTGCTGAATGTTGTGCAACCATCAGTGAACACAAGCATCTCTGACCTTCTGATGAAAGGCAGATCATTGATGCAAAATGTTCCCTCTGAGCTATGTTTGTCCTAAAATTCCAATCCTGGTGATCTGCAAGCTCCCGTAGATTGCAGCATTGCCTTCCAGTTCTGGAAGCCACTGTCATGCCTGGATCTCTGATCTCCCTGCAAAAGAAAAGAATTAGAGGGAGTGCTGTTGATGAAGTAGCTGATGAAGATGGTTGAGCCTAGGGTGCTACCCTGAGGCACTCCTGTAGTGATAGACTCCTGTAGCTGAGCTTATTTACCTCCAACACTCAAGCCATTTTCCTTTGTGAGGTATGACTCCAGTCAGCAGAGAGTTTTCCTTTTGGTTTTGATTTGACTCCACTTTTACCAGTGGATCTTGATGACAAGCTGGTTTAAATGCTGCCTTCTTATAGGTTCAGTATCCACGGATAAACTAGTTTGGGGGTGTTGCATTGCCAGAGATTCTGTCAGTCAGATAAGTGGCCTTCTTACCTCTTACAAGTATATGTAAAAGATTCTGTGACATTGTTTGTAGAGAGAATGGCTGTGTCCTGTTTTTCTGGCCAGCATTGATCCTTCAATTAGTATTTCTAAAACAATTATCTGGTTATTTATCTCCTTCTTTGGACTTTGTGTAATTGACTTCCAGGCTTTCCTCTTGTCACAGAAGTGACAATGATTCAAAATATTTAAATTGTTGGAAGGCAAGTTGGCACATCCTTTTAAGTTGTGAAAGATTTTATACAAATAGAAAGAAGATAAGGTTGGAGAGGAGGAACAAGCTAAGGAAGCCTGCATGTGGAATCTTAAAGCTGAAGTTTGGCACAGAGCAGTTAGTTCAAGGGCATTTATGGATTTTTCTGTTAAGATTTGTCAAGTAGAGGTACTGATGATTTCTTTTTTTTTAAAAAGAGGAGCTGAGATCACAATGTGTCATTAACCTGCATGCTGTGATGTACTGGAAGCATGCCAACTTTGTGCTGGCTACTCATTTTGAATGCTTGTTTTGTGCAGCCAGGACTAACTGTGAACTTTGTTGCTTACACAAATCATCAGGAGACCCAAATTCCAATCTTGCTAGCACCAGGTAAAGCTAAGCAGCACTACTAAAACAGGAGGTATATTGTGGCTGGAACATGTGCTGGCAGTTGCACAGGAAGTTAATCCAACTTAGAGTGAAGAAGGGAATAACAAGGAAGGGAGCTGTCTCCAATGCTTTTGGACACTGCTGTGGGGACATCGGTGGAAGAATTGAAAAGGAGGAGAGGTATTCTGCACCTGCAAGAGACCAAGAAGTACTCTAGAAATACACCCCAAATGACAGTGGGAACAGATGACTTTGAAGGACACTGATAGGGGTTGAAACTCAACTATTTACATGCAGTACTAAAATGTTTGGTGATCTCACTGGATTGGCAAGTATGGTGAATGCATCTTCAAATATCATTCATTACCAACTACACCAGGCACTGCTCAAATCATCTCGCACCCACCTCCTCAATCAGGACTATTGATCAAGGCAGCTAGCTATACACGTGATAAAATTCATCCTCCTGCTTTAATGTTGCTGCATTTCACAACCTAATCATACTGCTTACTGTTTAACTATGACGATCACATGCAAGCAGAGTTGAATTCACTCAACAGAACAATTGCCCATCTGTTTGGGTTGGCAGCCACCATGTAGCTTACTAGAAGCTTCCTTGTTTGCCCTTTATCCTATAGTAAGGAGACTAAAATTGATCACTAAAGTTATCACTGGGACGTCCATTGCCGAGAATGTGGCTAGAGGTGGTTTTGACACCTTTGTGAAGATGAAAGTAGCAGCCACCAACAGATCTCAAACAGTTCCCCCTTTCTTTCCTCCCCTTCTATTCTGCTGCTTGGTGGAGATCCCCTCCGACTAATGCTATGTTTCTGATGGCTATTCCGTGCCCATTGAGTCATTTCCTGAGAGACCATTGGCAAACCCAGCAAGTCTTTCAAAGGTACATGAAAGCCTTCAATCCCCATCTTAATCCCTGATTGACGACTGCAAATGGCTCAGAGACAATGGGTGTCAATTGGCTCATTAATGAATGAAATTGACATCGCACTGCCAGCAACAGGTAATTCTGCATCAGCCCCTTTCACCCACCCACTTAATTGGGAGATGTTTAACTGCTGCCAGGTGACTAACTTGGACCTCTCCCTTTATTGACTGGGTGCAACTGTCATGTTTCACTCCATGATGGGCTGAAATAAACCCAGCCCATTTTATTTCTCATCAACATCCTGTATACTTTGGTCTTGCATAGTCACTTGCTGTGAACCCTTGTTCTTCCCCTCCCTCATCAGCTTGCCTTATTCTATATTGCCTCTGCTCATGGTTTTCTTGAGCCCTATTTTAAGGGAATGCTTATTAACGTTAGGGAGTAATGGCTTGTGTAGAAGCCATAGAAACAGCAAAAGGCCCTTACCACCTGCCATTCAATTCTTTATTGTCTTTTACAATTTGTGACAACCTGGAAACACCAAATATGTGTAGAACCATAGCAATAGAAATCACCCTGCAACTTATCTGTAGTTGATTCTTGACTGCTGGTATTAGATCTTATCTCCCACTGAATGCATGTAACTAAATTGAGAGACAAAGTGAGCTGGAGCGATGACACAAGTGATGTAATTTTAAAGTTCAAAGTAGTATTTTGCACTGATTGACATCAGAATCCATCTGCTCTGTATACTTCGGGCAAAGATTCACTTTGCACACTAACCCCCTTGCAAATATTGGAGACCCAGGTGATTTTCCCTACAGTTAAGTGTGCAGCCCATTGTGGATGGTGCCATGCAATTCAAAGCTGTCACCTTGTAACTTAGAACCTTTACACCTGACTGCAAGTTTTCTGTTGCAAAAGTGAATAGCTGAGAGTACTCCTTGACTTTTGCCAATTTTTTTTTTTAGCTATACCTAATGAGCCCAATTAAACATTTTTACATATTCCATTATTGCAATCATTGCCTTTTTGTTTTGTGCCAGAGATGGTCTCTGAGCAGCAACAACATAAAATGTCAAGGCAGAGTACTCCATTGCTTTTTAGAATTTGACAGTAGAGCAAGCAAAGGTGGAGTGATTTGTCCTGTTATCCTGAGAGCAAACTCCTTGGTCTTATTCCTCTTCAGAAACCACAAACAATATGTATTGCTGTGTATTAAATGTCATCAATTGCACGATGTTTCTGTGGTCAGACTACTCCTAAGTATTAATTGAATACACACTCTTTCAGGCCATGTAGACTATGTGATTGGGAGGAACTCGAGTTCATTTGGATGCCATTTTCAGTGATTTATCGTTGAGGGAATCCTACCATCTGAAAGTTTTGCACTCTGCCCAGCTGATGCCTCCTTGTCATAGGTGACAGTGTTGAAGTTGCAAACGTAGTGTTTTTCATTTGGTAACATGTGCACTGTAAATTGCCAGTTGATGCAGCTGTTGCCTGCAATAGCTTGAAAAGAATCCATACACGCTGCATGATACGGTTGCCTTGACTTGTACATGAAGTTCCACCCTTATTCTGACGTGGAGACGTTGAAGGCTGTTCTTCAGACATGTTCAGATATATATTATATATATATTTATATTTGGGAAGAAAGTGTCTATAAAGGTGGTTTCCAGGTGCGGGTCGGATACCTTTTTTGTCTTTCCTTTTTGTGTTTCTTTTTCCCTAAACTTTCTTATCTAAATCATATGGTATTGTATACTGTGTTATAACACAATGTCTTTGGCACCCCCCCTTTTTTTCAGTCTCTAAAACAGTAAAAGTTTGGACATGGAATTCTACTGAAATGCAGCATTGCAAACGTCAATATCTTTTTTCCATCCACCAATGCAGCTTACTTTTTGGAATAAGAGACACATGTAACTCTGGCATCATTGATGTTAGGAAAAGGCAGGCCCACACACAAATGTGTCATAGAACCAAGTTGAACAGTTTTCAAACAGGACCAAATTTTCATTGTTATTTGAGGAGCACTGGTTGCAGTCCTAAACTCTGCTTTGTTGATTTGATTGTCTTGTTCAATTTACCGTACTTCCTTTTTGATGAATTTGGGAATAGCCCACTACCATGAAACATGGACTGATAACTTTAAGTCATGATCTTAAGAGTAGTTTTAGTAAATTTACTTTGGTATTAATTTCGTAACTGGACCCTGCAATTCTGTTGTATCCCTTGGTGGTGTCCCATTGGATTTTCCCATTTATGACTACTTCCCAATTCCAAATAGATACCTGTGCATTTAGCATTCTAAATGGACTCTGGGGAAAATTCACTCTGGTCTTTCTGTATGCACCATACTGAGTGATCTGCTTCATGCATAGGAATTATAAATCCTTTTGTGATAGACTAAAACATTCACGTTTTACACATGCGATCCAAATGTACTTTTCAATTAAAATTAATTTTGGGAAATAATTACCTTTGCAATTATTATTTAATGGAAGCTTATTTAAATGGGTTAAGTGAGTAACAGAATTTGCATTTGTATACCTCTTTTCATGACCATTGTCATATTGCTTTGCAACTAGTGACGTATTTTTAAAGTGTAGTGACTGTTGCAATGTAGGAAGTGTGGCAAGTAATTTGTGCGTAATAAATACAAGCAGCATTGTGCTAATGACCAGATAATCTTTTTCTGTGGTGGTGACTGGGCAATAAATATAGGTCAAAACAAAATAGTGCCGCAGCATCTTTTGTTCCCGCTGAGAGATCTGAAAGGACATTGGTTTTATGTCTCCTCTGGAAGACAGCATCTATGGCAATGCCGCAACCTCTCAGTACTGCATTGGAGTGTCAGCCTAGATTTTGTCTCAAATTCTGAAGTGAGACTTGACCCACAACTTTCTGACTTAGAGGCAAGAGATCTAACTTGGCCACAGCTGACCACAAATGGCATATGCATTTATTACTTGATTAGAACAGCAACACAGTGATCTCTTACAACTATTGGCGTACCACAGGAATTTCCTAAGATGATTTTCATAAATATTAGTGCCATAAATATTCTATGGAGATTACTGTGGCTATAATAACTCTTGGGCTTGGGGTAAACATTGTGGTTTAGCTGTATTAATCACTTATGGGCCATGTTGAATGCCCGAGTCCTTATATCAGAGCTTTTCCTATCTAACTGATAGTGTCAGTGGAATCTTCTGCTTCACCCCTCTAAAAGAAAAAAATGAGCTTGCACTATAAATGAAATATATTATTTATAATCTGGAACTAGCCTTTGGAGACAGTATGTTCCCAGTGTGGTTCTGGTAGTTGATAAGATGTCACAAACAGCTTATGTTATGTAAGATGTTGTGGTGTGGATAACTTCGTAGTCTAGCGGGAGGCAGTCTACCACTGCAGTCTACTGTTGTAAAGGGGCCGATGTTTCTCGAGTCTTGTGCTAAGGTTACTTCAAGTGGACACTGGTGAAAAGCAACCTTGATCTCCTCCTTTTTCTTGTGAGAATCTGAAAATGGTGGTTGTGATACTCAGTATTATCTGTCACGCAGTTTGGTAATTTTGCCAGAAGGTGAAATTTTAACTAAATTAATCTTTAAGGGCAAGTAATTCTCAGACTTCTAAAATGTAAGGGTTAACAAACTGCATCGGAATGTAAAATTCCTCAAGTCTCAGGAAAGGCTCAAAAGTCTTTTGACCTAGAACTATTGCTGAAGGCATAGTTACAGAAATGTATTCTAAAATGGGTTTGTACTATTTTTAAATAATGGTATCCTGTGAACACTATCTTATTCAACTCCACTTGCAGTGCAGTGCTAGTGTCTTTACCTTGGGCCAGGCTCAAGTCCCTCCTGCCTTGGAGGTTTATCATGTCTGAATAGGTTAATTAAAAAAACTAGAGCTTCAAGGAGCAGCTGGCATTTTGGTCTTGAGATATGATTCTTGCTTTGGGATATTTAGACCTACATATGTGAGAGGTCCTAGGTTCACACTTGGATGGTCCCTGATATTTTGTCACATCTTAGGGCCTTGTGGTAGAGTGTTAATGTTCCCCCAACCCTAGTGTGGTGGCTCACTGGTTAACACTGTTGCTTCACAGCACCAGGGACCCTGGTTTAAGTCCACCATTGGGTGATTGTGTGGAATTTGCACGTTCTCCCCGTGTCTGGGTGCTCCAGTTTCCTCCCACAGTCTAAAGATGTGCAGGTTAGGTGGATTGGCCATGCTAAATTTCCCATAGTGTTCAGGGATGTGCAGGGTAAGTGGGTTAGCCAAGGGAAATGCAGGGTTTCAGGGATAGTGTGGGTCTGGGTAGGATGCTCTTTGGATGGTTGATGTGGCCCGACTGGCCTGCTTCCACATGGTAGGGATTTTATGATGATTTCCCCTGAGCCAGAAGGTCCAGGTTTACACCTCATCTACTCCATGGCTATATCATAGCATGTCCAAAATAACTACAATCAACTTTTTACTGTTGGTAAGGCTTGGAGGGTGGGTAGTTTTACAGTGTATAAATTAAATTTCGAGAAAACAATCGATCTCCTTTTTAGTGCACGGAATAGTGCCTTTGACTGTGTGCTTTCCCTTTTCAAAATTAGACTACAAAGGGAATTACATTTTTCCATTCTCAATTCTTCCCTCTTTCTTTAAGGTATTGACTTTTACTGGGGTATATTCCATGTATATTGACAGGCCACCAATATCCTGTTCAATTATCTGCTCTTTATTTGGAGCCTGAATAGTAAATAATTTAGGAGTTGTTTTTTGCTAGTAATTACAGCTAATTCTTTTCCTTCCCTATTTAACACCTTAAAGAATGAGAGTTGTATATCCACTCTTCCATAGCCTTGAAAAATTTGAAACCAAGTACAAGAAAGGGTTTAGGCCCGAAACGTCAAGTTTTCCTGCTCCTATGATGCTGCTTGACCTGCTGTGTTCATCCAGCCCCACACCTTGTTATCTCGGATTCTCCAGCATCTGCAGTACCTTTTATCTCTGATACAAGAGACTTCATTACTGATTTGGCTGTGAATGGAGCCCGTGCATGATTAACTGCATTCAGCCTTTAGACTTCTTGGTGTATGTAATTCAGTATTGCATCATTTGTATAATGTGGAAGGTCTTTTGGGGGGAGGGGCAAGTTTGAGTGGAGGAGAAGCAAGGTTATTTGAAATGAAATCTATATATTACAAAATGTAGATGATGAATCCTGCGTGTAAACATAGAAACAAAGAAAATTAGGAACAGGAAGAGTCCAACTCAGTAGTCTAATCCAGCTTTCTCCCCATAACCTTTTGATCCTATTTGCCCCAAGTGCTGTATCTGGATGGAACTTGTGGACTTTTAGGTTGAAGAGAAATCATTTAAACTATAAATGAAATGCATATGCAAAGAGATTTATGCTGTGAACAAAAGAAGCCTGTTAAGAGGTATAGGGTCTTGTAAATACTCGTTGGATCTTTTACAGATAATATTTGAAACTATTACGTCTAACATTTCAGATAAATGAGCTTGTACGCAAGTATCATGCATTATTGGTTATCCAACCATATGGCTTCAGAATTTAGGTTCTGCCATTTTTGACCTTGTTGCCACTCTTTCAGGCATTTAAAGTTCTAAAGCAGCCAGTGAGGCAAAATGTGATTGCAGAGATGAAAGAGGGTGTAGGCTATCTAATGTTCAACTGAATTAGATAACTTGTTCAGATATTAGGGTTTGGTGATTTATGTCAACATACCCACAGGGACTATTTTACACTGTTTTTGTTTCAGTTCTCCTTTTAATTTCGCCAATCACATTTTGCTTTCATGTAGACCTTTTGCTTGCCCAATACTAAAAAGGAAGTGTAAGAGTTACAAGATAAACACATATATTCAGGAAAGTTTTTAGTAAAGTTGCACAAGTTCTTTACACTCTGGTCATTTTAAGCTGTCTGCTTTGATTCATTGGTGGCACTTTTCTAATCTGTCGCTGTTGTGCTACATCAATCTCACATCTGCACCAGGGGCTGACAGTGTCCTGGCAAAAACGCTGCAAGTATTTCAATCAAATGACCATGTCTCAAAGTCTAAAGGGAGTAATCCTGAATCTGGTGAAGGTCAGGTCATTAAGTCAAGGCCATCGTCTGATCACGCTACAGGGTTGGACGTGGTCAGTTGGGTGCTTGGGGCAGTCAGGGTCAGAGGGTCTGTATCACTGCAGTCTAGTCTGTCGATTAGAGCAGCGCAATGGTTAGCATGACAAAGCTAAAGGGTAAGGACTTAGAGTAATGTTAGGAGATGAAGTCATAATTCATGGAGCTGTGTGGAACGTATAAAAGCTCAGTAATGATGGGTTCAACGGGGAGCGTGAAAAAGAAAGAAATACGGAAGTTCAGATCCTTGACTACCAGGCTGAGCCTGGGACTCGTTTCCACCAAGTGTAACCTGCATTGCTTTCTATTCTCATGCAAATCATAAATGCACATTAGAAATGGTAAATGGCTGCTACCGCACCTGGAAGTGGGCAGAGTTCTGTCTGAACAGACGGGCTCTACTTCTGAAAGATGTAAGACTCTTCCAGGGGCAGTTGCCTTATTGAGATACTTGCATTGTAGAGGTTGAAGTTATCTGTAATCGTAATGCCCAGCATGTGAAATGTATCCAACAGCGTGGAATACAAATCCTGGACACCAAACAATGTGGTTATTGCTGACATCTTGGGTGATATCGGGGATGGCGGGGTAGGGGGGAATGTGGGTGACGTGTTATCAGTAAACACACAGTACTTACGAAACTATAGTCCTACACTCCTATTGTATTTGTGCGACCCATGATCTGTGCTTCAATCATCTAAATAAGGTTCCAATGTCAAAGGTCCATGTAGAGCGTTTGATGGCCCTGCTTGTCAGAGTCCTCTAGTCCTTCTTGTCCCACTCTATGGGGAAGTATGTTAAACCATCAAGGACCAGATGCCTGACAAGAATGGTGACTGGGAGATGAGGGAAATCAAGGCTGATGACTCTGTTACACAATCCCATGACTGAAGCTGAGAATAGGTACAATCTTTGTCTGTAGGTCTGTTGGAGATGAGGTTCCAAAGCTTGGATCGGTCAGGGCTTGCACTTATAGTATGCTCCAGTTCAAAGTATGCATGCTGTGTTGTACACAACTGGAACAGGAAAAGAGAAGAGGTGATGGGTGTTTAAGAGCTGGGAGCTGGTGCAGTCTATACTTTCAGCATGACGGAATATTTCCGTGTCTGGCACAGCAAGCCAGACTGGGCTTAGTTGACATCCAGTTCTGATAGATGTGAGCTGAGTGCAGTGATTATTCACTTGACTGTTTTGTAGTTGCTTGAAACTCCAGCAGACCCTCTCTGTTCCAGAAAGAAATGCAGCTTTTCTCTTTTGATTGTGTTGCTGAATAAGAGAATGTTTTCAACCATTTGAAGGCTTTCCAGTATGTGATGCTCCCACATTAAGCAATGAATGAATAGGAGATATTGGGCTACACGTAGCCTTGGAAAGCGTGGCACTTCCTTAGACAGGGTTTTAAGGTGGGATGTCAGTCAGTTAACCTGTATACCTTGGTTCTTAAACAGCAATTATATTTACAAATGTTCACTTGTATTTGCAATGACATATTAATGCCACCTGTGTGTGCCCTGAGAAGTGTTGCTTTTTGGTTACCCTGTCACTACATGCAGGGTGAAGGTATACTCCTAACAATGCTTGACCAGGTATGTGGCTGGCCTTGAATAATGGTACTCATTAGGAATCCTGAGGAGTCCTGGCAGTGGTGGGTACTTCTGCTTCTGGAGAGAAGGAAGATAATGTTTGCTGGGTGGCATAGAGGCATAGTGCATAACTAGTAAGGGTGGTTTGTAGAAGTAAAGAGAGCTTGCTAGGGCTCATGGAGAGGAACCCATTCCTGACAAAAATTTAGCCCATTGATTCACTTGCACCTGCAGAAACTTTTATTATTGGGTCTTACTGAAATTATTTAATCAAAATATAATGGTCAGTGCTGCTTCATAAAATCTTTGATTATTTAGTTGAGTTTAGCAGGTGTGATCAACCTTGCTAAAGATGTTAGGCACTAGCTGAGAACAATGGTTGTGAAGGTGAAGACGTACTGTTAGCACTCAAGAATTTCCCTGCCGGTGACGAACTCTGTATTTTGTGATATCTTTAAAAAGAAAGTCCAGTACAGAAATTTGTATAGGATTGTCTTGTCCAAAATATGCACTTTCTCTCTGTCATGCTGTCGGGAAGTGACCTCCTGTCAGTCAATGCGATTTTCAGCTTGCTGCTCGGGCACAAAAAAGTGTTCTAAATCAGATGTTGATCATAGAAAATGCCTGATTGAAGTCAATAGAAGTAAAAATTAGGCAGTTTATATAATGGCTGGGTAAACTGCAATCTTTGCTTTGTGTCCCTACTATTCATCAGCTGTCCCAAGTTCTTACTATCATCTTTTTCTAAATAGGATGTAAATAATTCAGAATTTTCACAGTTGCAAGCACTGAGGTGCTGAATATATTACTGTAGCTTAACTGCATAATGTCTTCCATTCCTCAAAAAGTAACTCCTAATTCTGTCTGTTTAAAAGGACTTCTCTTTTTGTAGCATATAGATGAACTTCTTCATTCCTATTAAATATTGTTCTGGCTCCATGTTGAAACAGTTCTCCCTATCACTTATCAGGCCTTAGATTATACAAAGAACAAAGAACGAAGAAGATTACAGCACAGGAACAGGCCCTTCGGCCCTCCAAGCCTGCGCCGATCCAGATCCCCTATCTAAACCTGTCGCCTATTTTCCAAGGTATCCCTCTGCTCCCTGCTCATTCATGTATCTGTCCAGCTACATCTTAAATGATGCTGTCGTGCCCGCCTCTACCACCTCCGCTGGCAACACGTTCCAGGCACCCACCACTCTCTGCGTAAAGAGCTTTCCACGCATATCTCCCTTAAACTTTTTCCCTCTCTCCTTGAAATTGTGACCCCTAGTAACTGACTCCCCCATTCTGGGAAAAAGCTTCTTGCTATCCACCCTGTCTGTACCTCTTATGATTTTGTAGATGTCAATCAGGTCCCCCCTCAACCTCCGTCTTTCTAATGTAAATAATCCTAATCTACGCAACCTCTCTTCATAGCTAGCACCCTCCATACCAGGCAACATCCTGGTGAACCTCCTCTGCACCCTCTTCAAAGCATCCACATCCTTTTGGTAATGTGGCGACCAGAACTGTACACAGTATTCCAAATGTGGTCAAACCAAAGTCCTATACAACTGTAACATGACCTGCCAACTCTTGTACTCAATACCCCATCCAATGAATGGAAAGTATGCTATATGCCTCCTTGACCACTCTATCGACCTTGTGTTGCCACCTTGAGGGTACAATGGACCTGAACACCCTATTCTCTCTGTGCATCAGTTTTCTTGAATTGGATCTTCCAAAGTGCATCAGCTCGCATTTGCCTGGATTGAACTCCATCTGCCATTTCTCCGCCCAACTCTCTAATCTATCTATATTCTGCTGCATTCTGTGACAGTCCCCTTCACTATCTACTACTCCACTAATCTCAGTGTCATCTACAAACTTGCTAATCAGACCATCTATACCTTCCTCCAGATCATTTATGTATATGACAGACAACAGTGGTCCCAACATGGATCCCTGTGGAACACCAGTGGTCACAGTTCTCCATTTTGAGAAGGTTTGTCATAACGGATTTGTATTCCTTGCCTTTAATAATAAAGCGAAACATTCTAAATGCTGCTTTAATTTTTGAAACAGCATAATTTTCTCTGACACCTTCAAAGGTTTAGGTATGTGATCCCATTTCACAACTGTGCCCCCCATCCCACCCCACACCATGCTTCCTTGCTTCTACAGTCCCTTTTAAAATTGTTGTATTTAATCTTCACCTATAATTTACACATTCATTTTTCATTGGCTGAATGGCAGTTTGGCAGACCAATTATTTTCTCTCCATTTATTTCATATAGCAGAACATTCTTCCTTTCTTTCACTGTTGACTGTAACTGTTTGAAATGAGGTGAATGTCAATGTTTTTAGTGGTAATGAGAAATCTGTAGCATCTGCTGTTACTTATTTAAAATGTCAAAGCACAAATGAAGAGTCATTTGATTGAAAATACAAGTTGCAAAATAGAGGAAACTCCAGTGTCCCATATCTCAGCTTCGAAAGCAAACTGTTCATACATGCATATTAATACATATTTAATATTGCCTGCTGGCCTGCATGTTTGAAATCTCTTATTCAACCTTTTGTCACAGAAAAGAGTTTATTATTTAATTTGCATGTGAGCTAGCTTAATTTGAGTCAGTCAGAGAGACCTTAGGCTAAGAGTTTTTTGGCTATTTGTACTTTATTAGCTACATAGTCCTGTGATCCAATCATTAAGGCATCTTCAAAGCTGCTGTAGATGAATACCATACCAAGAGTTAGCTTAAAAGACTTTATTGTTGTAAGTTTTTATTTTTCTTTCTTTTCTTGTTCTGTTTTTCTCTCTCTGCACAAAAGAGTTCTCGCATTCCTTCTCACTTGCAGCATTCTTCTCTCATTTCATCAAGTGCATGACAGCATGCACTCTCCTATTTATTTGAAATTCTACTCTTTTGCTATCTTTTACTTTCTTCTCCTTCATTTTAAAACAATTCCCTCTTCCACTTTCTTATGTGTTTTTATTTTGTTCTCTCTCTCCTACTGTTTTTGCATATCTCTTAGTCCATTTTTTTTATTATCTCCCTCACAAGCCATAAAGTTGAAAAGTAGATTTCTATTGAAAAACTGGCCGTTGCCTTTTTGGAAGGCACTGGCATGTGTTGGATTACGTTGTTCTAAGTACAAATTATAGTATAGTTAAACGTTAAAGATCTTGTACCTAGATTGTGATTGAAGCAGATCTTTCAGTTTTCACTGATGATCACGATGAAACTGAAAGAAATTGGCAATTTTATTTTGTTTTTAGCTGTCTGTGTCTTTGTAACTGGATTGAATATTATCATTTTGTAAAATAAACTAACATAAGGAGCACGCCACCTGGTTATATTGGGAATTTGAAATGTAATTGTATTCATTATTATAGCGTTTATAACTGGTGTAGGGCTTTAATGCTTAAATTTAATTAAGGTTTCATATTTGATCTCTGGTTTGTGTTGAATTTGTTGATCTTGACTGTGGTTATGGGGGTGAGGTGATAAGATTGGACCCCGTGGTCTTTGACCACCATATGAAAGGAAAGAGTTGCTGTCTCAGACAGCTCTCCATCAGCCATTGTAGAAATGCCCTTGTAAAGGGTTTGGGCAATCTTTTAAAAAAAACACAATTCGGCTGTGAACCCTGGTCTTTTGAATAACCCCAGACACTGATTCCCTATTCTCCTCTGTGGACCATGGCCAGTGGTTGATGCCTGGAGAGCCAAGGTGTACAGAAGATGGAGAGAAGTGTAACAGATTTTGCTCGATTAGTGCATTGGTTAACGTGGCACACAAAATGACTTGTGTAATTCTTTTTATAATGAAAAGCCCTTAAACTTGTTTATAGGATATGCTGGCTAATTTTACAAGATACGCAATGGGATTTCATGGCTTACGGAAAATGAAACCACCAGTGAGTTGATACTGTATAATGCACTTAACCAAAGTTAACCAGCGGCATTAGTCTTTTTTCCATTAAGGAGAGTCCCATTGTGATCCCTCTGTATATCAGCTATAATTATTTTAACTGCCTGGGCATAGTGTAGACATGTGTATATACAAGCACTGTCCCAAGTTCTCACATCCTATTTAGAAAAAGATGGTAGTAAATAAGTCGAATTTTCACAGTTTCAAGGACTGAAGTGCTGAATATAATACTGTAACTTAACTGCATAGTGTCTTTCATTCCTCAAAAAGTAACTTCTGATGAAGGGTCTAGGCCCGAAACGTCAAGCTTTCCTGCTCCTATGATGCTGCTTGGCCTGCTGTGTTCATCCAGCTCTACACCTTGTTATCTTGGTTTCTCCTGGGCAGGTATTGCATTTACATTGGTTACAAACACTGGGTTCACCTTGTCAGAGTTGTACTCAAAACTGATGCATGGCTTTATCCATTGCTGACATCATTTGATTGGACTGTGCTGATACATAGTCCATGGTATTGAAATATGGCAAAAATAATTATATATTGAATCAAAACAGTGTATAGCTGGAGGAACACAGCAGGAAGGTCCTGACCTGAAACGTCAACTTTCCTGTCCCTCTGATGCTGCCTGACCTCCGGTGTTCCTCCAGCTCCAAACTGTATTGACACTGACTTCCAGCATCTGTAGTTCTTGTTTTCTCCTGATTAAGTATTGAGCTGTATTTCAACATGTTCTTAGTGTGGAAGGTAAGACATGAAGGTAGACATTAAATCCATTGGATATTTTAGTTTCCGATCAAGAAATAATTACCTTTGTCTTGAATAACCGTGGCCATCAAACGGTTCCCAATTTAGGTTCTGGTGTGGTTGCAGATGCCTGACAACTGAACAATAACATTGCACCCTTCCTTTCTCTAACATGGAGCTGAATTGAAGTTAACCTGTTTAATGGTACATTGCTCTTTGCAAAAAAAAAATTTAATGTTTTTTTTGACAAATATGAATAGTCGAGGAGGCTTCTCGGTAAGTACTGTTACAATTTTGATTTCATTTCACTCCGTGCTGAAGTTGATGGTATTAACACCATTCACCGATTCCTTTTGGGTACTTGTAGAGGGCTGTGTAAAATCAAGAAGTGATGTTTTATTAGCCTTCATTGCCTAAGGAATTGACAGTTATTGGGACAAACTCTAGAAAACCGTACAAATCAACACTTTGGAGGGACTTAATTGTATTTAATTGTTAAGTTCCTTTTGTAATATACTTCTTGATTGCTGTACGAAAAGACAATTTACCAGATAAAATCCCTCAAAAGATTTCTTTTGGATGACGTAGCACTGCAGGATGTAACGTTGTGTTTTTGTTTGGTTAATTTCTGGACAGTTACAGTATTTTGCCTCACCACATATTTTGCTTTAAGTTGCTGTGGGTACTTTTCTTAAAAAAAAATTGTGCCATGATGCTCATCACGCCAGTGTTCAAAGTGGTTGTGTTTTTTTTTCATATATACACCCACCGCAAAAGATTTTGAGTCAACTGCATGCTATTTGGAGATTTCTTTTTTTTTGAAAGAAAGCTTTTTTTATTATCTTAAGTAGATTGTTGGTTGTGAATTGTGTAACTTTTAAATTTTCTTTCCTTTACCTCCTTGGAACTTGTATCTTGTATCATTCTACTGGGAAGTCTATTCTGCATGTTACCATTTTGAGAAGACATGACATTTTGTATTGTAGAGTCTGTTGGGCATGATGGTTTGCCAGTGTGTATTGCCCGTTTTGTGCTAATGTACATTCAAAGCCATGTTATATTGGCACAACCTAAGTGTAGCTAAATGCCCATGGATTGATCTTCCGGCTGGGACTTGTGCCTGGGGGATCAAAAGATATGAGTGGGAACAGGATACTGAGTTGGATGATCAGCCATGACCATATTGAATGGTGGAGCAGGCTTGAAGGGCCAAGTGGGCTATTCCTGCTCCTATATTCTTTGTTTCTCTTGAAGACCCCAATGTTTCAGTTCTGAATTTAAACAGCAGAAAAGTATATAGGTGACTTTGATCATGTGTGAAATCATGACCCACTGACAATGGTTGCATAAAAATGTTAATGTCTTAGTTTTCAACATTTTCATTCTTTCTCTAAGTCTTAAACCTTACATCAACATTTAAATTGTGACAAAATACTTTTGTTTACTGTGTTATGAACTAAAATGTGTGGAAGTGATTGACAGAAGTAGCTTTAAATAGCGACTGACTTCATACAGTAGAGGCTGAACCGTCCCTTATTAACTTGCTGTAATACAACATTCCTTTGTAAAAATGTTTTTGTTCAAATGAGAGTTAGAAAACATTTGGAAATCCCTGCCATACAGTTGTGTTGAATCAGAATATGTAAATTCTTTTGAAAATTGTTTGAAGAAACACAAAACTAAACTAGGTGAGTCCTGTTGTGTTTAGGTGAAAGGAAATACAGATGCAGCCTTGATGGAACAGATGTATTTTTCTGTGATTAAAATAAGATATACAGGTGCTTTCAGACTGAAATAGAAGTTCATAATTGAAAAGCATGGGGTGCTGTAGAGTGGAGCTATACAGGCTGAGAAAGTTAAAGCTGTGTCGCCATTTCTCCACTGTGCTAGTGTCCGGTCAGAGATGTGTAAAGTAATTAGCAGAACTATGTATTATTAAGATAGCTAGAACTGCAGATGCTGGAGTCAGAGATAACAACGTGTGGAGCTAGAAGAACGCAGCAGGCCAGGCGGCATCAGAGCTAACATTTCGGGTCGGGACCCTTCTTATTGGGTCTTAACCCGAAACGTTTCTCTGATGCTACCTGGCCTGCTGTGTTCCTCCAACTCCACACTTTTGTTAACAATGTATTATTAGCTGTTTTCAGATTTAGATGAATTATACTCAACAGCTTCGGATTTTTTTTTTTGGTTATCGAGAGCAAGTACTATATCTATTATGTAAACATTGTTGTGGAGCAGTGAATGACCATTATGCGATCATTATTTTTACACATTTATTGAAGATTAAGTTCTTATTTCCTGAGGATGTTCAGCAGCAGTGGTTTGTACAACATAACGTCAGGGCTGCAGTTATGTTTGTAGTTCATATGTTTCAATTCATGTTTTTTTAACCAAAGATGGGTGGAGCCTAAATACAACTAATTGCATGTGAAACACTGTTAACAACGTGTTCTGAAGAGGAATGGGTCATAAAAATTTATGGTCATATGTTAATCAAATATAGTGAAAACACAATTACAGCTCATACTGTGGATAATTATTTGTGTATTTTATGTAATAAACAGCACAACAATTTGACCCCTTGGTGATCCCTGGCCTGTATTCAAATATTCCCCATTCTGCATTTCTGCATGCCCTTACCCTACGCGATTGCCAGTCTTCAACATACCTTCCCTCTCCCACCTACAGACCTCTTGGAATTTATTGTCAGCCAAACAATTAACAATTCCTGTGAACGCACTCATATCTTTATGTGAGTCAGGGATAACTGGACTCTGGTCCCTTGTACTTTACTGCTGCCCAGCCCATGTTCTACCTCCCCTGCTCTGCCGTCTTGAGTCAAAAATACTGCATTGATTAGAGAACTTCTTTACACTCCTGATGTCTCTTGCTAGCACCCCAGTTAGCAGGCAAACTTCTTAATGCTTCATCAGAAATCCACCTGACAGGACTGAGCCCCATGAGTGCATTAAAGAGAAACAGTTTCAGTTTAAGACTCTGCCTCGGAGGTGGGCCTGAACAGCATTTTGAAAAGTAGATAAACATGGGGAAGTGTATGTGTGCATAGAGTTAAAACAGCTGTTTATTGGCACAACAAGACGGTACAATAACAGTAATCAAAGAAAGCATTGCATTAACCAAGGTTGAATATCACTTACGCCAGTCACCCTTTCACTGCATTTTCTCTTTTTAAATATTAATCTGTGTTTTTTTACCCATGTCTCATTGACAGCATCTAATGTCAGAGAGAAAGTGGGATCTGCAGTCCCAGTTTCTCCATCTCTGTTGTACCTGTTCTGATGAAACCAGAATGAAACAAGGGATCCTCCGAAATATCCACCATCTTCCTCAACCGAGGATTCCCCACTAGCTTGGTTGACAGGTCGGACATGGCTGAGGCCCCTATCTCCACACTTCTGCACTCACCCCTTCTCTTCCGTTCCCCCTCACAGCACAGCATAGGGTTCCTGTGGTCCTCACTTACCACCCCACCTGCATCGCCTTCGAAAGGATCATTAGTCACCATTTCTGTCACCTCAAGCAGGATGCCATTACCTGACACACGTTCCTCTCCCCTCACTTGTCAGCTGACTGAAGTGTACTTCAGTGTTCCTTCTGAGACACCTTGGTCCACACTTCCTCCATTCTCAACCCCTCCTCACATTTCCATGGCACCTTCCCCTGCAATCCCAGTAAGTTGAATACCTGCCTGTTTACTTCCTGTATCCTTATGATCCAAGGTCCAGACACACTTTCCAGGTGAAGCAATGGTTTACCTGCACTTCAGTCAATCTAGTCTACTGTATTTGCTGCTCACAATGTGCTGTCGTCTACACAGTCTGGATGCCGCTTTGCAAAACACCAATGGTCTGTCTGCAAAAATGACCCCAAGCTTCCAGTTGCCTACCACTTCAACACACCACCATATTCCCTGGTGAACATCTCTGTCTCAGGCCTTCAGCAGTGCTCCACTGTAGCTCAGCTCAGCTCAAGTTGGAAGAACAGCATCTCATTTTCTGCTTAGGGACTCAGTAGCCTTCAGGACTCCAATATTGAGTTCAATAATTTGAGAGCTTGAACACCTTGCCCCATGTCTTTACCCTAGCCCCACACACACAGCCTTGTCATCATATGGGCAGCACCTACAAACAACGCATTGTGAACCACTAATGGTCCCAATTAGCAGCTATTCATTCTCCAAGACTGCCCTTTGCCTCTCCAGCTGTTGTTTTGTCTCTCTGGACTCCACCTCCACCTCCACCTACCACTTACATGCACACACACGCTGCCACCCCACACACCCCCATCCCGCCAACCCACCCTCAAGCACATCCACCAAACTTTAAAATCAGCTCTGCAGAAGAGTCACTCGACCCAAAATGTTAATTTTGCATTCTCTGCTGGGGGTGCTGCCAGACCTGAGTTTTTGAAGCAATTTCTGTTTGTTTTTTCGCCTTCAGTGAAATAGTGTAAATGATCAAAGGCTGAGAGGTCAGAGGGCGAAAGTATTGGAGAATTGAAGTGACAAGCAACAGAGTTTGCCTTCACACATGGGACCTTTCTAACAACTATTTTCATTGAACTCTGTATTGAACATTTCTTCCATGCTGCCTATTTTATTCCTAGGCACATGAGTTGAAAATCTGCACCCATGTTTAAACTAGTATTGGAATGAAAATTAAAACATCTCAAATACAAATAAATTATAAATTAAAAGTGAGCTCATAAAATATAAAATAAGTTGAGGTGCCTTATTTTCTTCATTTTCGTTAATGTACCAACAGTATTCTCTGCATGGTGGCCAACACTATGCCTCATTGTTGATTACTACTCAGTATTTCCATTTCATTATTAGTGCTAAACTAGAATGATTTTATTTCTGTTAGACACAATGTAGTTTGAATGCATAAAAATGGGGAGAATTAAATCTACAAAATGTTTTTTTTCCTTGAACTTATAGGAGCTTAATACTATATTAAGTAGGAGCAGCTTTAGAGATGGAGATGACCTAGTGGGTATATATGTGGACATAAGGAATGTGAAACACTGTATAGTGCTGTCTAATCAGAATGTGGGTGGTGTCTGACTCAGTAAATGACTGACAAATACGTCACAGGCATGAAGCCAGCAAATACTGGAGTTGCAGGTAATTCCCAGTCGGATGAGTAATGTTATGTAACTTGGCATTTTGTTCATTATTGTTCAAGGCATATTCATAAGTATCTCCAATTTCAAAGGTACTAGTTGTAGGAGGAGAATGGAAAAGGGAAAGATTGTGTTAAAGGGCTGTTTTTAGAGGGCTGGATTTCATGAGAGTTGGTTTTCTACACAATAAGAAAATGAATGAATTCCTTCATGGATGAACAATGCTGAAATTAGAAATGGAGTTCTTCAATGCACACATCTGGAAAAAGCAAGGATGATTCTTGATTCAAATATTTGATAACTGTTCCTGTGGTCGAGTAACTTTTCTGAGCCAATTGAATGCAGAGAAACAGGGCCTGAAGCAACCTCCCATTTGTGCCCAACATTTCAGTCTTCTGGGAAAAATTCTTAAACTGCTTGGGTTTTTAGTGGCTTTTGTAGTTATATGGGAGGGTAGTTGTGGTTTATCCAAATGGAGTTTGCTGTTTATTTCCTCTTCAACTTTTAATTATTGTTGAGCTGACTGTAATTTAGACTGACTTTGATGTTTTATATATTGTAAACACTTGCATTTTGTTGCATGCATTAAGGCTGAGGTTTGTCCATTTAGTTGTATTAACTGTTCTAAGGGAGGAAAGCTTTGGCTTTTTAGTGATCAGTGAGAATCCATTCTAAAGTCACATTTTTCTGCCAGACTGAATTCCTGTATCTGTGCCTTTAAGGGCAGAAATACTGCTTGCAATTGTCCACCTGTTGGGTTGTTGAACTCATCTGTGCTATGGCAAGGCAGCAGCAGTGGAGCTCAAAAGTAACTGGGTGGAGAGTTCCCTAGATGGCTCTTGAGCGCTTCATGCTGGTTGTTAGAGAGGCATGAGAGAAAGTCTGTGACTTAGTCTGATTTGGCCATAAATGAGAAATGGCCTGAAGAAAAATGGAATGTTCTCTCTCTCTCTCTCACTCTCTCACTCTCTCACTCTCTCACTCTCTCACACACACACACTCTCTTTCTACGCTGTCCTCTGATCTCTTTTTCTTCATTGTTGTTTCAGGAAGGCTGGTAACTGCGCCAGTACTGCCTCCCAAGACTCTTCAACATGATAGCTAGTTAGCTAAAATGTTGAAATTGTCCTTAAATTCTTTATTTGATTTGTCAATGATTATTTTGTATTTGCACTCCCCTACTAGTCCCCACTTGCCCCACAAAACCACTGTGCTACAGGAGACTGAATAGTGCTGAGTTAAAATTCGGCTTCATTTGTCGATTATTTTTATATTGCTTGTTCAGACATGCTCTTGAGCAGGTGGGAATTGAATCCAGACACTATCACTATACCTCAAGTGTCATAGTTCTTCAGGGTAGGTAGTTTTAATCAACCTGTTTGGAGATGTTATAACACACCTTTTTGGAGCAGATGGTACTTGAACCCAAGCCTTCTGGCTCAGCGGTAGGAACATTAACACTGCACCACAAGATCCATAGTTCCTCAGGGCATTTCCTAGGCCCTACCATCTTCAGATACTTCAGCAATGTGATTTCTTTCATTGAGGTCAAAAGTAGGGATGCTCACTGATTGCCTTGGTCACATTGCGCAACAGAGCACAGACAACATTTCAGTTTTGTGCAGATAACTGGCAACAAAACAGTCACATCACACAATTTCCAGGCAATCATCATCTCCAAGCGGAGAGAATATCACTATCTTCCCTTGACATTAGTCATTTTCACCTTTCCAACATCAAACATCTTTACAGTCCAGTTGTTCTTTGCACCTCTTTTGCATCATCATTACTGAAACTCCACTATCAACATCCTGCAGATTTGTATTGACCAGAAACTGAACTATACCAGCAATATTAATACTATAGCTATGAAATCTGGTCAGAGGCTAGGAAGTTTGATGTGAGTAATTACTATCTGACTTCCTAAGGTCTGTTCATCTACAAGGCACAGATGATGAGTGTGAAGCCTGGAATCATTTCACTCCACAGCTCAAGAAGCTCAACACCATTCAGAACAAAGCAGTTGACTTGATCAGCACCCCAACCATCCACCTGAATCATTCACTGAGCCCACCACTAAGTCACCTACGCGTGGCATACGGGATGAACTGCAATTTACAAATGCTTGTTTGACAGCATCTTTCAAACTCCCAACCTGTACCATCTAGAAGGTGAAGGGCAGCAGATACGTTGGAACTCCAATGCCTGCAAGCACCCCCCCCCCCACCTCCCGTGCCACACCATTGTCCTGAGTTGGAGCTCTATCACTCTTCCTTCATTGCTGCTAATTCAGAATCTATGCTAACAGCATTATAGGTGTAACTACACAAGGTGGCTTCAAGCTAGAAGCCCACCATCATCCTCTGAAGACAGTTGGAATTGGGCAAAAAATGCAGGCCTTGCCAGTGATGGCTACACCCCCAAAAAAATCTAAGTAAAAACAGAACCGCATAAGAAATGCTCTTTCTAGGGCATCGCTAAGGCAAGGTGGAAGCATGTGGTAAAATCAAAATAAAGAAAAATTGCAGTAAACTCCCAAAAAAACCAAATGGAACCTTGAACACTAAATTATAATGTTAATATCAGTATCTAGAATACATTTTCTGCCTTTTTTCAGTGCAGCTGGTTGTCAAAAAGACATCAACAGGTAGACGTTGCATGCCTATCTCCAGAGTAAACTGGGAAATTGAAGATGCTGAAGAGATATACAGACAGTGAAACTGACTGCACCCCTGTGGGCATTGCCCTTTCTGGACCTAATTAAATGTTTTTGGATTTGGGAAACCAATGGAATAATAAGTGGTGGGATATTAGAGGAGTGGGACTTGGGTCAGGATAGCATGTGCTCAGCAGTGTTCTGGATGAGCTGCTGTTTTGATGCGTAGAAATTGAGAAGCAGGTGATTAAAGCCTGGAATAATTGCGCCCAAACGTACTAAAAGTGTGAATAAGGGTTGAGTGTGGGATTGAGACAATGTAGTGAACCAATTTTGCATCACTGCTAATGTTTTTTTTTCATTAGGTAATAGAACTGGTGCAGGCATAGAGCACTGAATGGCCTCCTCTGCACTGTAACAATTCTGTGACACCATGCAGCAAAAGCATTTTAATCTCCAGAAATGAGTGGGTTTGGGTTAGGTGGGAAATAATGTATAATACTTCAAACCTGAACCCAACGCCCCCGCTTGTGGTTTGACTGGAGGTGGGGTATTGGGGGGAAGGGGGTGGGTTATTGATTTACTCAGCAGGTAGATTGTTCATGCAAACATTTTTTTACTGCATGTGTATCCCTCAAATTTGATACGTTTCATACTTTTTCCTGGCTGGCTATGTCCCTGGACCTTGGGGAAAACCATGCAGCTAAACATTTTGCAAGGATTGAAGCATGGAAAAGTTGAATAGACCCTAACTATGGACAGGAGATTTTCCCCATAATTCCTCCCCCCATGCTGTTCCATTTCTGTAGTTACCAAATTCCTATACTTTTTTGCTGAATGAATCTTTGTTGCGCCTCCATTTCTAGCATGTTCACCAACCTTCCCCGCCCTCTGACCACCATCTCTCCCTCTGACTCATCACAGCCCAATCCTCCACCTCTGATGTATCCCAGCTCCTCGGACCCTTGCTGACCGTCTCTGCCCATCCAGCCACTTCTTCCACCATCCTTCAAACCACCTACCACAGTTGATTGGTGTTCCTGCCCACCTCTTGGAATTCCCACCCCAATAACCACTGGAGTCACTGAGTAAATGGCTAGTTGTGTAGCTAGAGAGCACCAGGCTGGAACAGGAGGTGGGTAAGGAGAAAAATGAGAAAAGCTGTCAGACATGTTTCAATGCTGTTTGATTCTTTACATTAGGCTATATTCCTGCTAACTATTTTTCTGTTTTATTGCAATTTTCACCACAGTAAAGTAAGATTTTTAGAGAGCTTTTTGTTTGAATTGCCCATTCCAATATTTGACTGTTTTAACCGATTTGTACCCTTACACTTCTGGTGAAAGACAGTTGAAATATATTTCAACGGTTTCTGATTTGCATAACCCATTCATCTATGAAGTAGATATATCCTTTCACATCTCTGCCCTGTCTCCTGACCACTAACTTAGCCATGTGACACATCGTTTAACTTGTTTTCTGCCATCACAGTAAAGGGTTAAGTATTAGTTGCTTTGTCAAGTTTTAAACTACGGTGTGTAAACTAGTTCAGTGATTATGAAAGTTGGACGTGCTTTTTCCTCATATAGGGAATTTCCAATATGGTGACGAGATATCGTTGGACTGAAGTGAAAATAATCTCAATTCTAGAGAAGTGAACTAGTAGTTTGTGTTGGAGTCATTTTTGGGGTGCGGGTGGGAGGTGGTAGGCTATCTGCTTGTGCTCAGTCTTTCACATAGAGTCATAGTCATTCAGCATGGCAACAGACCATTTTGTCCAACCAATCCATGCTGACCGTCGTTCCAAACTAAACTAGTCCCAGCTACCCTACATCCCTCCAAACCTTTCCTATTTTGAACCTGGCCCCTCTGAGATGTCATGAATTGGAGATTACATATTGCTTGCAGACTATGAAGGTCAGTTGTCTGCTGATCTTTTATTAGTTTCAGTCATTACCTGATATTGTGTAATAAATTCCCAGGCATGTAACAAGTTTATTTGTTGAATATTTTGTGACTCAAACACCTTTGACCCCACTCATCCACTTCCCATAATGCTGTGTGGATGTTGTGTGCCAGTGCTACAGAGACCAGTAGAATTTGTTGGAGCAAGGAGCTGCAGACAGATGCATTGCATCTGGTTCTGATTTTGTCGATGGCTTCATTCATGTGTGTACCTGAAGCAGAAGTTGTTGGATGGGGATTCAAAACAGCAGTCCTGGCCTATTTTCTATACTCCAGCATTGATGACTAGGCCAGTTTGAGAACCAGAAATCTCACTTGGATCGCTTGGGCAAAGACTGTGGATTCAACGTGAACTTTGCTGATCTGTACAGCATTGCTGTTCATGGTTAAATCTGCTCAGCCATCAGAGGGTGCAAACCAGCATCTTGTGTATGTCTTAAATTCACCATTGCAAACAAATTGTGATTCCACAAAGTTTTATTTCATCCCCATTTTCCTTGATTATGACTTTGCAAAACAAAAAGTTAACAAATGCCAAGTAAGATTTGTGCTACACAAGTGCCAGGCAATGACCACCTCCAGCATGTGAGAATCTGTATTTTTTCCCCTTGATATTTAATGACAATAAAAATACTGATCCATAGAATCCCTACAGTGTGGAAACTGGCCCTTTGGTTCAATAGGTCCACACTGACCCTCAAACCATCTCAAAAAGACCCATTCCCCAAACTAACCTAATCTACACATTCCTGAACACTATATGGGCAATTTAGTGTGGCCAATCCACCTCGCCTGCACACCTTTGGACTGTGGAAGGAAACCGGAGCACCCGGCGGAAACCCATGCAGACACAGGGAAAATGTGTCAACTCAACACACAGTTGCCCAAGGGGGAATTGAACCTAGGCCCCTGGCACTGTGAGGCAGCAGTGCTAATCACTGAGCCACAGTGCTGCCCAAATCCCTCGTTATTGACATCCTTGGGGGTGGGGTTATTACCATTGGCCAGAAACTGAACTGACTAGTCATAAATACAGTGACTACAAGAGCAGGCCAGGGGCTAGGAATCCTGAAGCAGATAACTCAACACCTGACTCCCTTTAGCCTGTTCATATCTACAAGCAAGTTGGGAGTAGCATGGAATACTTCCCATTTGCCTGGATGAGTACAGTTTCAGCAGTGTTCCTGAAGCTCAACACCATCCACGGCAAAGCAGCCACTAATTTGCACCACTTCTACAAGTATTCAATCACTCCGCCACTGATGCTCAGCAGCAGCAGTGTGTACTATCTATAAGATGCACTGCAGAAATTCATCAAGGCTGTTTAGTCAGCACCCTTCAAATCCACAACACTTCCATTTAGAAGGACAAGAGCACCAGATGCATGAGAACACTAGCACTTGCCAGTTCCTCTCCAAATTGTTTACTGTCCTGTCTTGGTATTGCTGGGTCAAAATCTTGGAATTCCTTCCTGAACAACACCACTGGAGTGCATGCATCACCATCACAGTCTCAAAGGAAATTAGGTAATAAATGTTGGCTCAGCAAATGAGCCAACTTACCATGAATTACCGAAAAAGACAAGCAGAACCAGTATTAATTTTAGAGTTGCATGGACAAGGCTCTGAAAGCAGGTTTAAAAGCTTATTATGAAGGAAGGATTTGAAGAAAGAATGCGTATTAAATGGGGTATTTTGAAACTGGGGGAAAAGCTGGATGACATGCTTTGAGACTTAGTCGCGTAGTCGGTGCTGTTTGTGAATTATACTTGACTTTAGAAATTTAGTACTGTTTCATCTTTGCAAACTAAATGAACATCAAGATATTGCTGAATCTAATAATTCCTCTTCAGCATTGATAATAGTAACCTCTCAAATACTAACAATTCAAGCCAATTCAAGCTTCTTTAGGTAAATTGTAATAAAAGGTGAAATTAATTTAGTACTCAGTGGTGCATCATTGAACATCCTGTGTTATGCCTTGTGGAACGTATTGAATTCCTTTGTAACTCAAATCATTTGAATTATTTTGTCCTGTTTCAATGTAAGTTATCCCATGTTTCTTTTTCTCTCCATTCACTTGTGGGATGTGGATGTCATTGGCTGGCCAGCATTTCTTACCCGTCTCTAGTTGTCCTTAAGAAGGTGGTGGTGAGCTGCCTTCTTGAACCGCTGAAGTCCTCCTGCTGTAGGTTGACCCACAATGCTATTAGGGAGGGAATTCCAGGATTTTGAACCAGTGATTGGACCACTAAGAATTGGTGGCATGAAAACTGTTTAACAATATATAATAAAAATGCTTAGCAGCATTTCAATCAAACGAGTTCATTGATAAAGCTTAAACCTTTCTTTGAAATGGTAATCAACTAGTACTTGTGTATAAATTTAAGATATACTCATTGGCTGGTTTTCAGTAATAGTAAAACTTCGGGGTTTCAGCACTTCTCACGTGAGTAGAGAAAACAGTTAAGGTTTTAGCAAAGATCTGTAGCTCAGGTTGTGGGTGAGGCTGTTGACTTGCTCGCCGAGCTGGCTTGTTTTCGTTCAGATGTTTTGTCACCATGCTAGGTAACATCATCATTAAGGCCTCAGATGGAGCGATGTTGTTCTCCTCCACTTGAAATTATACTGTTGGGTCTGTTATGGTGAGTAGTGTCATTTCCAGTTTTATTCTGTATGGGTTTGTCTGTCCACATTTAGACTGGACAGTATAAATTCCAAGCAGAGTAGAACAACATCACTTCATCGGAGGCCTCACTGATGATGTTACCTAGCATGGTGACAATACGTCTGAACGAAAACAAGCCAGCTCGGCGAGCAAGTCGGCAATCTCAGAGAAAACAATTATGCATTTTTGTTTTGTTTTTCTGTTGTGTAATCAAATTGTATAACATTTTAATATGATACAATAAAAACTTCAATTTTTCAACAAGTAACTGAATCTGTGGTAACAAACAAAATGCCTTGAATAGCGTTGTGCCCACATTGGATTTATAAATCTCTTAAAAGTTCCAGGATGTTCAAGTTTGGCCTCCAAATATTTGAAACATATTGTCACCCAGAGACCAATTTTTTTAATATAGTGGAGTAGTAACTTATGGCTCTTTGCAGTATCGCTACACTATCAGTCTCGGTCACAAATACTTGGCGTTTCCTAGGACTCAGCCGGACTTAGTTGGAATCTGCAGACTTGCTTGCCTAATTGTCTGTCTGCGGACAGCACGATGAAGTTTGGAGAACAACATAGGACTCTTCATTACCCTCATCCTTATCAACTGTTCCACCTGCTTCTCCTTTACCTTTGCTAACTGCATGAAGACTATTGTCTTCCAGCTCCCCTTTGATTCTGAACAAGGATCCTCTTGGCCTAAATGTTAACTTTGTTTCTCTCTCCACAGATGCTGTCAGACCTGTTGAGTTTTGTTCCAGCACTTTACACTAATATTCTATTACCACATTAATGATTTGTGCCTGTCCACTAGGTTTTAGTGATTTCTACATGTGCATACCTAAATTTTTCTGCTCCTCCACAGCTTTAGTCTATTTTTAAACTCAAATCTGTTTTTCTTGGATTGAAGAAGGATGATCTCACACTTTCCCACATTGAAAACAGACCGCCAGTTTTTCAATCTAACTATTAATGCCTCTTTGCAAATTTCTGCCCCTTTTTTAAATGGCTTTCTATCCACCTACACAACTGTTAAACTTACTGGCTTTCCTGTTTGCCCAGTATTATAAGAAAATCAGGAGATTTGCAATTTCTTTCACTTTTAAGCCAGTTCGTTGGACGGTTACATACAATGCTTGTTCTTCAGTACTGCCACTGATTTGTACATTGTACCTGGAGGATAACATTTGGCATTGTTAGTATCTCTTCAAAATCACATCATCCAAGGGGGAATTTGACACAAGTGTGTAACTTGAGAAGTGCCATTTCCAAAGGAGTGGATTGGAACATGTATCGCTTCTCACATGGCTTATCTAGTAAATCTCTGCAGTTGCATACTGAAGTTTGACAGACAATATTGGTCTCATTGTCTTTAATATAGTTTATATTTATCTAGTATTTGCAGTACTGTGTTACTGTCAGTTACACAGATCTGATACACTACTGCAAGTAAATGGATGAGTATCTGAAGGGAGATATGTTGTCAGATGGTGTATCTGTAGCTTTTTGCAATGAGCATCACAGTTCATATAAGAACCGAAAGAACTGCGGATGCTGTAAATCAGGAACAAAAACAAAGTTGCTGGAAAAGCTCAGCAGGTCTGGCAGCATCTCTGAAGGAAAAAAAGACAGTTAATGTTTTGGGTCCAGTGACCCTTCCTCAGAACAGTTCATACAAGCTTGCTTTGGGCCTGTGTTATAAGCATGCTGTTGTATCATAATAAATGTGAAAAGATCATGGTACTGGGAGGTCCAGTAACTTTCTTTACCCCTCGCCGAAGATGAGTAGATTTGTATTGAGTTTGCTTCATGGACTGAGCTTCAGTGCAAATGGCAGGTGCTACAAAAATGACAGAATTCAAGCCAGGGATGTTATGACCAATCTAAAAACTGGAAGAGGCCAGAATTGGCTTAGTGAAGGAGTACATTCTGTACTATTTGGCAGTGAGCATCCTATACAAAATGGGGTGTTCCATTACCACATGGTTAGGAATAAACACAAGATAACATTTGATTCATGAATAATAGACAGAAAGATTTCCACATTCAGTGCATGCTATTAGATGTATCCTGCTATTTACCTCACGCCAAATACTCAATGCTGTAACACTCAGCCCCTTGTAACTTTGAAACTTTGGAGATTTTCACATTTATAAAATGGGGAAAACTTTGGCATGAACCATTGCAACCAGTAATTCGTGACAAAAGTCGTTCTTCTTTTATTATCCATTTTTAAAGCAAATTTGGGTAGTAATTTGGTTTGAAAGGATTAATGAAATTGTGTTGAAATCAGCAAAGCTGAAATTTTCTGCACAAAGTGCTTGTCTGCATTACGGTTTGCATATTTTTTTGGTTGGAAGAAACAGAGAAAATAACTTGAAGGCCCTGTTAACTTAAGTTGATATGTTTACTTTGACTGTCCCTCAGCATGGGATTGATGATGCAGTGCTGTTAGGTTGGCATAACTGGTCCATTTTGGAAACTTCCTAAAACCAAGTTTAATATGTAGCCATTTGTTTAATTTGATGCACCGGTAGAAAGTACAGAATTTATTTTAATTATGTTATTTTTTTTCAAAGAAAAACAAACCTGTTCTTAAGTCCTATTTAAATTCAAGCTATTTTAAATTTGCATGCAGCAGATTGCAGAAGAAATGAAATTGAATGTTATGATATTGGTTTTCTAAAATGGCATTGAAGACATCACATTCTCACTGATGCAGATATTAATGTGAATTTAAAGGCTGGGATATTGTGGAAGTGAGTGGGTTCTTAGTTGCCAGCTGAAGAACTCATGAGAGACCCATGTTGTCCCTCCTTTTTGTTCAGAAAAGTTCATTGCATCATCAGCGGGGAGGGGTTCGGTAGCAGAGGCAGCTGTGACTCTGTGCTCCTTCATTGTCACCACCATCCCCATCACCCCGACTCCTCGAGTGGGAACCTGCAAGGAAACCCACCACGGTTTGCTTGTGGCGTTGCATGCCCAGACGGATAAAGCATTCTTTCTTTTTTTTAAAGAAAAGCAATACTCGGAAATGAGCATACTGGTTGTGCTGGAGCTCCATTTTTAACTCAACTCAAGATGAGTGGATCCTGCATGTGTCATTCACATGTTTGACTGTTTTTCCCTTCTGGGTTGTGAGTTCACCTTACCCTTGCTGGGTTAACACCAGTGGCAGCGGCATTAGATACTTAAGTGGGCATTAATTGGCCTTAAGGTCCACTTAAGGGCCTACTGGCGGCTGATCAAACAGAATGCCCTCAGGCTTTCCATCCCTGGATTTAATTGAATTGGAAGTGGAACAGCAGGAGGATCCCCATCGCCATTCTCCTTCACGGCCTCCTACCATAAACCTGGCATGTGGGGCAACACAAGATTCCACCTATTGACTTTCTTTGAGTGAATTCAATTTAAAATAAATTAAATTAATCAATTAAAACAGATAAAATATGAAGCTGCTAGCTAGGCTTTATTACTGGCTGGCACTGCATTCTTCAGATATTTGGATTATTTTTGTTCTCAACCATATGTTCCAATAACTTCTATAGATACAAAGGAATATTTCCTTTTCTTTGTTCAATAATTATTCAAAAATAATTTTATCCTTTCCTTCAGTGTTTTTTTTTGTTTCCTGAGAATGTTCAGAAAGTTGGTAATTAAGCGCAAACTGTACCCATCTAGTGATCAATTGTAAAATCGGCCGTTGTCCAACTTTTATGTGAGTAGAAGAGTAAATCTGAATTCTATTTTTGCTCCACCGGTGTTATCATGACCCAAACACTGCCAAGAAGTTAATTTTATTGAGAAATGGAGTGATGAATGAGGAAAAAGCAGAACAGGAAATCTGTGGCGGGATGTGGTTGGCCTATACAGCCTGTCATTTTAACTTTATGTGCATAATGGCAAGGCAAGTAGTACAGTGAACAATTTTTTTTATGATAAAAAGTTTAATCTTTGGTGTTAGGCTTGGTGGCTCAAAATTTACAATTTTAATTGATGCATGCTTCAATTTTGAAGAATTTAATATTTCTCCTCTGTGTCCTCATCCAAAAGTTATCTCCTCTTTATTTACAATGTATTTGTTACTGGTAATAGTACTGACAGTGACAGCTGCAGTAAAGCTTATTGTATCTTTTCATTAGCAAATAAATCAAAAATCTTTTGTGGAATGAAGTAGCTAACTTTCGGATTTCTTTTTCTTCTAATCCATATCGAATATCATTTAGGATTTTCCATTGCTCTCTATGATAGAAGATCTGGTCAGATTTGACTGATTTTGCTGCAAGTGTTGGATGAAAACACAAGAACTGTCAATTGTGGGTTGAGTCAGCAGTGAGCTCTTTTGGCGGTTTTAGGGCTTCTTATCAGTTTCTTTGGAATGGCATACAACTGAGGGATCTGGATGTTTGCACATAGAGTAAAAGAGCAAAGTGGCTGTAAAAGTAGCCTTATTGTTGCAGAACAAGCATAGTACTGAAATCAGGCACTGAGTTTTATGCCGATTTGAGATTTACTGCAATTTGCTAATTAATATTTGGAACAATAATACAATGAAAAAGAATCCATCTTAGAAAATGGTACATTATTAACACTGCGCATGAGTTCTTGTAGAACTAGCAATTTTTGTTACTTTTGGCAATGCCTTGTATTGAGGTTGATTATTCTTGCAGATGGCTGGGTGGATCTGAGATGTGAGTATTGGCTGTGGATTCACAGATGGTTTATTGATCCCTATTTTAGCTTTACAGGCCCTCTTATAATGAAGATATTAGTTGTCAGCTGAACTGCCATTTTCTGCCTCTCTTTGTCATTCCTTTCCAGTGGCTGCTGTTGTTGATTGAAAGATCTTGACATTATATTTTGACTGATTAATTGTTATTTTTGGTCATGTTTGGGAATCTGTTGTCCATGTCATAACGTTAATAGAGTGGATCATCATTGAGTTTTTGAAACTTTTCCTTTGGTCCTCAAGTGACTGCATTCCCTGGAACAGCACCTATTTAGGCGTTCTTGAATTGCGCGTATTGACATGCATCCCATCCACCTAAACTGGTGAAGTTATTGTGTCCTCTGTTGTTGGCATGCCTGTATCTGAGAGAATGCGCATGGTTGTTCTTTGACCCATTCTTAAGACATTGTTGTTGACCTTGTTATATGGCTTTGATGTGGCATCTGAGTTGTCCAAGCTTCAGCACCATGGAAAAGTGTGGGGAAGATCTCTTGGATAAACTTTGAGTTTAAAGTCTGGTCCTATATCACAATTTGCAAACTCAAACATGAAATTTACCATAGACTTAGCACATTGGATGCTTCTTCATTTAATGCTTGCTTTTAGGGTTGGATGGCTTTCAAGATATTTGAAGTGAGGGACATTTTTCAGCACTGTACCCTGAATCTCATTAGAAGGAATTGAATTTGACACATGGTGTAGTTTGGTAGGTAAACTTGACCTTTTTGATGTTCAGGGCAAGTCCCATGCTTTTGCAGGCTTCAATGAACAAAGTGCTATCTGCTACATCCTTGTTTGACTGAGTGATCGCTCGTCTGTTAGTCCTGACAAACTAGAACTAGTCACAATGAAAGTTTTAACAGGTCTTTACCACAGCTGAACTTCAGATTCTCAATCTGAAAATGTAGACTTTCGTTTCGTCGGTTTATCTTCATGTGGGACACAGTGATCAAAGTAGGTAGAATGAAGTTGGATTCCTTGTTGTTTCAAAATGGTGCTTGCTGCTTTCAAATGCTGCCAAGATGTGTTCGAAGCTGTGGCCTGGTTTTTGTCTGCTGTTTGACGATGATGCGCAGGTATATGGGGCAACAGTTAATATATGGAGTTACATCACAAATCGTATATTGAGTGGTGCAAGACACTAAATCCCATTCCTAGGTTTCTATGATACTAATCTCTGTAGATGGTAAAGTGTTCATTAAACTTAGTTTTACTGGGTTACATAGTTTTTCACCAATATTGGTGCTGATTTGGACAGGTATGGTGGAGTGGAATCTTGTGTGAAATGGAAATTAAATGGATGGGTTGCAGAGACAGGGACCTGAGAATCTCAAGAAAATGCCAGGGAGAGAAAATGTTGTGTCTGCGAGGTGAATAATGGAGTAATCCAGCTCTCGTTTACGGATGCTGAATTTCAGGAGGTGTTGCAAGAGATACTTTCAAGAAAGAGTAACCCACTGAGCCACCAAGCACCATTTCCCATGAGTTTGCGTTACAGCATGCCAGTAAGGTGGTAGAGGGCATTCTGACTGTATTTGAGCAGTATATTGTCAGTGGTTGTGCCAGTACATGTCAGCAACAGATATACTTACTAACCCCCAGCCCTGATTGTGATTTTCTTAAATATGGCATTCACAGTGAAAAAGATCAGTGACTTTTTTTGTGGGTCCTGGCAATCAGGCAGTGCAAACTGCTGATCATTCTGCTTTCTTCAGTAACACATGTGACATCTAGTAGATCATTTAAGCAGGCCTTCACATGCACATGTGCTATCTTGCATGTGATCACAACCTACTACAAAATTAGAGCTTCTGCATGCACTAATTGTCTATCAAAGCAAGATGTCATTACCTCTGACTACAGGCATCAGAAGATATGCATGGAACATCTCCTTAAGGCATCTTGTCTTTCAGTGGTGCTGGTTTCTTTTTGCAAGTAACTGATTAGGCTTTCTAAGGGAAGTCATTCATTAACAACAATATTAATGTTGGGATTGAGGAAAGAAATTCAAAACAATTGGAACAAAGATTAATGAGAAATCAAGTATGCACAGAAAAGGAAACTTTCAGCTGGTATGGAAGTCATGTAAACTGTTGAGTGAAGCGTCTTTTTAGACCTATCTTTTATGTACTGTTTAGTTCCTGGCAATACAGAACCTAGATTTGCTTTTAGTGTCATTTTGAAGCAGCATGAGCTGCTTGTAACTGTCAGCAAAATACACATCTTGTAACAGCACCCCCAATCTAGTGAAGCTCCTTAACCTTACACTACTGCCCACATACTCACTCAAAAGGGATAGCCTTGCATTTAGAGTCTATATCAAATTTTTTCTGATTCGTAACACTGGGTGTTAAGGACAGGAAATTCAATTCCTTAACTAAAATTTACATCTGGACTCTGCAATTGAAAGCTAATTTGCCTAAAAGACGGTACTTGTAAGCTGGTGAAACTGTTTCTGTAGTTGGGTGTTGTAGTGTTTTAGGCTTTGGGTAGGATTGGATTGGTTCGCTCATTGTGTCCAGATGGATTTGGTAAATTCCTAGGAGAAAACATTTCCAGAAGGAACTCATTTCCCTTTCACTTCAATATAATCCTTTGTTTCTCCATCTATTGTAAACCACGAGTCTCCTACTACTTATAGATCAAAACTATCATGTTGTTTATTCCATGACCTCTTGAGGTTTCCTCTAAAATGTGCTTTCCAGTCTATGAAGGTTTCTTTGAATCTGGGACCACTCCAGAGTTGTTGTGAAAGCTTGACAGATCAAGTTTAAATCCAAATTGAAATGCAACTGTTTTCTTCCTTCTCAAACTGCTTTAGGGTAAGATGCTTAAGTTACTGTGTGATCTGTCACTGGCTTCATTTGCCTTCACACAAGGATACATCTCAGCCTTGAGGGTGAATCTTTCAACAGCTGATTTGTTGGAATGACTGGAAGGATGACTGCAATTTCTGCTATTTGGTTAGAATTAGAGTTTTCCTAGATTTATTGTTAAAAAATATTTGTGCAGATTTTTCCTCTGAGTCCTTTGCAAGAGATAGTGTTAGAGATTGTGCTTAATAACCAATTCTGTTTTGTATGCGAGATAACAAGCATGGGGCTGGATGAACACAGCAGGTCAAGCAGCGTCATAGGAGCAGGAAAACTTGACGTTTTGGGCCTAAACCCTTCTTCAGAAATGGGGGAGGGGAAGAACCCTCTTCCCCTCCCCCATTTCTG